>CM042013.1:6097525-6697525 GCA_023525715.1 Cichorium intybus
CGCCGTGTTGAAAATGTGGAACTCGTTTTCGCCGCTTCGGCGAATGTTGACCAAGTTGTTGAATATTCCGTTGAACTTGGTACAATCACGACGAAGTTTCTGCCACTTCCCGGTAATCTCGTCGTTGTTACGGTACGTCCCACGACCAGTCGACCAATCGCACCGTGATAATGGTCTAAAATACGTTCCCACAACCCTTTCGAACTTTGGCTATTTCCTTGTGCGGAATCCGTGGAAATAGCGAGCCACGATTTGACCAATTGGACCTCTTCGTCTTGCGTCCATGGAACCTTCGAGCCTTGCGCGTTCCGTGTCTTGTTACACGAACTATTTTTTTTTTCTTTTTTGAGGAAGACGCGGGGCGGTTGTGTTTCCATCACGACCTCTTCGGGTGATGCTTGTGGCGGTGGTGATGGAATCGGTGGCGATTGGATGGACAGTTGTGATAGAAACGGTTGTTGGAAAGGTGGGTATCGGTAAGGTTGTGGCGGGTATTGGTATTGGTTCGGTGGTGGTGGTGGATATGGAAACGAGTATTGCGGTTGAGACGAACCCGTAAGCAAGCTCGTAAAAGTGCAATTCGGCGAATAATTTATGTTATATTCGCCACGAGACAGGTTTGGTTTTGACGGCGGGGTGTTCGGATCGTTCACCATTTTTGGATGTAAAATATGTTTGTGTGTGTAAAAATAAGATGATATGTGATTTGTGTGTGTAAAAATGAGATGTATATATATATATATTGTTTAAAAAAAATTGTTTTAACTTTTTTTTATTCCCAACGGCTAGTTTTTTCAAATTGACACCGTCTTCACGCGTGAAAGGGAAGATGTCCTCGGGACGCAGCTCATGTAGAACAACGGGGGGGGGGGGGGGGGGGGGGGGGGGGGTTTGTTTGTCGCGTCCTCCTTGCTGAGATGGCACCATGCAGGTGTCCTACGTCCGGCACACCGCACAGTCTTAAGTTATCAAAATAGTAATGTAGTAAGTGGTATCCTCATACTTTATAAACAAATGAAATTTACATTATCCGAAATAACTAATCACGATGATTGCCATCAACCGTGCATTCACATCAAATACTCATCTTCTTACCCTCAACACCTTCAGCGGGTAAGCATAATTGTCTGATGTTTCAACAAGACATAATCAAAATGATGTCAAGTCAAGTAGGTAGATTATTAGAATTGTTACAAACGGCCAACAATCCATGGGAGAGTCTATAAATACATTACATCACATGCTTACAAACAAAAATAAAAACAAAGAGCAAGAAGCTATAAAGAATTCAAGTCTGAAATAAAATACTCCAATCCGATTTTTTTTTTCTACCAAGAAGTACATATATACCTCTATATATCAGAACCTATAAAGAGCTCTTTAACTCTGTTTTCCAGTTACTAAAATGTTTTCATTAACCAAAAAAGATTTTCAACTGTTGTTATGCTTTATGGGATAATAAATAGCCCTTCTCTTCCATTCACCATCATATTGCCACACTAAATTGTTTTAACATTTGTAACACTGTTATATTACAGCCCTAAAAACATTACTCGTATATCCGTTTCTTCTTCAAGATTGTTGGTAGTATGGAGATGAACCCAATGAGGAAAAGCACTGATAATGTCTTAAAATCATACAGATCTTTAACTGAATTCAGATCACCAAGTGCAAGCCCAGCCTATAAAGATGCAATAATTCAATTTGTAAGACAAAACACAAATTCAACCTTTGATAAATGAATTGCAGTTTGATACTGATTATATTGATATAACAAATCAAACATTTGTATAATGAATGCCTTAGTAAGAAAGTAGAATGCTGTAATAGAAAGAAAGAAAAGTATGATGTTGTAATACAAAAATAAAGAAAGTATGTTGCTATTTCTTGCATTGGTAAATGCAATGGAACATGAGTTTAAAAGGAAAAGACTTACTCTCACGGTAACATACGCGGCTGGTATAAGGCCAACAACTGTAGCCAAAAAGAATACATGATATGGTACATCAACAATTGGTGATGCCAAATTAATAAAAAGATTTGGCAAAGTTGGAGTTATCCTCAAAAAGAGCATATAATTCAGCAACTTGTCCCTACGTTTTGCTACCTGGAATTAGAAACTCAAAAGTTAGTAAGTGCCATAAAGGCCAAAATACAGAAAAGAAGTTGTACTCTTATTTAATTACCTCTGCTTGAAACAACTTTAACTTTCCTGGCCATAGCCAGTAAACTATGGGCCTTCCAATTAGCTTTGACAGGAAAAAGCAGGAAGATGCACCAGCAGTTGAATTAAAGACAACCAAGAAAATGCCTTTAATAACACCAAAAAGGGCTCCAGCAAGCAATGACATGAAAATGGTTCCAGGAATCATAAATGTCTGCATGAATATGTATGTAGAGCAGTATCCAAGAATGAATTTTGTTGGATTAATGCTTGCATATGCCGCGAGGTGACCTCTGAAAAAACATTTAAATTAATCAAAAAAGCATTATGTTAACTTCTCTGACTTTAGTGCTAAAGTTTATATATCGGACCAAAACCATAAATCATTCCATTTGAAATTAGACTGATGTTTCAAGTATGACAAAATGTTAAGGTGATTTGGAATTGGAAAATCATCACCGGATTTTATGATCAAAATAATGTATGAACACTTGCTACTAGGAGAATCCTCCTTCATGTTCTTTGATTTTGAAGTTCCTCCTTACCCTATATGGATTTCATCCTAAAGTATGTTCTTGATATTGTCTCTAAATGTGAAATGGGATGCAAACCAGATATTTCACCTATGAGATAGAAACCAGCCATTATATATCTTTCTGTGCTCTTGTGTGTTTGCTTATCTGAAGATCCATATTTCCGTAGATGTTACTATACTATCTCTTTGGCTATGGCCGATCTTATCTACTTGTTTCTGTTCTCATTTGTTAAGCTTAAAAATGGTATTGTATACATGATGGCAAGTCATGACATAAGAAGTACATCAATTTAGTATCAGCATTTTGAAGGATATATAGATCTTGACTAGCTAAGGGACCAAAAGAATCCATATTGCTTACCACCTACATAATCATCATCTTACAGAAAGAAGAAAAGCATAAGAAATCCTAGTACATGTATAATTCCAAGTTACTAGATTCAGATCAGCAATAGTTAAGATTATAATAAAGCATCGAAGTAAGAATTTGGCACGTACTTGAGGATTCGCAGATCCGATATGGATCTAGGCAGCTTAAGTTTACCATACTCCGCAGCTGGCATTGACAGATAAATGCAGAATAACCCGATGGCGAAAACCAAGAAAACGCCGAAAGCCATCGCGAATTCCCATTTAGTCAGGGGAAATGTCCTTTCCAATTTGGAACCTACATGCTTCTTACTAGTAGGGGAATCTTCCCCCGTCTCTACATCCCTCATCAACCTTTCGGACTCCGCCACCAGAATCCTCGGCGCTGCCATTAACAACAATACAAACGGTTCGAAGCGAATAAATAGATGATGAAGACACCGCAAAACCCTCAATCTTCATCGTAAGATAATGAGGAGGAATTAGTTGATGCCATCAAGGGTGCGATGTTTGTTTATAGTTTATTACATTGATTTGTTAACCCTAGATTCACGAGACTTGAAATTGATTCCCCTTAATTGAAGGATAGGAAATTGGGGAAGGAGGGAGGAATTGTTGAAATGGATTGGTAGTCAACTACCTGAACCCTAGGAAGGGAGTTTTGTCGAAATTGAACAGGGATTCTGATTTGTGAGAGATTTAGTGTCCAACGGTTCACCATATGAGCAACTCGCCATATGTTATAGCGCGTCAATTTATTATTTTACTTTGTTTAATCAAGTTTTTAGAGTAAATTACAGTTTTGGTCCCTGTGGTTTGGCCCAACTTTCAATAAAAGTCTAATTTTTGAAAATTTATTTTATCGGTCCTCAAGGTTTCAATTAGCTTGCAGAAGTAGTCCATTAGTCAGGTAAATAGACTAAAATTCCCTTTTAATTTTTTTATTTTTAACCCATTATTTATTTTAATAATTAAAAATAATAATAATAAAACAAACCCCCCAACACCCCGTCTCTCTCTCTCTCTCTCTCTCTCTCCTAATTCAAAGGATAACAGAACTGATTTCTGGGAATGGAAGGTACACGAAAGGTAGCAAGGGGAAAAGGTGAAATCAAAACAGATTCCACTGTAAATCGGGGGTTACTGGAACTTCCAAAAGAACACCAAAATCAAGTCGAATTAACTTCCAAAAGAACACCAAAATTGATCCCGTTCCTTTACCATTTTTTTCTGATCTCGTTCCTCCACCATCATCGAATCAATCATTAAACGAGCACAAACTTATCAAAGGAAAACGAGTTGTATATCAAATTGATTATTACTGATTCAATTGCTGCTTTATTTTCAGAAGTGATTTTGACGATAATCCGACAGATCTAAAGCAAAGATTGTGTTGGCAAATGAGGTCGTTGACTCAATAGAAGACAATCACGGGACAAGTAGTGTCCGAGTTGGGAATTTGGAGTCGTTGTATACGTCTGGAAGACGATCACTCGAGAATCAATTTCCAGGTTTCATGTTCATCTCATTCATCCATGACGGTTAAATCAGGCATCGATTTGCAGCTGTCGTTTAAATAAACAAAATCGATTAGGGCTTTCCTTTCTGGTAAAATCATACTATGGTCTACTTTGTTCTTCTTCTGTCCACCGCACACATGCAAATCGGAAGGGTGAGAGAGAGAAAGAGACCAGAGATGATAATTTGATCATCATTTTACTTGGACATAAAGAAGAAGCCGATCTCACTCAAAACTTTCCGATGAGAATTCTTGCCATCCGCCATCTTAAGAGACGTGCCGGAAAAAATGGCAGCCTTTACCGGAAAATTCCAACGTGGAGATAACAATTCAAGCGGCTCAAGGTTTAGGGGAGGTGGAGCCGGCTAGGTTTTAGGGGAGATAGAGAGATAGAGAGAGAGAGCGCGCGCGCGAGTGGGGACGGGGTGTGGGGGTATTTTCTTTTTCTTTTTTTATCTGATTTAATAAATAAAAAATTAAAAGAAAAGTAAAAAAAGAAATAAAAAAAGTAAATTGGTCTTTTACTAGCCAATTGACTATTTCTGCAATCTAAATGAAACCTTGAGGAACCATAAAGTAAAATTTCAAAAATTATACTCTTATTGAAAAATTATGTCAAACCACAGGGACCAAAACTGTAATTTACCCAAGTTTTTATCAAGGAGATCAGTGCAATATCTAATTTCTATGAAAGAAACTCGTATTTAGATAAACGATAATCAAGTTACATAAAAAATACAAAAATGAATTTTTGAGACTTACAAATGGAAAAAAAATCAAGAACAAGCCTAATCGAAATACGCAAATTATCTTTTTGTAGAATATATAAATGGTCGATACAGATATGGATGTACAACAAACAAACTATAAATTAACAGGTTATTATTGACGTCTAAATTGATTCGTTTTGTAAATCGAAAAACGCAAATTTTCTTTTTTATATAATGTATACATAGTCGATAAAAATATAAATATACAACAAACAAAATGTATATTACCATGTTGTTATTGACGTCTGAATTAATTAGTTTTGCGCATTTCCGATTAAAATATAAAATATTATTATTAAAGAAAACTATGTTTTCATGAAAAATATCATCAGACAATAAACAAATAGTTACTCGGTAAAATGACGATAAAACTTGAGCTTATATCTCAATATAACCACGGAAAAAATTCGTTTATTAGAAAACAACAATTAATTCCACGAATTAGTGTTATCATGGTTCCTAATTTTTCAGCTCCATATAGGTTTGCTATAGGGTGAGTATGAGGCGGTTTGGGGCTAAAACCGAACTATAATCAAACTAATCGGTTAATTCATATTCGTAACCATTGGATATTGGTTATTAATGGTTTCGGTTAGCGGTTTAGAAGGTTAATTCGGTTTTGGTTATAGGTTAATATTGATTAACCATAATTGTTCACATTTAAAGAAAATCATATAGTACATTATTTTTAGGCACATGTTTTTTTGGTCCAAGTGTATATTGTTTTTACCAGGAACAAATTTCATTGGTTAACAATAATTGTAGTTTCAATTTTATATACTTTATTTGAAAAAAAAGAAGGACGCGCATTCTTGTTCAATTTTAAAAAACAATTGTTTTATTTTTTATTTTTATTTATACTTCAATATTATCCGATTTCAAATATTTTAAACAAAAAATATTTTTTTCTCAATGAATCCAAAATAACCATATTTTGGATTACTCCAAATTGCCACATTATTTGTACATTGACTGCCTACAGTTCCATTGCATGTGCTCGGGGTAGAAGTTTTGTATAAATGTATCGTCATGTTATTAAGTATTTTGATTTAAGTTATTTTCTAAGGTGGAATATAGTAACACGGTTGAAGCGTAATGATCATACGCCTGTTGTGTATCATAGTCAGTAGCTAGATATGAATAAGGGAGCATGTCATGCATATGATGAGCTACAACAATGGTTAAAGAGCCTACTTTGCTAGCACCATTTATTTTTACGATACTATCTTACGTCAAATCGGTTCTATAATAGCTCGCGAATGAGCTCACTAATCACTCGCCAGCTTCAGTTAATTTTTTTATGTCTTATACGTTTCGAGGACGATAAAGAAAAATCATTAAATACAACATATATTGTCGAAACTTTCATAAGCAACGTCTGTTAAATAAGACAATACTGACAAAGATGACGATCTAACATATATCATGGATTATATGTTAATTTTTGTTTTTATAACAGATTTGTCTGATTTGGTGGATCTTATATGTAACATTTGTTTTTATGATGTTTTAGCAATATGTTTATCTTGAAATTGTTCTTTCCCCGAATATTGAATCATTACTAACCGTTTGAGTTTTGAAAACCTTTTAGGACTTTGAATTACGTATGAATTATGCAAGTTTCCATACACCTAACAATATCTATAACCGATAATACTTATTAAGCTCTCTAAGCCTACCCTATTATTTTGAAATCTGTTAAGATTTAAAGCTTTAGTTGAAGACTTCGAGAATCAAGAGAATAAGGACATTTATGAGACTTTTGGGTTAGGATGTTGAGATAATGTTTAATTTTAACTATTATCTATTTATTTTTCTTGTTACACCCCCATATGCGTTAATATTTGAAATAGCTAAATTTTTAAGACCTGAATGTAGGGGACCTTATCTATAATCATCTCTTGAAATTTTAAAATCATTAATTAAATGACTATTTGGAATTGCACATATGAAGGGTGTTACAAGACTCTCATCCATAAAAACGTAGTGTATTTATTGCCTTATGATACCTATACATAGAAGCATTCGACACGTTATGGTTTTCGGTTCAAGTGATATTAAATTTAATGATTAATGGAGACAAGTATCACTATGCGTTCAGTATACATATCATTTCACCATCAGCCACCCTTTGCTACCTTAGCATCACGTACGCACCACAGCCGTGGGGATGCAATCATCACATGAAAAAAGAAGAAAAGAAGACAGAGGGAACTCACATGGTCAATTGTGGTTGAGGCCACGTCCCTCCAAGCCACTACAAATGGTGTTCACGACGTGAATCTCCTTCCAACTCAACACCACGCCCATGTCATAACCAGCATACCATATAGCCTTATCGATATATAAAGCACCTCAACTCCATTTGCATCCAACTCCTCGTACCTTCGAGCTTTTTCATATTAGTGCCAAAGTAGCTCATAATTTCATTTTAGTCCCCCCACCTTCCAATGAATTAACAATTCAGTCTAACAAGAATACACTACATCACACATACCAAGTTAGTTTGATTCTAACACTTAAACCCTGCACAAGTTACAATTGATTAATCACCACAACATATTTTAATATGTCATATCTAAATTTTTGAACAATGTTTATGTTATGTTGGGCTAAAATGCAAATAAGTTTCATTTTTAGGTTAAAAAGTGTCGAACTAAAACTTAAAAGAGTAAAGTGTAGGTTGACAATAGTGTAGATACGGTTTTTTGCATTATACGGAAATGTGCTGGACGTTGGATAAGATAGGAGTAGGAGGCGAACTGCGAGAATAATCAAGCAACCAAAGCTTCGAAAATGGCGATGAGCTTCTCTTGCGCCTCATCTTCCTGCTCTCCTTCCATCACATCCATCTTTACCCACAAAAAATCTCCTCCGGCAACAGCAACTCCGTTCAATTTTATCTGTCATCCTCTTACTCATTCAAATTCTTCCCTCAGTTTCACTTATCCGTCATACCACAAACCATTATCTTCATCCACAATTGTTCCTAAACTTTCCGTAACTGAAGCACCATCTGTTGAACCAGAAGCCGTTGCTGAAGATTTTGTATCCGTGGAATCACAACCTGTCGAAGAAACCCAGACGAAACCGAAAGGGGAGGAAGTCTTCGCCGTTGTCATGGTGGGTTGATTTTTATGAGAAATTAGCCTTTAGCCCTCTTATCTAACACTACAATTTCATGAAAACGAGGTGCATTGTGCTTTTGTTTTCCAATTGCAAAAGTGATGTGAATGTTATTGCAACTAACACCATCTAATTATATGGTCGTACTTTGTTACAAAGTGAAAGGTAGTTCCTCAAGCCCTGTAAAGAGTTTTTTAAATCACATTTCATATTTGTCTTTGTGAATTGCCTGCCTGTTTGGCATCCAATTTTGGGCGTGTCTCATGTCGTAAGTCGTAATTTACCGTGTACAAATTGAGGTTCCATTGATTGTCTTTATCAATGATTTTGAAATTACTATTTAGTTGTTATGACATCCATATCAAGTTTGCTATCAGAAATGCAACACAGATATGATTTTAAAGTTCATAAATCTTCAAGCAACATCTAATGAATTTAGGGTTTTTAGCTACATCAGCAATAACAAACATCCAAAAGATGATTTTAAGGTCCATAAATCTTCAAGCAACATCTATTGTATTTGGGTTTTGTTTTTATAAAGGCTGTGTCTTTGCAAAAATTGATGCAAAGTTTAAAATTATCCACTATAGTGTTTGGCTTGGGATTTTTGCAACTAAAATGGGTTTTTTAAAAGCAAATTTCAAGTATAACGGTTACAAATGCTAATAAAATGTTGCCTTTCAACTTCAATCGCGACATAAATATCTAGAGTTTCATGCATAATAACTACATAAAAATTGCCATGATTTTTCTTTTGTATCTTATGTGTATGTAATTATTATTTCTGTCATGTGTCATTCTGTAGCTTATGGAGGTTTTGGATTATTAATTGTTTTTGTTTTGATTACTGTTCAGATTGGGGGTCGACAATATATAGTTTTTCCAGGGCGCTTTCTATATACACAGAGGCTGAAGGGTGCAAATGTTGATGACAAGGTAAACTTAATCCCAATTTCTTATGGACTCTTTGTTTAAAGCTGTTCCTTTTTGTATTTTTTCTTTTCCAATTTTAGTTGGATAAGTGGAATGAAAAATGATTAAAAGAAAATGACACAAAGTTAGTATATGTAGATAATTTTGAACAAGGTGTTGCTCGTTGGTACAAAAACCAGCACATATATCGGGAAGCCTGTGGTGCCTAATGCAGCTGTACATGCCGTAGTGGAGGAACAGGTCTTTTATTCTCTATGTTACTACATTCATATCATTTTGTTAATTTCGTTGTATGTCCCCAAGTTTTCTCCATTAAAAGTGTTGTCTGGATAAATAATGTTCAAAAAATATTCGAGAAAATGGAAAGAAAAAGTAAATGAGGATAATTTTGTAAAAAGTTGACTTAATGGGGAGAGACTCGTATTCTTGACTTTCTGTATTAAGTCGCTCTTTCTGCATTAAGTAAAAAAGAACTGCTTTTATTATAGGGGTTGGATCCGAAGGTAGTGGTGTTCAAGTACAAGAAGAAGAAGAATTACCGGAGGAATATTGGCCACAGACAGGTATTGTAGACATGTCTAGCAAATATTTGAGTAAATAAATTTCATTGTCTTCCCGTTTTACCCTTTGGTTTTTACTTTATATTTGATTGTATGTACTTGGAACGATGCAGCCAAACACGCGAATTCGGATTGTGGGCATCACGGGATACCAAGATTTCCCAGCATCAACCCTCCCCTGATTTTGGAACTGTGTCGGCTTTGTTTTGTTAAATCCTTGTACTTGAGAAATACTTGAACATTAGTCTAGTTTGTATCTTCCCCTCTTTGATGACATGCCATATGGGGATAATTGTCTCTAGTATTTATAGTTGGGAATGATCTTACTTGCACCAGGGGGTTCTCTTTTGCTATTTATGGTTGGGTGATGACATTTACATTTACGGAATGTTAAATGATGTTTCTAAGGTCAAGTCATTGATCGGTTCTCTTTTTTTACGGGATTGAAAAGGTACAACATCCTCGTTTCATGCCTGAATACTTCTCCTTCTAAGAAACATTTTGCTCATCTGTCTCCCTCTCAAACCCCTAGACTTAGCACCACTGCTTTCCCTTACCGGCAACCTCAGCCAACGCTATCGTGTAACATCTGATTTTAGGTCGTAAAATTCTGAATTTTCAATAATAATTAATAAATAAAGGAAACATAAAAATAAAATAAAACATAAAAACTAACTAATAGTTATAACCGTAAGATTTAGCATGAATTAAATGTCATTGGTGAAATTTTGCACATAGAGACTAAAAGTGTCAATATCGTCAAAGTTAGGTTTGATCACATTTTGACTTGGTAGATGGACCTATTTGATAGAAAATAGTTTCATTGTGTCTAGAAAGTAAAGATCGTGACTTTGGTGTAGAAATATGGAAAAGTCAAGAAAAATATGAAAATTGATACTAGAAGGGTCTAGTTTGCCAGTTGACCAAAATGATATAAGAACTAGTTCATCTTCTTTCCTCATTTGGGGAAGAACATTATTTTGAAGAGGAAGAGAGAGCTCTAGGGGTGATTTGAAATGTTGAGTGAAGATTTGAGCATATTAGATCTATTTGTAGCATTAACATCTAGTTCCAAGCTTTTAGGAGGTGTTATCTTCTTCTTCTTCAGCATCCTTTAGTTCGAATCAGGGTTTGGGAAAATCCCTAATTCTAAAATTTGAACCTAGATCCTATGATGTTTTGATGTTATTTCAACCATCTAAAATCTATTCGATATTCGTTTTCTAATATCCCTGGCTTATTTTGAGATAAGTGAGTTTTTGCAATTTGTAAAGCTCCATTAATGGTGGGTTCTAGAATCTAGCTTTCATGAATGAAATTAATGACGTTTCTAATCTTTTTTTGATGACTCTAAACCATTTTTTACAAATCCTTCCATTATTTATTGGTTACTTCGTGATTTGAGTTACTATGTGAACTTCAAGTTGTGACATAGCTCAATTGGAGGTTTCTAGTCATAGCTTGAAGTGAAATGAGTTGTTGATCCAATAATATTCCATGAATTAATACAAACACATGTTATTAGGACATTTAAATGTTTATTTGTTGATGATTTGGTGAGAACATAAGCTTTGATAATGATACTTGACTTGAATTAAGCTTATGATGTTTAACAAGTTCCATATTGTGTAAAATGCTCATAAATCATCAAAATGCAACTTAAGTTATGATTATAGGATGATTCGAAATGATTTTCAGGATGCTAAAATGTTATTGGATCAATCTAAGGCATTTGAGTTGAATATGTTAAGTATAGAAGTGGTTTGTATAAGTGTATGGGGGTAGACATGAAAGAAATCATGAATTTGGCACCTTCAGTGGTGACTCGGTCGAGTAATAACATGTGAAGGATATGAGACAATTTTGTAAGTTTAATTACGATGTCCAAATCAAGTTTAGTATTGCCTATGCTCTTTAATGGCTATATTGATGACATAAATGGAATGAACTAGATTATTATCAATAAGGACTTAATAAGCGACTTAATGGATTAAGAATAAGTTATAGTTTAGCTTTTGGACCTCTCCAGGTGACAACTAGTTACCATAAGGTGTTTAGAAGTTGAAAGAGGTTTGATTTAGAGTTGATGTGAGTATCATCCAAGGATACATGTCTTAACAAACTTTTTGTATGGTAAAGTGTTTTCAAAACTTCACTTTTACTTATGGCTTCTATGTGAATTACTTATCTCTTGATATATATATATATATATATATATATATATATATATATATATATATATATATATATATATATATATATATATATATATATATATATATATATATATATATATATATATATATATATATATATATATATATATATATATATATATTGTAACACCCGGCTTTTAAAACAAAAACACCCCTGAAAAATTTTTCATTTTAAACAAAGGTTTCAATACATAAAACCATAACAAAGGGGTATTTTTTTAATAGAAACGGGTACAAGTGTATCAAGGAGAGTATAAAATACCATGTCTCCTTTAAAGCCGGGCTGCTACTGACAGCATCTATGAGTCCCACTTCAAAGTCACGGACTCTATCTTGTCCCCTATCAGTATCATGCTAACCTGCAGGGACAGTAACAAATATCGTGAGCTATAAAGCTCAGTGAGTAATCGTATCTGCAAATAACACGTATAAAAATACATTCATATATTTGTTTGGATATCGGATCCAAACTCCTAGCCTTACTGGCTGACCATATATTTCTTAGGATTTCACATCCTAGTTTGTAGCCTTACAGGCTGATTCATGATAACCTGAAATTATAAAGTCACGTCAGTTATTTGCACAATAATCATATCTAACCATTTCTGTCCCATGTTTCTTAGTCACAATGGACCGCACAATATTTCATGGCTATTTAAGCCGCACCCTGTGTCATAGCTATATAAGCTGCACCAAAACATTATCATTATATAATTCATAGCCCGCAGGCCGCAGCAGCTGGGTTTAATAACCCGATATCATAGCCAAAAGGCCGCACCATGTACCTGTAACAAAATCATAGCCAAAAAGGCCGCACCAAATATCATAGCCCGAAGGCCGCACCAGAATCATAGCCCGAAGGCCGCACCCATTGGATATAAAATCCAGAAATCATAGCCCGAAGGCCGCACCCATTGGATATAAAATCCAGAAATCATAGCCCGAAGGCCGCACCCATTGGATATAAAATCCAGAAATCATAGCCCGAAGGCCGCACCCATTGGATATAGCATCCAGAATTAGTTATGGCTCACGGGTTAGCCCGCTGTTGCCTAGACTCACGGCTCCGTTCTTGTCATCGCAATGACTCACGGCTTATCCGGTCTTGTCTATATAGGTTTGACTCACAGCTCCGTTCTTGTCTATTATAGACTCACGGCTTATCTGGTCTTGTCTCTTCAAATGTATCTTTGAACCATCAATTTCGTCCCACAATCAGTTTCAACCTGTAACAATTCAATCATCATATATCATATATGGTATCAGTGAGATTACTCACCTGGATACTAACTGCGTTTCAATTTCGGTTGTTTCTTGCCTTTGCGTGCACCACAACCATTTTGTCCCATACCTATTTATTCATTTATATATCAAATGATAATAGGTTAATAATCATTCCAATTAACTCTAATACAATAGAGTTCAATACATTATCATTATAAACAATGCCTAGTTAATAAACTTTCCGTTTACTAACTTTATATGAATTTTACTATTCACCAAGGCATTCGAATCGATCTACAGTGCCCTCGAGGGGTCGAAAACTCTTTATAAAAATTTTCCCAAACTTTTCAGACCATAACGAGCCTACGGTTCAAGTTTGAGCTAAAACGGACAAGCCAAGCAAAAGTTAGCATTTTTGATTCCCTGCCTGGCCTCTGCTCGGAGGCGCACTGCGCCTAGGGCTGGGCGCACCCCGCCCTGGTCCTGGGCGCACTGCGCCCTACGCCTGGGCAGACCTCCTGGCCAGTCGCGATTTATGCACTGTAGCAAGCAGTTTTGGCTCATTAAGTCCTTAATCCAGTCCTTAATCGATTGGGGTTTGTTTCTAGGCTAAAACCTTATAC
Source organism: Cichorium intybus (assembly GCA_023525715.1). Lineage (NCBI taxonomy): Eukaryota > Viridiplantae > Streptophyta > Magnoliopsida > Asterales > Asteraceae > Cichorium > Cichorium intybus. The sequence continues at coordinate 6,111,565 of CM042013.1, forward strand.
TTTAACAAGGTTTTCAACCATTCAAAACAACTAAATCAATCAAAATAAAGAATTAGGGTTCTTAATTCTAACAACCCCAAAACTTCAAATTCATCATAAATAGCAATCTACTTCCATTTCCTTGAACTAAGTCCTTATTAGCATGACTTAATGGAAGTATAACATCAATTTAAACACATAATTACAACTGAAATTTACAAATTTCAGTTTCTATAAAACCAAATCAAGAACACTTCAAGAATTTGGTTAAAACTAACCTTTCAAGCTTAGGAATCATCAATTCCATGCTATGATTCCAATTCCATGCTTCAATCCTTCAAAACTTGCTGAAATCGTATCTCCAATTCTTCTCCCGTTGCTGCACAATTGGCTAGTCAATGAGAGAGTCAACTCTCTCTTATTTATACCACAAAACTTTACAATTTTGGTCCTAAAGTTCATTTTCTTGAACTTTGACCACAAAATCAAGTTTTATTACAATAAAACTTTCATTTCTTACATTATTGCCACAACCAACAATATTTTTCATTTTTGGTCCTTCACATGGTCAAATGACCAAAATACCCTTTTGTGGTAAAATGACCAAAAATCCGTTTTTATAACATTTTAAGTCTAAAACTCAAAATATTATTTCAAACTAAATATTTTTCTGTCCAAAAGACTAATTTACCCTTCCAAGGTAAAATGACCATTTTACCCTTTTTATTATATTTACATAAAATGAGTGTCTTGGCGTTACATATATATATATATATATATATATATATATATATATATATATATATATATATATATATATATATACACACACACTAGTTGTAAGACCCGTGTATTACACGGGTTGATTAAAAGAAAATGTTAAATAAGAACATCTAAACATCAAGCATTGTACTAACTTAAAGTAAACAACATTACTATCTTAAAAATAAACAAAAATATATACAAAATTGAGAATATAGAAATGTTATAGAAATATATAAAAGTAGAATGCTATAATACACAAATAAATTGAAGTACATTGATATATCTTGCAATTAGTGCTTAAAAAATCTCGATTTACCATTAGGAAAATACAAAAATACCTAACATATATTTATGATTGCAATTTATTTTTGAAATCATAAGACGAAATTTGGGGTTAAACATTTAATTGGCAGTTTCGTATTAATAAAAGCGTAATTAGGGGAGATAGAATTGTAACGGCCAATTATAAAGGATTATTATGGAGTAGTAATGAACAAAGTATCTTTTTAAGAAATTCAAAATCATAAGAAAATGACATGTGGCCAAATGAATGTGGTGGTGACATGTGACTTTGAGTTACTTATTTATTAGGATATATATATATATATATATATATATATATATATATATATATATATATATATATATATATATATATATATATATATCATGGAATTTTGCATTCATCCTTCATATGCATTGCATATAGAAGGTATTATGATTTGTGTGTAGCCGTGCACCTTTGGGGACAAACTCTCTTTTTGTGAAGTGTTGATGATTAAGCTACAATACCTTAGGGATAATCATTGGAAACTCATTTTATGGATGAGATGTTTAATGGTCACTTGTCTACTCTAAAACTTGGTTGTAAGCCACTGCTTACTCGATTTTAGCCCGACCATTTACCTAGTAAAAGGGACTTTGGTGAGAATATAGGACAAGGGTCTGGGATTAGTTGCATGTGCATATCATTTCATGAAATCATATTATATCATATTTAAATCCTTTAGACTTATAATGTTTTTGGGAAAAATCTATAAAATCTTTTGGGGAAACTTGGCTTAGAGTTAGGTTATTATACTTACCCAATTTCATTATTGACCTATTTTTCCTGGATGTACTCACTAGACTCCCAAGCCTAACTAAATTATTTTACATGTATCTACAGATGATATTTTGGAGGATTAGAAATTAAGGACATCTAAAAGACTACAAAGTGTGTAGTTGTTTAACTATTGTTGTGATATGATTGTACACCTTTAAGAATTAAAGCTTATGTTTGATAAAACTATGTTTGGGACCTAATTCCGCAACGGTTGAAATTAAAACCATTTTGGAACAAATTTTATTACCTAAATGAATTGAAAATTATGGGGTGTTACACATTGCTCTTCCCTCACCGACGACCTAATCCAATGTTGTTGCCGCTGCTATTCCTTTACCACCATAGTTGTCACTACTCTTTGTTACATACACACACGCACCACCATGACACTGTTATTCTATTTACCACCGCTCGTAACTTTTTCCAAGAAATAATCTTGCCCTCTCTCCTCGCTTCTGCTCTTCTTTCCTATTGAGATTTCTCTATTAATGTCCTCTTTATCTCTCTCTCAGACTCTTGAGCTCTATATGTATATGTTTAATTGTGTGTGTGTATTTTAGGATTCTAAACTTGATCTTACCAAAAAAGGTATCTGCCAAGCCAAGTTTTCTTTGGCAAGCCATCAAAGGAAAAGACAAACACATAGAACACAAGAAATCAATCACATTTTTTTCCTCATATTTATTGTCTTCAAATCAGGATAATCAATGTCCCACAATTACATTTTCAAATACATAATCATTGGTGATACATGTATTCTTTTGCCTAATCGTCTCTTTGATCATGATCAACTACTAAAAATGTTAGATGCTTTAGAAGGATTTAAAGGCATGGCTACAAAAATTAGGATTCAATGAATGAAGGCCTTATAAATTACTATAGTTGTAAAAGAAGCAATGAAGCATTTGAAACAAGATAGAAGAAACAACAATGTATTTAGTATTTACTAACCATGGTGGATGTTTTTTACAAAGTTGACTTAACCAATTAAGTTTCAATTTTGTATAGATGTGCCCTTATTTCATTTCTCTTTTCTCAAATTAGGCTTAACTTATTGGAATGAGAGCACAACAAATTAGTACAAGGGATGAATCTCAAAGATGACACAATAGTGTACGCCAAAAATATTTATCATCACTTTAAAGTAATTGTTTACAAAAATAAAAAAAAACGTTCATAAAAATAAATACCATGAAATCTTTAAATATAATTATAAATCAAAAAAATATTTATAGGTTCATTAGAGACGTGTCTGTTTTATGAGACCGTAAAATCATTTATTTGTAGTGAAATATTCTAATATTCTAGTGTTAAATAAAATATAATATGTGTAATACTCTAATATTTTATGATTTAGAATATTTACAATATTAAATGTGTTAACAATATTGTTATAGAATATTAGAATATTAGAATATTACACATATTATATTTTTTTTTATATAAAAACTAGAATATTATAATACATTAGAAAAAAAAAGGGTCTTACGATATCACAAAATTAGGCCCGTTCTCACCATCCCCCCCCCCCCCTTCCCTTTTGTGTGTATGTGGGTATATATATATATATATATATATATATATATATATATATATATATATATATATATATATATATATATATATATATATATATATATATATATATATATATATATATATATATATATATATATATAAAATTTAAATTTGTAAAATAATATTGTTATTTTATTTATCTTATTTTTTTATTTTATAATAACAAATAACATATTTGTATGATTCATTCCATTCACAAACAAGCCAAATATAACAATGAAGTATATTTATTTATTTTATTAGTATTCAGTTACACTGTCTATTTCGTTTAAATAGATCCTATTCCGTCATGCCAATCGTACACCAAATTTTGGAAAGTGCTTACGTGAATTAAACAACCATTTTGCCAACAAAAAGTACGACATCGTCCGACGAAATGGGCATGGGTCAAAACTCAAAACTAGAGTCTAGAGGTGAGCATGATATTGGAATTGGACTGAACCGATACCGAATTCATCTATTAATTAATTTGCGTGATTTATCACGTTGTGGTGTACGTTTTTTTTTTCCGGATTGTGACACGCGGGTTTGGTTAACCCGGTTTATGTGGGTTATATCCGAACTTTCTATCGTCTCCACCTCCACTGATTGCACCCTTACCCACCGATTGGTCTCCATCTCTGCTGATTTGGCGTCGGTGCTCAACTCCATGGATTTTGCGTCCTTGCAGCAGCTAATCTCTCTTCACCTTCATCGTCTTCTCCGGCGCTGCATCCCGGCGACTGCTTCTTTGACTCCATCTCTGGCGGTTGTGATCTTCTTGCGAACAAAGACAAATCGAGTGCGGGAGGATGCACCTAGGGCTCGATTTCGGATTGAGGTTACGATTGCATCAATCACCGACCACGCCTTCGAGCATTCAAACACACACCTCCTTCACCTTCGACATCTCCGTATATTCCCCGATCATCACGTCGGGTATCTTCCGCCATCTCTACTATCTTTCAGTGAAAAATTGGTGGTCTAAAGATTAAAGTCTAAACAGTCCTCTGTCACCGACCGACTTACAAAAGGTTCATCTCGGTTAGCTTACATCGAGTCCCCACAAAACTCTACAAACCGTTGCTCTTTATTTAGGTAGCCGCTACTTTGAAATCGATCTTTCCCTTCACACTCTGTCATCAATGCGAATGGGGCTAATCTTATGCAAATGAAGCTGGTATCTCTTAGTCCTTAAACCCCTAATTTAGATTCTCTTTTAGGTGAAGTTTGCTTGTAGAACAAATCCTTGGCCCTAGGTTTAGTTAATTACTTTCACCGCAATCTGCGTTTCTGTCTGTGCGATTAAATTGAAATTAGGAGATTATAGTTGGTGTTCTCTGCAGTGGATTTGAAAAGTGCTAGGGATTACTATCATTGTTCCTAATCTTAGCTGTTGATTGTGGTTAGGACACCGATTGAGAATTAGGTCTCAGTTGATTGGAGATAATAAACAAGGATGTGGAAGCATCAACTTATCTTTGAATTTGGACAACGATGCTGTTTGTTTTACTCACTATCTATGTCAAAAAAATACTGATTACTAATTTCTGTATTGCAGATTGGACATAGTCATCCAACAGGATAAACTAATAAACTAATAATCTGTTAAAGCTCTTTGAGCCACGACCTCCTCTCGAGTATAAGCCACCTCCTCTGAAGACAAAATGTCCACCATACACAGGTATTTGATACATGTCATACACTTCAAATTCTCTCATATGTTATCACACATTACAGGTTGACAAATCTAATTGTTCTACTTCTATTTTTTTCGTTTGAAAGGCATGGCACAATTTGTCAGCAACTTTGCTGAGCCTACTGAACCTGAATATGCTCCACCAGTAGAAAAGGGCGAAACACCTGTAAGATATTGCATTTAGCAATCTATCTATACACAATTAGCTCACTGAATGATCTATGTTAATTATCTATTGGTTTATATACTTGTGGGAATCAGGGCCAAAGCAGGGCTAGAATTCACCAGTTACGCCTTGAAGAGGGTGCAAGAAAGGCTGCTGAAGAGCTTGAGAAATGTATTTTTTTTTCTGAGTTGATAGATTCTAAGAGGTATTGATGACTAGAACAGTAGTGGCTAGCGAATGTTTGCTTATGCAGATGACCCAAAGAGTGACCCAAATATTTTTGGAGATCCACACAAGACATTGTTTGTAGCTTGGCTTGTGAGTAATAGTCTCTTTTACATTGATCTATCTTATACTTTATCATCTTTTTATTTTCTTGATTTAATTAATCTGATGTTTTTTGTACTTTCGGAACTATGAGACAACCACCAATTTAACTGTCTCTAAGAGAAAAATTGATTTAGTCTCTTTATATTTTCATTTTTTAACCATGTTTTTTTTATATTTTTGGTAGTAATTTCTTTTGTCATTTGGCAGAATGATAGAGAATTTTCAATCATGGAAAGAAAGATTGGCAAGCTGTGTGAATCCTGAAAGCGACTTTACACAAAAGATACTGAGGTTAAATTTAATTGTTCTTTTTACTACTTTTAGTTTTATTTTGAAAACTTTGTTCAAAAGATATTGAGGTTAGTTGCTCATTTTACTATCGAGTGAGTGATTCTTTGCTCAAAACTACGTCATTTTGAGCTGTTCAATGCTTGGAAAAAACTAAAATTAAAATGAACCAGTTAAGATTTAGGTTTGAAACTAAAATATTATTTAGAGTTAAATGCAAGAAATAACAACATAGTGTCATTTGTTTTGTTTATTATGGCAGTAAGCAATTTTTCTAGCTATAATTGGATAGATTTTTCAATCATGTGTATATCGTATTTACTAGCATAAGTTTGAATATTAACTTGGCGGGGATTCTATTCGAGTCAAATTTTGTGTATTTAACTCACTTTAAAGTGTTTTCGGTCAATGTGTTTCTGAATGAAAGTTTTTGGGTTTTTGTGTGTGTTTGTGAATGCACAGATTACAAGAAGAATGGTACGATATGAACATCAGGTTATTTCTTCGTTCCTTTTTTTCTGGTTTTTTCTCCATATATTCCCCGATCAGTTCTATATGTTATAAAAAAGCAATTTCTTCAGTTTTTATGCACGCCCTTAATGTTACTTATTTTGCCCGCCTGGCACAAGGAATCGAGACTTTGACTGACTTTGCAGAACACCTAGCTGCTTTGTGGACATAGTTTTCCGTGTTATACATGGTTGTTTTGGAAAAGATGGTGACATTTAGGTTAAAACCATTCAGGGGAATCAATTAGGTGAATCTGGTTTGTCAAGATGGTTTTCCAACAATCACCTACATGCTAACTCAGGAAAAGTCGTGGTATTTATTTTTCCTTTTAAGCATCAATAAGTCTGAGGGCATTCTCAACTTTTGCACATACTCAAAAAATAACGTTTACTCACATAATTTCAGGTAAAACCAACACGAGCAGGATCAAGTATTGGAGTTACAGTTGCATATGGTGTTGCTGATTTCCTAACAAAAGTTCGAGAAATTATTCTAAGGTACATATCTTTTCCACTTTCTTATATTTTTAAATTATTCGCTATAAATTTATTGATATGATTTAATCTTTCTTCAACTTGTAAGGGGATTGATGATAAGGTTATTGTTGAAATTTTTCTTGGAGGTGGAAGAGAGTTTACAGCCATTGTTCTTGATGTTGGTTCTGATTTAAAGTCAATTATTTTTTTTTGTTGATAAACCAAAAATTTTAATGAGCTTCTGAGACTAAGATATACATGAGTTGAATTATGAAAATGTACATATCATAGGAAAGGGGTTAAATACGTAATTGTTGAATTAGAAGATAAACAAATGAATCGCATTCGCACCGGTGTTTATTAAACTTTTTTACTCATCATTCTTACAATACAAATTTTTAATAATTTATAAACAACTAAAAAGTAGATAAGGGGTATTTATTTTTTCGTTCTTCAAATGGTTATATGATACCATGTAATCAAATAAGATAATTAGCTGTAATATTACGTCTTGCAAAATATCATTTTCTTTTTATTGCTTGAAATTAGATTTAAGAGATAATCAGTTGTTTAAATGTTTAATAAATTCTGATTATTTCGAAAAACTATCATATAGTTGCTAAGTTTTTAACTTAACATATGACGAGTTTCTTTTATCAGATTTCATACAAATAAAATTTTACAAATTATTAGTTTCTATGTCTGAAGAGGCAATTTCAAAAGTGAAAACTCTTTCAGATGTAGAAGGTTTATGTGTTTCCTTTGCAGGCTCTCACGGATCTTCCGATCCTACCCTTGCTGTTAAGGTATTCTACTACCACACTTTGAAACCTATAAAAAAGGATGGCGTGGCATGATTGTTGCCATGTCATCCACATAAGCAAAGAAAATGTAAGTTAGTTGCTATTTCAAGTAAGAAATACAGTATGTTGTCTATAATGGTAAAAAGATGTAAGTATGTTGCTATTTCTGCAATTTGTGGTTTTAATATTGGTCATTAAAACTTTTATTATTACAGGAATTTCTGAAAGAGGAAGCATATACAGCTGAAGAAATTGAGAAATCACTGGTAAAAGTTTGAACCTGATATTTGCTGACTCAGCTTCTTCACTGGATGTGATAAAAGCTGCCAAACATTACAAGTTATTCCAGGTAATAATTTATCTAATCTGATTAGTTAAAGGGTTAGGTTCACAATCAAAATTTATGCTCTATGTATCTAAAAACATCGTCATTTGAAATTTAAAAATACTCGACTATTGATTACATGTCAACTTTTTTAATTCTTGACTTTAAAAAGGAAAAAATTGCTAAATGTTTTATACATTCTTCTTATCAGAGAGCCTCTCATGTTTATTCTGAAGCCATGTGTCTATATGCTTTCAAGGATGCAGTGTCATCAAATTCTGAGTCAGTCTTAAACATATAAATTAATTTATACATAATTTATATATTCAAGAATTTGGAGGGTAATATCGGAAGAGTTTTTGCAGTGAAGAAGAGAAGCTGAAGAAGCTTGGAGACCTTATGAATGAGAGCCACCATAGTTGCAGCGTTCTATTTGAGTGCAGGTATAATAAACTCATTTAAAAAAATCCTTCATATAAAATTACAATTAAACCCCCTCTATTTCCAATATTTGAAAAAAATTATAAAAATTTAGTTCATGATAAATGGCCCATATATAAACGACGACATTACGTTCGCTCCTTTTAGTTGTCAATTTTTTGTTCCACTGACGCCAGTTCAATGCATGCCAAACGCAGTACATGACTGTCTGTTTAATTATTGGTTTTACATATTGAAACAGTTGTCCGGAGCTTGAAGAATTGGTTGAAGTGTGTAAGGGAAATGGTGCCCTCGGAGCACGGCTCACTGGCGCAGGATGGGGCGCATTTGAAAACATGTGTTTGTGCCCTCCCCCTACCAAAACCAAATAAGGTATATATTTTATCACATACACATGTGCAATACTTCCTATTTCATGCGTGTACCACAAATAAATGCTGATTGATTGCCCTTTTTCTTGCATATATGCTAATATGTTGGCTGAAGTAGGAAGAGTATTTGACTCATTGAAACACGCACACAAAAACTGGAAAAAAATATTTTTTTTCTTCAATATCGTTATCTTATTCTTTTTCCTTAAAAGAGGTTTCTTTATTTCAGGTATTGTCAAGTGATATCAAAATCTTTGAAAACTGGCCGAGCCCCTGAAGTACAGACATGGAGACATATAGTTACATCCTTAGAAGATCGCTTAAAAACTTACCAACAGGTAAACCATTTGTTCTATAGTTATCTTTTTTTTTTATATCAAGATTAAATGACTATTTTACCCTTCTCATCCATCAAGTATTGTATAAAGTGGCTGAATGCATTAATGATGTCAGTCTTGCCGTCTAAACAAACACTGTTTCTTTCTTACACTTAATGAAAAATTTTACAAGTATTTTAAGAAATGGTAAACATACTTTCATTTATTTGTTTACGGCTGATTGCAACTAATAGCAACATACTATCGGTTATTTGTCTGTTATCGCTAATTATAGCATTGAGTATTCTTTTCTTTTTTAATTAACTAATTTTAGTTTAAAAAATCAACAAAATTATTTTGCAAGTACGCAATAGGTATGTACTTAGCATGTAATGGTAACGAACTTCAACTATTATTTCTGCCCATAACAACCACGAACCAGCGCATCCGGACCCGTGCTCCAGCACTTCCGAACCCGTGCGGAGCACGGGGCCCCACTAGTTTAAATAAAAATAGGTACTGAGTATCGAACCGAATATATAGAATAAGGTACCAGTTTGCTTCAAAAAAATAATTTAATTTGACTTAAAATAGGATCGGACCAAACCGATATCAAAACCAAAATACTGCAATATTAAAAACCGAAAACAACCGATAACCATATTAATTCGTCGCCGGTTCGGTTCGGAATCATCTGGAATCAAATTGCAGATTTGTTAGCACAGGTTCACCGTTCACCCGTTAAGGGTTTTAGCCACAAATTAGTCCATAACAGCAGCAACATTCCCCCTCCGTGATCTTGGATAGGTGTTCTTGTATCGGTGATTGGTGGCACGAGTAAGCATAAACCCAAAGAAATCATTAAAGAAATATGGAGAAATCGCTGTCGTCGTCTATGTCGACTCGAGAAGGATCGCCGGAGCTTCAGTGCGTTGGTGAACTGGAAATCGTGAAAGCAAAACCACCAGTTGGTTTCCTCTGCGGCTCCATCCCTGTTTCTACCGATAAAGCTTTCACCGCCTTCGATTCTGCTCTCGTTCCTTCTGCCCCAGCGTAAGAAGTCCAATCATATCAAACTGAAACCCCCTTCTTTGTGTATGATTGATTATAGTTTTTAACGACTATTGCCAATTGTTCTTAGGGAGGGAGCGCCAAGGTACCGGGTGATTCCGACTGAGACCAATCTTAAAACTCTGCCGTTTCGGCCAAATATTCCGGAAAAGGTTCTCCCTATGGTTGAGGCTCATTCAAGGACCGGTGGAGGTACAGTTTTTTCTTGGCTTATATGCCTAAACCTGTTGATACCATACGGTGATATTAGGATTATGATCCTCAATTAGCTTTATACATTGATTTCGTCAATTAGGGTGGTTCTTGGCCTGGTTTGCTACTTTGAGCACTGGATTTGACACAGCCTATGTGAGATTTTTAGATGCAACGTAGTACAAGCTTTTGGTAAAGTTTAAAATTTCATCATATTAACATGTGATTTGGACATAACTGAAGTATCTGAACATGATTATGAATACAGTAGAATCATGGATCAATTCTATTGCAACGATGAATTTCGTTAATAGAAATACAGGATTCAAGTAATTGTATGAAGGGATAACCTATCTAACTTTTGTTGATGTACTTGGTAGATTTGCCTTATGAAAATGGCACTATTGCATCAAACCTTAGAAGGAAAGGAGAAGCACTTGCTGTATCTGGTTTAACAGAGTACGAAGATGAAATCGATGTTATTGCTCCAGCCGACATTCTTAAGCAAATATTCAAGATCCCTTATTCCCGTGCTCGACTCTCGATTGCAGTACATCGTATTGGGCAGTCTCTCGTATTAAATACAGGGTAATGGAATCACAAATTCCACTGGAATCCATGAGTTACCAACACCTATTAATGATTTTTTTGTACTGCAGGCCTGATGTTGAAGAGGGAGAAAAATTGGTGAGAAGACATAAGCAGTCACAATCTGCAGAAAAATCTTTATTTTGGAATTTTGCTATGCATTCCGTTAGGATGGAGGCATGTGATTGTCCTTCAACTCAAAATCCCGAGTCAGAGGAGCGGCGGAATTCGTCATTCCTGCCCGGAAATAGAACTTCCGAGTATCCACAAGGCAAACAAGATAGTTTTTTATGGGGAGGGAAAAAGAACCAAAGAAACAAAGACCATGATGCTGTTAAAAAGGTCTCACAAGTCAAAGAAAAGTCAAGATCCTCCATGCAAGAGTCGGATATGTACAGACGAGTCAACCGTGATGGATTCTTGAGGGTTCTTTTCTGGAAATTTAATAACCTGCGCATGTTTTTGGGGAGTGACTTGCTTATATTTAGTAATGAGAAATATGTTGCAGTGAGTCTGCACTTATGGGATGTTTCTAGACAGGTTACACCATTGACATGGCTTGAAGCTTGGCTTGATAATGTGATGGCAAGTGTACCTGAGTTAGCCATTTGTTACCATCAAAATGGAGTTGTTCAAGGATACGAGTTGCTAAAAACAGATGATATTTTTCTTTCCAAGGGTGTATCTGAAGACGGGACTCCTGCTTTTCATCCTCATATTGTCAGACAAAATGGACATTCGGTTTTGCGGTTCCTTCAAGAAAATTGCAAGCAAGACCCTGGAGCTTATTGGGTATTTTTTAAAATCATTTTCTAGCTTCTTATTTTGCTAATTTCTGATATTTTGATTGCTTTTTTGGCTATGTACAGCTTTACAAAAATGCTGGCGAGGATAACATTCAACTTTTTGATCTTTCTGTTATTCCCAAGAGTCATGCCACTAACAATTGTGATGATGACCCTACCTTTATACCTTCTTTAATTAATAGAGGGAGAAGTGATTCTCTACTCTCACTAGGAACGCTTCTCTACCGTGTTGCTCACCGCCTTTCACTTTCTGTGGTGCGTTTTTTATATTACATTTCTCTCTTTTGTTTGCATATATCTAATACATGTTTATTTGCTGCAGTCTCCTCATAACAGGGCAAGGTGTGCAAGGTTCTTGAAGAAATGTCTTGATTTTCTTGATCAGCCAGATCAACTGGTATCCTACCTACCCTGTGCCAAATTACTTTTGTTAGATATCTTCATATATAGTATCAATCAACCTAATTACTACTAGCATTTTGACAAACAGGTTGTACGCGCATTTGCTCATGAACAATTTGCAAGGCTACTTCTAGATTATGATGAAGATCTTGATTTAACATCAGAAGTTTTTCCTCGTGACTCTGAAGATATTGTAGTCGATACCGAAGACGAATCTATCTCCGAGTTAATAACCCATGAAAGTTTCGACCTTAACAAAGAGGATGAAGATGAACCAGATCCACCCGGACCCACAAAACTTTTGGAGTCAAACGAGGCCGAATCAGTTGACACCATAATCCAGCCAACTTCCAACTACAAAACGGTTGAGTTATCAGCTACATCTGCTCCTGTAATCCAATCTAATGTCGATCTAATCTCTTCCAAGTTAGCAGCAATACACCATGTCTCTCAAGCCATCAAGTCTCTAAGATGGAACCGCCGGCTACAAGGGTCAGGAACCCATAACAACAGACCCGACCACGGTGCACCGTTGCCGATCGATTTCTCTGTTTGTGCATGTGGGGACACCGATTGCATTGAAGTTTGTGACATTCGAAAATGGCTTCCAACTTCAAAACTCGATGATAAACTATGGAAACTTGTCCTTTTACTTGGAGAATCTTATCTTGCTTTAGGAGAAGCCTATATGGAAGACGGTCAACTCCATCAAGCCTTTAAAGTTGTCCGTTTAGCATGCTTAATTTACGGGTCAATGCCACAGCATCTCGAAGACACGCGATTCATCTCGTCAATGACTTCATACGAGATCGATATCCACAATACAAATGATAAAACTGAATCGATAGTCGCACATTATCTTTTTTGGGCTAAAGCATGGACATTAGTTGGAGATTTATATGTTGAGTTACATTTAAAGAAACCCGATCAAAAACCACCTGCTCGAGAGCTAAAAGTGTTGCCTGAAGTTCAGAAGGAGGTCGAAAGGTTAAAGAAAAAACTCGGGAAGTTTAACCAGAGTTGCTCTTCTTGCTCATTGGTTAACTGTAGTTGCCAAAGTGATCGGGCTAGTAGCGGGAGTAGTGCAAGTAGTAGTACCGGACCCACTCGTTCATTTAAAAAACCGGCTGAAAAAACCGTTTCCAAGAGCTTATCCTACTCATCTGACGTGGCAAAATCTTCTAAAGAGACCGAATCCGATTTAAAAGAGACGAAAGAGAACAACGGTGGCATTTTCAAATACCTTAACTTTTCCGACCCTAAAGATTTGGACCATAATTTAACCTTTGCTCTTCATTGTTACGAAGAATCTCGAAAATGTTTAGAGGGGCATTTCAGTAATTCGACCGAGTTACAATCTCTTCTCAAGAAAAAAGGATGGGTATGCAACGAATTGGGACGAAGGAGACTGGAACGAAAGGAAATTACAAAAGCCGAACAAGCCTTTTCGGAAGCTATCAGTGTATTCAAACAGGTCTCTGATCATAATAATATCATTTTAATCAACTGTAATCTAGGCCATGGAAGACGGGCTGCAGCCGAAGAGATGGTATCAGAGATTGATCATCTGATTTTCAACAATTCGCGTAATCAGAAACTTGAAGCAGCAAAATCACAGTATTGTGAATCACTTAAATTCTATCGAGCAGCAAAGAAAGAAGTGGACACTGTTGGTGAAGAATCCGGCGAACTTTCGAGTAATCTTAGCAACGAAGTTTACACTCAGTTTGCTCATACTTATTTACGGCTCGGGATGCTTTTAGCGAGAGAAAATACCACGGCTAAAGTCTATAAATCAAAATTGGAATTCGGGAAACATGAGATTTCAGCGAGTGATGCGATTACCGAGGCGTTGTCGATGTACGAGTTGTTGGGGGATTTGAGGAAACAAGAGGCTGCGTATGCGTATTTTCAGCTTGCTTGTTACCAGAGGGATTGTTGTTTGAGATTATTGGAGACGGATTTCAAGAAAAGTAGTGTTTTGAAAGGTGAAAATAGTGTGGTCCAAAGAGTGAAACAGTATTCGTCAATGGCTGAGAGGAATTGGTTAAAGTCTATGGAGTTTTACGGTCCGAAAACACATTCTACAATGTATTTGACCATTTTGATTGAAAGGGCGGCTTTGTTTTGTAGCTTGGCCAAGTCATCTAACGCGTATATGGTATGTAGACACCTGTTTATAGTTTACCAGATCAAGTAAAAAATGACAGTTTGACTAATTTTGAGTTTATTTTACAGATGTTGGAATCAGCTTTTAATAGTCTTCTAGAAGGACGCCATGTGCCTGTTGATAGAATTACAGTGCAAAAGGAGGATTGTAGGGTGTACGAGAGATATTGGAGTCAGTTACAGATGATATTAAAGAGTATGGTAGCGGTCACTCTTCCTGCAGCCACAAAGAAACCTGTTGCTAATTCTCAACAGACCACTCTGCCATCTGTAGATCTCAACAAACTCAAGGACCTTTACAGGTTATCTTTGAAGGCCACCGACTTCACTCAGTTACAAGCCATCCACAAGTTATGGGCATCGTAAAATAACCAATTTCATAAAAATGTACCTGGTATTCTTCCCATTCTATAATTTTGTCTACATTACATTCAACACTTTAAGAAAATTAAAAAATGGGACTAGTTAGTTTCTTGAGTTATTCTTGTGTTTCATTTATATGATCATCTCCTAAAGCTTCTGCCAGGTCAAACTTTAGAGTTCCTCGTGTTGATCTGCTTCCACTCCCTCCATCCGCCTTTCTCATCATCGCAGCAAATTCTCCATAGTCTATCCTCCCGTCCTGTCATGCAAAATCAATAAAGACGTTAATACCCTCATCTTCACCGTCCAAAATAGCCAGCCATACAATGCTTACATGATCTTGATCAATGTCTTTGATCATTTCTTCTACACGAACATCTTGTAGACCGAAATCTCTACACGCTTGTTGAAGCTCATCTTGTGTTATGTACCCACTATTATCTTTATCAAAGAAAGAAAAAGCTGCAAGCAGGTTTTCTTCTCTCTCCATCTTGTTTAAGTGCAGGGTTGCTGCAAGAAACTCACTGTAATCGATTGTCCCACTGTTATCAGTATCTACCGCATTCATAAGTTCCATGATTTCGGATTCCATTACATTGTTTCCAACTCTTGTCAACCCTTCTTTGAGTTCTCCAAATGTTATTGCCCCACTGTGGTCTGTATCGATTGTTTTAAATAATTGCTTTAGACCACCGATCTCCTCTTCCGAAAGCCTTCCCGCAATCACCTACAAACAAATTCAAATTAAAAAGAAAATCTCGAATGCAATGCTGGTCAGGATATGAAACGTACACGTAAAGCCATCTTTTTAAGTTTGTTCATGGCGGAGAACTGTTTGAGGCGTGATACGACTGAAGAATCTAAAGGCTTGTCTGGAGCAACTTGGTCGTCCATGATCCATGGATGATCTGGTTTTCAGTTCAAAAATCAACACAGCAGAATCACAAGTCTAAATCTCCAAAATTAGGACTCACTCAGGACTTGATGAGCGGTGATTCTTTGCTCCGGGTTTCTGTCGAGCATTGTTTTGATTAAATCTTTAGCGTCTTCGGTAATTTGTGGCCATGGTTCCGATTCAAAGTCGAGTTGTCCCGTTAGAATCTTTTTAAAGATGCCTGAATCCGTCTCTGAAACGCAAATCAGGTCAAGCATATTACGATTGACATAAATATGTATTATTGCATTTAACCATGATAAAAGTTGCATGTCTTACTAAATAGACGCTGATACAAAGAAACAAATACAGTGCTTAGTTGTTTGAAAAAAATATATAAAGTAAATACTAAAAGAAAGAAATGCTTTTTCAAAATAGACTAAATACCGACCTGCCCAAAAGGGTGGAACCCCGCATAGTAATATGTAACAGATAACCCCGGCACTCCACACGTCGATTTCTGGGCCGTAATGTTTTTGCAAAACTTCTGGAGCGACATAGTACGGGCTTCCGACCATATCACATAAATACTCTCCTGAAAGACAAAAACAAGTTGAAGAATTAGTAGCGGACTTCAAATCCGTTGCTACATTTGTAGAATTGGCAACCGGAACAATAAACCTGGTTTGTAAAATACGGACAATCCAAAATCAATGGCTTTAAGCTGTGCGTTCTCTTCCTTACTATCAAACAAGAAATTTTCCGGTTTAAGATCTCGATGCATAACCCCAAGCGAATGACAAGCCACTACCACCTCCATAACCGTCTTCATGAATTTAGCCGCTTGTCTTTCACTACACCATCCTTTGTCCACAATCCTATCTAAAATCTCACCGCCGGGACAAAGCTCCATCACCAAATGAACAAACACGTTGTCCTCGTAGGTGCCTTTGATCCTGACCACACCTGGGTTCTCTGACAAATGGTGCATGATTTGAATCTCTCTCCATACATCATCGTAATCATCCTTGCATAAAAGCTTCCTTTTGGCGATGGATTTGCAGGCGTAATCTGTGCCTGTGGATTTCTCGGTGCAAAGGTAGGTGGTGCCAAATTGCCCATGCCCGAGCTTGTTTCCGATTTTGTAATGATCTCTTAGGTCTGGGGTTTCGTACGGGATGACTTTAGTGGTTGGTTTCTTCATGGATCTTGATGAATTGTATCGTTTTCTGTGTTTCTTCTTCTTTTGATTGTTTGATTGGGAAAGAATGTTGGGACGAGTGTATTTAAGAAAATAAAATATATTTGAAATCTTGCAAAATAAATGTTGTACTTTTAAACGACCAAAATAGGCAGTGTTGCATAATTGGAAAGAGGAGACAAGTATCTATGAAAATAATCTTCATACAACGTAAAAGTTAAAACATTAAGGCCATCCGGTGTGCCCTCTCACCTAAACTCACTTTTGGGGTGCCACCTCAGCTTCTCTCTCTCCTCCCCTCACTCTTGGAAATAGTCACCTCTCACTTACCCTTGATTTTGGTACAATGATTTAAGCTAAATGTACAAGCCACAATACCCTTTCTTCTTATACTCGCGCGACGTTGCAGCATTGCACGGGGCCTAAAGTGCAACGAGCTCGCACTAGGGGGCGGTGTTCCCCTTGAGCTCGCACACCCTCGCACACACCTCGCATAGGCACACCGGATGGCCTAAGGGTGCGTTTGGTTCGTGGATTTCAAACACTAGGATTTCAAATTCAATGCAATTTCAAATCATTCAGAATTTAAAATCCTAAGATTTAAAATCCCATGACATGTTTGGTTGGATATCAAAACCTTTATGAAATTGAAAAAAACAAAGGTGGAGGCGGCGACGGCGGTGGTTTTATCGGAGGTGGAGGCGATAGCGTCAGTGGTGGGGTGGCGGGAGGTGGAGGCAGTGCCGACGATGGGTAGCCAGAGATGGAGGCAACGACGGTGATGGGGTGACCGGAGGTGGACGGGTCGACGTCGGTGGGAGTGGCTGGAGATGGAAGTCGGAGATGAGGTGGTCGGAGGTGGAGGCGGCGTCGGTGGCAATAAGGTGGCTGGAGATCAAGGCGGTAGCAACAACAGTAATGGGGTGGCTGGAGGTATATGCGGTAGCGGTGGTGGAATGGCCGGAGTGGAGGTGCCGTCGACAGCGTGGTAGCCAGAGTTGGAGGCGGCATCGGTAGTAGGGTGGCCGGAGGTGGAGGCAGCCTCGACGGTGGGTGGCAAAAGCTGGAGGTGGCATCAATGGTGTATTTACAAATCCTGCATTTATGGGATTTTGAGTCATTTTAAAAAATCTTATCATTTTAAATTTCATGTTTATTCACCAACCAAACATAGGATTTCTCAATATTTAAAATGCAAATCCTGAAAAATCCTGTGAACCAAACGGAGCTAAATGATCAATTATTGATTGAAAATTTATATGACAAACTTATTGTAACAAACTTGGGAAGATCATATTAATATGGTTTATGACTTTTTCTACTATTTTAAACCGCTTAGAGTAAAGATTTATTCATGATTTAATTATTAACAAATAACAACGATCCTTCTAAAAAAGTTTAAGGGTTAGTTACAACATGATCAAAATAGGAGGTGTGGATAAACAAATACGACGCTTTGAACATTATTAACAACATACCATCCATGTTGCTATTTTATTTTACAAAATTATCTTATGAATGGTCTCTGCTCCCCCTTTACTAAAATCTCAAAAAGAAGAAAAGTTTTGCAAAAATATTTTTACTAAATTATATCTATCATTCTGCAAAATACTAAAAGAAACGTTTTGCAAAATTGGATAATTAGTTTGTGATATTTCATTTTGTGTTTTCACCCCTTTTTGTCTATATTAATCCCAAACTCCAAAAGGTTAAGCCCCGACAATCAGAACCATGTCACATCGTATTAGAGGTGAAAATTGGAACCGGTTCAAACCACTCTTGAATTTTATATTGAGACTGAACAATTGACATGTCTAATACCAACGGTCTCGGGTCGGTCCTCATTGTCAGCTATCCACCGTTCTTTAAGCGGTCTCGGGTCGGTCCAAAGTTGGTCTGGTCCATTCTAAGACCGGTTTTCATGTCCAATGGTCAACTTTTGAATACAACGGCTAGGTTTTAGTCTCGGTTCGGTCTAAACCGGTCCTAACGGCTAGAAAAAGGGCCTGTTTTGTTTTTAATTTTCCCCCAAAAATTTACTCTATAACTACTTCATACTTTCAATTTCAAGACTCGATCCTGGTCATTTTTTATCCAAAACCCTAAACCTGCTACCTCAAAACCAACTGTTTAACTAACCCAAACATTAATAAATTCATAGTTAAAAACAAAGTTTCAGTAACTTCATAAATTTGACAAAAAGGCACCCCTAAGCTTTAGGCTAGTTTTCATCTAATGAACTTTTGGAATTTGTAATTAAATTGAATGTCATAATGATCATTTAACCAGTTCCGGACACTATTTTGGCTTAAATTCGGTATACATGGCGCCATTTACATAACCTCCTTTAAACATTTATATGTCACTTTATCTCTTTTTATCTTATAGCAGTCCAAACGACACGCTTACTGATGAAAATATCTTGCTATTATTCTGCTTTTTATAGTTGGGTAGACTAAATGATACAATCACTGAACTCTCTTTAACCGTTCAGAACTACGAGTTTCTCCCAATAAATCAAGAAAGTTTGACATAGTTTCCAAATCATTCTCTGTGCATCTCTTATGCAACCACTCTTCCTGTATCCTAACGTTAACATCCCTACAATACAAAATTCAAAGCATTAGCAAGCCATAATTGTTGGACAAAATGCAAAAAATTAGCAACATACTTTCACTTATTTGTTTATTATAGCATCTATGATAAACAAATAATGGAAGTACGTTGCTATTTCTTGCATTTAAACTTTTTTCATGAAATGTTACCTCCTCAAGGACAGAACCTCATAGTTCCTTCTGAAGTAGCTAGCATGCTTTGTGAGGGCATCTTGGACATAAGGTTTGCCAACTGTTCTTACAGCTGCAGCATTAAGTAGATTTTCTAATGAACCGTGTTTTTTTATAAGTTTTAAGGCGGTTTTCATGCCAAAACCAGGTACCAAATGCTGAATTCCAGGAACACCATCCGCCTCATCACCCACAATGCATCCTAACACACACCACCAGTTATTTAAATTTGTGTAAATGACTTAAATACCCTTTCTAAAACAGTTATTTAAATTTGTCTAATTTGTCATCATTTACATTCCAAATCCTTTGGCAGATTATGGTTCCTTCTAAATTGGACTACATGAATTAATGATGTCAAATGTAGAAAAAATATTTGAGACACGAGAAAGTGTATGCTTACTGAGACTTAAATCAGAGAGTGGATCACATTTGTATTGAGATATGTAGTGGTTCAAGGTATAAAAGGACCATCTTTTTAACTCTGGAAGAGGCATAACCAGCTGTACATCTTGGCATATTAATTGCTTGAAATCTTTATCAGGAGAAGCAATAACAACACGGTATCCCTTTTTTAAAACTTGTTCAACGAGTGTAGCAACGACATCATCTGCTTCTTGAGCAGGAATCTTCACAACCTGCATATAATTTTTGATTTAACATGACTGCTATCAATGAAGGAATGGAATGGAATGGTTCATTCCGTTGGAATGAATATAAGCTGGTTTTGTTTTCTTTAAAAGGTTACTGACCGGCACATTACATTTGGTAAGGGTATCTGAAATGAGTTGATATGATCTGCTTACTGGACCCTTTGCTGATTCCCGGGAATTAGATACCCATGGTGAGAATTTTCTTCTGTGTGCTTTATATGAAGGCAACATCTGTCTCCTATATTCATGAGCTCCTTCTCCATCAATAACCTGCAAACATGAAGCATGTGTTCCAAAGGTGAAACATGATTAAATACAAATCTTTGTTAATAAATTAGTGCAAAAGGACCTTTGTGATATAAAAATCCACGCTTAAATGAAATCATAAATAGCCACATAATGTAATTGGTGCGTGATAGAGAGAAGGGGCTTACGGCAATAACAGGGTCTGTAAGGCTGACTTCGGAGAAGAAAAGGGAAATCCAGTGAGCAAAAGAGTGTAAACTCGGGGTGCTACCATCGTAACAGATTGGGTTCACATCCAAAAAGAACACCCTTTTCTTCTTCTTGATGATGATGTTATTATCGTTATCGTTATCGTTATCTCGCTTTACTTCGGTTAGGTCATGCCTTCGTCGTAACAGCAGCCCACCAACTGTTCGACCTTCTGTCCGGGAAGAAGAAGCAATAAGGGGAGTACTAGCACTAGGTTTGGTTCCGAGCTTCGTGCAACAGACAGAAGGAGCTGAGCGAAGAATAGTCGGATTATGAGAACCCATACACATACCCATAGCGACACGAGCTTCTAGGACGTCCACCATCATCACATTCACCCTGCTACAACTGCAAATTTAACTGTTTGGTATTCTCTCTTCGGCCAATGGATTTGCCGAGGGTAAGAAATTGATTCATTACCTTGTGTGACTTTATGTTTAAAAATGCCGATTTTTAACGACATCAATTCATTTGCAGAAGATGGGTATTTTTTTGGTGTGGATGTGGGGTTGATGTTTGAACAGCCGGTTATTAGCTGAAAAATGAAAAATCAGGTTACTAGCAATAGCTCTAGTTGACGGCTAGTAATCTAGCCGCTAACGCTAAGAAATAACATTTGATAAAAAAAGTACAATTAATAATCCAGCTAAAAAATATAAGATAATTTATTAAAAGTTAATTTAATATATTTAAAAAATATAAGATAATTTATATTTAATTAAATTAAAATAAATATTCAATAATAACTTTTTAATTATTTATGTTTAAGTAAACTTTTCGCATCTTGTATCTTATTCATAATATTATCAGAAATTCTCGTATCTAATTATGCGGCTCTCAAATGTTGTCATGACTAAATCTTAAAATTTTCATCTAATACCCATGGTCACTAAGATGTTTTGACATTTGTTTCCTATGATTTTTATGTTTGAGAAAGTAAAAACTATAATCAAATCATTAATATTTTAAAAATTAGAAAATCTAAATAATATATTTACCAATCTTTAATATAAAATTTAGACGAAGGTTTATGATTATCCACATGATTTACAAAAATTCGCAAGGTGAGGAATACTATTACATGTTTGGTCTCTATGATTTCAATTTATTGTATGATTGGTCTATCAGACGTTAAATCGAACTTTTGAGTTCTTTTTAAAATGACCAATATATCTATAGACCAATTTTGAAAAATACAATACATCTCAATGACCAACTTTTGAGTTGTTACCTTTTTAAAATTACCAATATAAAAAATCCATCTATTAAAAAACAACTTTTTGATTTGTTAAACAAATAAACTAGCTTATAAACTAGTTGTGGTGTGCAAAGCATAACATTTATAAAATAATTATAGGCTTAATCACATACAAAAAAGAAAAGGGCATATAAAGAAGTAATCGTATTTACTGTGAGTATACATTTCATGTATGCTCATATAAAAAGGACAAAAATAGTATTTGCAAGGGTATGCGAAATTCCGTTTTGTACCAAAAAACTATATAGGTTTCATAAAATGATTGCAAAAAGTATATATTGTTTCTATCAAAATCGATTGGATAAGAAGAAAATTGGTGAAGAGATTGCATGAATTGACTAGAGATGAGATTGATTGGAGATGAAGCTGAAGTCGAAGAACAAGAGGGTTGCCAAAATCATTTTTATTAGATGAGTAAGGTTAAAAACATGAATTATTAGAAATAATAATTACATTTAGCGGCTTCATTTTTATATACATTTGACCAATAAATTTATATAAATTGTTAAAGAATGATTACATTTATTCGCTATCATTTTTACACATCCGACCAATAAACTTACATAAATATTCCAAAAAACCATTATGATTGACAATTAAAGATTTTCCCGATTTCTGGCGACCTCTCCGATGACCTTTCATCTCCGACAAGAATGCACACATTTATTCCAATATTTTCGTTTGATGAGGTTGACCCTCACTATCACTTGGGTAAACTTGAAACATAATTTTTGCAACAAAGAAAGCCAACGTAGAGATGGGGGCGACTAGCTCTATCACTTGGGTTACCGAATCCACATGTATAATTATTGGGGGTTGAAGAATGATTAATATGATCATTGAAACAAACATGTTTGTCATAGTGAAGCTCGTTTCACTATAGGTTGTAAGTTTGATTCATCCACATGATGTACAACACATTTACAGCTATCGTACAAATCAATAAAGCATACATTTCATGTGGATGAATAAAATTCTTAAGTGGAAATATCACTTCCCATATGTTAAAAAAATAATAAAAGAAAGATATTAAAACTGATGTTTGGGTATTTAAAGAACTTATCATTTATTGGTTGCTTGTTATCTGTGAAATATTAATTGTATACATATTGATACTTATTAATTTTGTTAAAAACAATGGCTCGTTGTCCAAAAGGTTGCGGTGAAAACGGCGTCATCATCGTTTGCAGGATCATAGCTCCTGAAAGTTATGACAAAGGGCAAGATCAATGTTAGGCTCATGATCGCCGATCTTGCTAGCACATTCATTTCTATTGTGGTATTAAAAGATGCACACTAGTCATTGCTCATAGTCCCATCCCTACAAACATATTGATATTTTGTTTATATTTCTACATTCCACCATCGAAGAACATTTTCGGAGACTTGTCGAAAACAGGTACAATTTTTCCATAGTCGGTCGATGGTAGGTGTTAGATGGTGGTCGGTGGTGAGCATACGAGATTACAGTTTTTCCATGGTCGTTGGAGAAAAAGATGACCAAAAATGAAAAGTCCTTGCAAAAGCTACCAGAAAAACGGGAACACCTTTAATTGTTAGTCATAATAGTTTTTTTAACACTTTACATAAGTTTATTAGTCAAATGCCTAAAAAAAGGAAAATGACTAAATATAATACGAGAAGCCTTTAACTAATAGTCATAATGATATTTTATTAACACTTTAGGTATGTTTGATGGTAACCATTTAAGATCATTTAACTTTTGAATTGAAGAAAAGCTTCGTTTGGAAGTACAAGCCTTAACATTTTATTAAAAAAAAGCTCTTAATCCAAAAACTACTTCAAGTAGCTTTTAAAAGTTTTTTACTTCAAGTAGATTTTAAAAGTTTTTGACTTTTAAATTTTTTCATAATTTTACATATTTCAAAAGTTTAAAACTATTTTTGTGAACACTTGTAAACAAATAAAATGTATAACTTTAGCTTCTAACTATTAACTACCAACTATCAGTTACCAACTAGTTTTGTCAAATATACTATTTATATAAGTGTATTACCAACTAGTTTTGCCAAATATACTATTTATGTAAGGGTATTGGTCAAATATATTAAAAGGTATTAAATATGTAAGTTTTTTCTAAGCGTTGTTAAATATGTAGTTGACGACCGTCACAAGCCACTATCCTAAATATACATCTTCAATTTTGTGTATGCAATATTTAATTCGCTTTTGAGATATTTTAGTAAGGGTGAGGAAAAATACCGATGGTACCGAACCGAATCGGTACTTGTTCGGTCTGGTTTTGGTACTATGTTCATCCCTACATGATCATCGTCTTTTAGCCTATACAATGTCATACCCTTGTACTATACGAGGAGCTCATGTGGAGATGTGGGCGCCATGATGAATCCCGTCCTCTCTTCCAACTCCTTCCACTTTTCTCATTCTCACGGTGAAGAATCATTGCACGTGGATCCCTATTTATCTTCTTCCAAGTTTCGTACATTTATACAAGAGTAATTGTATTGATTCCTACTTTTTATTCCTACTCACATTCCTACCCATATGTAATTATGACAAATGTCATATTTAATAAAACTAATAATATTTTAAGATACATGTCACAATTTCACATAGGTAGGAAGATTAGTAGGAATAAAAGGTAGAAACAAAAACATTTTCTCTTTATACAATACAATAACATTAAGCAAAGTTTCGCACATTTATACGGTATAATAACATTAAGCATATTTATTGGGTGATGGACGAGATATCGACCATTTCACATGTGAAAGAGAAAATAGAGAAAAATAACTAAACACTGAAATGACATAAAAAATAAGAGATGTGGGATGAAAAAAATAATTTTTATCAAAATAGAAAATTTGAAAATAAAATACAAACACATCCTATGTGTCAAGGAATTTCAACAACAAAGTGTAGTTAAATGGTGTGAGTTCGCCGATTCGACCAAAACGATAACATACATTTCATCACCAGTCCACCGGTAAGGTAGTTGAGACCTCCGCCCTCTTTCGATACACTCGAGGAATCATTTCACACATAAAAACCTATACTACATTTGTTGATCCAGCTCTCTATCGAAACAATCAATGATGGCTCAACTCCTCAATTCCTCCTTCACTCCCACCACTCGCGGCCTCCGCCGTCAGTCTATACCTTCAATCACTCAAACCACTTCCCGGAAATCCCAAATTCAAGCCAAGATCCGAGAGATCTTCATGCCGGCATTAAGCTCCACCATGACTGAAGGAAAGATCGTCTCCTGGGTCAAGTCCGAAGGCGACAAGCTCGCTAAAGGCGAGTCTGTCGTCGTCGTAGAATCTGATAAAGCCGATATGGATGTCGAGACATTCTACGATGGCTACTTGGCTGCCATCATGGTTGAAGAAGGCGGTGTCGCTGCTGTCGGCTCCGCTATTGCCCTCCTTGCCGAGACCGAAGACGAAATCGCCCAAGCTTTATCGAAAGCCAAAGAACAATCCTCTTCTTCTTCCTCACCCGCTCCTCCCCCACCTCCTCCAGCGGAAACGACAATAC
This sequence comes from Cichorium intybus, assembly GCA_023525715.1. Classification (NCBI taxonomy): domain Eukaryota; kingdom Viridiplantae; phylum Streptophyta; class Magnoliopsida; order Asterales; family Asteraceae; genus Cichorium; species Cichorium intybus. The sequence continues at coordinate 6,137,077 of CM042013.1, forward strand.
CTGATCCTGTCCCTGTCGCAACTGTAGTGAAGGCAGCACCGGTGACGGTTGTGGCTTCGACACACCCGGCTTCCGATGGAGGCAAGAGGATTGTCGCGTCTCCCTATGCAAAAAAACTTGCGAAGGAATTGAATGTCGATTTGAGTGGAGTGGTTGGTACTGGACCGATGGGCAGGATTGTGGCCAAGGATGTAGAGGCTGCCGCTGTTTCTTCCGTTGCTGCCGCCGCTGAGTCAGCTAAGCCGATTTCCGCTGCTCCAGGGGTCGAATTGGGTTCTGTTGTTCCGTTTACAACAATGCAGGGTGCTGTGAGTAGGAACATGGTTGAGAGTCTTGGAGTGCCTACCTTCAGAGTGGGATATACAATTACCACCGATGCTCTTGATGCTCTCTACAAAAAGGTAAGCCTTTTGAAGCTTATTAGAACGGTAAATTGGTTTAATCAACTGTTATCTTCAACATGTGATAGGGCTGTTCATTCTGGTTTTATTATTGCAACTTGAAATCGCAATAAGTAGCACTTGTTTCTTGATGTTTCTATGATTCTGTGTATGAACATCACTATCAACATGTGAATTTATAGATTAAGCCAAAGGGGGTGACCATGACAGCACTGTTAGCCAAAGCCACAGCGCTTGCATTGGCTAAACACCCAGTTGTGAATTCAAGTTGCAGAGATGGAAAGAGCTTTACATACAACAGCAGTATCAACATTGCTGTTGCAGTTGCAATAGATGGTGGCTTGATTACTCCCGTGCTTCAGAATGCTGATAAGGTGAACTTCCATAGATTACTAATGGATTACCTTGATATGAAGCATGTTTATATGCTTACTTGTATGTTGTAATATTGGTTGAAGGTTGATATTTATTCATTATCAAGAAACTGGAAAGAATTAGTGGAAAAGGCCCGGGCAAAACAGTTGCAACCTCAGGAGTACAGCACAGGTACTCTTTTTCTTCTTTTATGGCTTTTTCAAATCTTCATGAAAAGTTGTTTGTAAGGAATCTTCAATCTTTTGTAGGTACATTTACTCTTTCCAACCTTGGAATGTTTGGAGTGGATCGGTTTGATGCCATCTTGCCACCAGGAACTGTGAGTTTCCATATTTAACCTCAAGCTCTTTGGGTGATGAAATGTTTTTTTAACCAATTTCTGTGATGATATTTGTGCAGGGTGCAATCATGGCTGTTGGGGCATCTCAGCCCACTGTTGTTGCCACCAAGGATGGCCGAATTGGCATGAAGAGCCAAATGCAGGTACGTTTATAGATACTTTTAGGCTGCGTTTGTTACACAGGACAAGATGAAAAGGGCATTTATGTCTTTTGCACATATGAGAGATGGAGAGTGAGACCATATCCAACTTTGTTGGGTGGGACAAAAACTTGCAATTTTTTGTAAGTGACATCGGTCCTAGTCTTGGTGTTGAAAACCCTTTTTGCAAAAACCATTAAAGATGAAAATGTAGAAAAGCAAATTAACTCACTGATGAATCTTTGTGTATGTATTGACTTAATGTATTTTGCTTATATGGGTGATGATGATAATTTTGCAGGTAAATGTTACAGCGGATCATCGTGTAATATATGGGGCGGATCTTGCTCAGTTCTTGCAGACACTAGCAAAGATCATTGAGGATCCTAAAGATCTGACATTCTAGTGTGTGATAGGGAAGATTTAAAGAGTCATTTTCGATTTATGTTTGTTTCTTATTCATGGTTGATTTTGTGGCTCTTTTTGTTTAGACAATTGGAGAAGGTATTCATGAGGCTGTTAAAGATATGCAAATAACTTTTTGGGAATCTCGCTTCTATATTATCACGTTTTTAAAAAAGTATTACGACATTATCATGTTCACAATTTTCAATTCTCACAAAATGACGTTCTAAAATTTTATGTTGTACATAATGTCATTCTTCACATCGATTTCTCGATACTTCCTTGGGTCTTCATGAAATGGCGATTGGATCATAGAGGGGCTAATGTCATAATGACATAGGTATTAGAAGACCGTATTTATTCATCTCTAGCAATGCTACCCTAAACGATATGGTGTAGAGACAACCAAAAAATGTGAAGAATCCGATACTATGTGCTATACAATAAACATGATAATAACCCTTAGAATATATGATTTTTAGAACATCACTAGTCAAGTTTTACTTTAGATTTGGGTTTGTAGTACGATGGTGTCTCCCATAATATAAAACCTCATATGGTTGATATTAAGTTCACATACGAGTACAAGTTGATGAACTTGTATAATAAAGAGATTTGCCACTAGAACAATATATGAGATGTTATATAAGTGAAGTGAGTGTTTCTCATAGTCATTATATAAATGTCTTTTGTCATGATAATCTTGAAATTTATCACGTGTTGGTCATCCACTTTGATGCGAAATATAAGCACATCATAATTGGATGTTAAAATAGTTACATGATGTGTGAAGATATCATATGGCGAGACTGTCTCAACGATGATAGTTTAGTGGTTTATGTATGGAATTCCATATATGAGGTTCATGGCTTGAGCTTTGACTCACCCATAATATTGCTAGTATTCAATGATTTACCCCCATATTATGGGTCTGAAATAGATTTGACATGAACCGTCAAAATGATGTGGTATGCCATTTTTTCATGTTACGAGACTTGTATGATGATGTGAGATTGGATATGCCCTTCACACGATATGAGTAAGGGATCCATATTCAAGGCAACTCATTATGTCATTATAATCTTAGGGTAAACAACTCGGCATTCGACTTTTCAGCAACCACTTGCATCATAATTTCATATATTTTTGATAGGATTATTCTTCTTCAAGTAATTCCTAGGTGTCTACTACAAAACCAACTCATAATGGTAATGGAAATCACATACAAGATGTTAGTTCGAACATCAAAATAAGGCATTCACCTTAAACATATTATCTTAAGGTATACTTACTTATTCACTCTCGTTCTCGTTCTTATTTAGGTCACACATCCAAAAGTAACCCTTAAACATCATTTACATCTATAGTAGTCATTCCTAAGAAGTCAACTTTTCAACATTGTCATTTTACATAGATGACCTTACTTGCACGATGCATTTGCAACCCCTAGCATGGTACTTATGTGATGGCTACTTGTACCTAGTTATTGAATGGGCATGAGAAATGTTTAATGTGCTATGTGCTAGCTATACACATGCCCATTTTTATCCATCATTTGTGAGATGTTTGGACTTAGTTATGACATTGGCTGTTTGGAACTAGAAGCATTATTTATTTCATTTTGCAAAAGTCATTGTTTTGTTATTGTTAAGTATTGATGATGTTTTGCAAAGTATTTATATTTGAAATGCTTCTTTCCCTATCTATTGAAATCTTATAAATATTTTGAATTTTGAAAACCTTTTTAGGGGTTTTTCATTGTGTTTGGAACATGAAAGTTTCATGCTTAAGAGTTTAGTTAGAGACTTGAAGATTGAAGAACTCGAGGACAAATAGAAGAGTGTTGCTTATGAGGTTGAGAATATTTTTACTTTAAATTATTATCTCTTAATTATTATGTTACACCTTCATATGTCCTGATACTTTAAAACATTATTTAATGTTATGAAGTTGGTCGTTTGTGACATGTTTTCCACAAGTTACAACTGTGACTCTTGTTCCATAATGTTTTCAAAATTTTATTTACAAAGAATATTTCAAATAGCCCATATGAGGGGTGTTACATATGGTATGAGAGATTTGGTTTAATTAAACTAGGTAGTTTGAGTAGTGCTTAGACATGTACCACAAATGGTAAGTGATTGATTGAAAATAGATTGTTAGCACACGTTTAGGATTTGATCATAGCATCTCATACTTACATGCATTATGGTTAGAATGACTCAACCTTAGCATTTGATGTTAGCTAGTGATAATATTAATATTTGAACAACTTGGATTTAAGATCTTAGACCAATAATTTTTTAATTTTGTTTGAGGTTTAAGGAGGTAAATTTTATACATTACTTGAAATCAACTTTAATGTGTATAGAATCTTGGTGAATGTTTACATTAAAAAGACATACATCAAAAGGTTATTAGTATGGTTTAGGTTGTATATTTAACAAACTTTTATGTTTTATAACTAATAATGATTACTTGTATACGCCATGCCTAGAGTAACATAGATTGAACTTAATGTTTATTGGGGATCATATTAAGAAGAGAATGTTAGAAAACCTTACATTAAAGACCTTATATGGTATTAGGTGATGTGCCTTCCTTTACTAGGGATTTGTTATGCCTTTTATGACTTACCTCAAAATTATACCTATCATGGACCATAGTACACATTTGGAAATTTGTGAGAGATGTGGTTAAGAGTGTTTGTGAATGAGATTATCTTTACGAATGTATTGTGTACATCCTTAAACCATGTAAGCAAGATAGAAACTATCCCTTAACTACCTTATAGAAGTCTTTATTGAAACTATACACATCTGCTTTAGAAGGGAGGAAAACATGAGAGATCATATGATTACATATTTAAAGTACTAAAAAATGTATGAATCTTTAATTACTAAGGTATATCTAGTTAAATATGTTGAATGAAATTTTGGAGAATACACCAATGACCCATATATCTGAATTACATGGTATCACAACTAGCATCTAGTTCATTGGTGGCTTAACACAGTCTAGTATGCATCTACATATGTTGGAGTCTACGCTTTTATATCTTACAACCAAGTGTTGCACAGGTTAGAAAATTGACTCCGTGACAATAAGTTAAATAATTCAAGATCCAACAAATTCACGATGAAGCTCAACACATTTACAACTTAGTAAACCTAATGAGGACCATGCCCAAGCTGTGTAAACCAAGGATGAGTAGTTTGGAGCTGGAAAAAACTTAATATTTACAAAAAGTAATATGATGACTACAACTCCATATTTAGGAGGCTGATTACACACCGAGTATATATAGATCCAAATAGCCGTATGGTATACAAAAGGATTGAATCATGTTCTATGCTGCACAAAAATACCAAGTAAATCGATCAAATTATGCATTGTCTTAATTTCTTGCGTTAAGGAGCATACGTAGCACACTCCTCATTTTCGGTCTCTCTTCAGGGGAAGCACTGACACAAGCTAAAGCAACCTTTAGGACTGCTAACATCTGGTTTCTATTGACCGGTGATGTTCTACTCACGGTGGAGTCGAGTACTTGGTCAAGGTTATCTTGGTTTGACTTGCTTGACACCCACTTCACCAATTCAGATCCTTCACTAACCGCTGCTTTTCCTGTCAATAGTTCAAGCAAAATCACACCAAAACTGTACACGTTTCCAGCCGTTGTCAACCTCATTGAGTAAGCATACTCTGAAAGCCAAGAACACAATAATAGTTAGGGACTTTCGACCATGTTTGTTATGTATGACATGACATGACATGAAATGATATGGTAGAATAGAATGTGAAGATAAAAGCATGATTATAAGCAAAGATACCTGGAGGGACATAGCCGACAGAACCAGCAACAGCAGACACGTTGCCTGTGGTCTTTGAAGGATCGATAACTTTAGAAAGCTCGATATCTCCAATTTGAGGCTCATTTATGGACTTGAGCATAACAGATTTACTTGAAAGATCAAGGAGGGTGATTTGACCCGAAGGGCATCCATGGAGAAACGCCAGACCATTAGCGACACCAATAGCTATACTGTACCGATTACTCCAATCCAAACCTCTTCCCAAACTTCCATGAAGAACATCGAAAAGAGTTCCGTTCTCAGTGTAATCATAGAATAGATAAACACTTTCGGTAGTCAAGGTATAGGCAAGAGGGATCATTACACTAGAATTTCTCAGCTTCCCAAGAACTTCCAGCTCTTCTTGCAACCGATCATGGCTGCCGATTTGGAAGATTTTGTCAATCCCGTTAAGCTTCTTGATGTAATAGCTCATACCCGATGGCATGACAGCCTTGTAATATGTAGAGAACCTCGTCTTCAGAACAATATTTGAGGGGTTACCCACAGCCTCCATGGCCTTGTTGAAGTCAAGATTTGATTTTTGAATGGAATTTTCAGTCAAGAAGTTGCTTTTGATGACCACCGGCTCAGAGGATTGACTTTCCTCATGATTCACCTTGTGAATTCTTCTAGAGAGTATAAGGGCCAAAATGGAAACTATCATAAGGGCGAAAACAGCTACTGCGGAAGCCACAATGACACCCACCGGCACAATAGACTTTTTTCTTTTCACGACAGAAGGCTCGGTTATCTTTGTCACATTATTCCCATCAGTAATCAAGGTAACGTATGATTGAAACTTAGGAACGACTCCCGTAAGCTGATTATTCGAAAGGTTTATCTCTGTCAAGCTTGGCATGCCGGGGAGGAAAGTTGGAATTTCACCAGAGAATTTGTTATTTGACAGATCCAATACTTCGAGGGATTGTAATCTGTTGAGAGCATTAGGTATCCGCCCTCCAAAGTTATTCCAACTAAGGTTTAGAGAAATCTGCAACTTCGTAGGGAGTGACCTGATAACACCTCCAAGATTGTTCCTCCCAAGTTGAAGCTCAAGTAACGAATCCATGGAATCAAAGGAATCGGGAATTCCACCAGTGAGATTGTTCATCTGTAAGTCCAGATTAGTCAGCTTTTGTAACTTGGACAATGATGGTGGAATGGAACCATTCAGGGAATTCCAACTAATATTTAGTTTCACTAGAATCTGTAACTGACTGATTTCATCTGGAATATTTCCGGACAACCTGTTATTCTGAAGTTGAACAACCTCTAATCTTGTAAGATTACCCAATCCCCGAGGAACAGAACCAACCAGATGATTATCTGATAAGTCCAACAGTGACAAATTCCGATATAATCTCAACTCGGGAGGAATCACCCCACCTAAGTTATTATGATCGAGCTCTAAATAGGTTAACGATGGCACATCATTCCCGAACGACCATGAAGGTATTTTCCCGGTTAAAGTATTGTTACCAAGCCTCAACCGCACCAAACTTTTCGACATGTTGGAAGGTATGGAACCCGTTAATCTATTAGCAGATAAATCAACCGTCAGCAACTCAGGGTGCAACAAAAGGTCCGTTGGAATTGACCCATTCAACCGATTGTAACTAATGTCTAGATTCCTGAGATATCTCGTAATTCCTTGCGGAATTGGACCTGTGAAAGTATTCTGATTTGCAGCAAACCTCTTTAGAGTAGTGATCATGGAAATTGACCGAGGAATTTCACCTGTCAGCTTATTTAAAGATAGAACTAAGAGTTGTAAATTGGAGAGATCGCCGATACGAGAAGGAATGGTCCCTGTGAGTTGATTGCCACCCAAATCAAGAAGAGTAAGATTTACATAGTTGGTAATTCCGTCAGGAATATTACCCTCGAAGGAATTGATGGAGAGCTGAAGCTCCTCAAGGTTTGAATTGCCTAGCTTAGTAAGATTAATAGACCCTCTGAATTGGTTTTCGCTAAGGTTTAAACTCTTAAGCTCATTCAAACCGTTGAATTGCAAATCAACAGAGTCCTCGAACGAATTACGTGACACGTCTAAAACCTCTAAAGAACGAAAACCCTGAAAACTGGGCAACGGCCCATTCAGTCCGTTATTGCTAAAGTTAAGAGCTTTCAAACCAGTAAGCCCACGACAAGAAGAGAAGATTGGTTGCGGGATTGAGGTCAGGAAATTGTTGGAGAGATCAAGAGATTGCAAGGTTTCAATTCCACAAACAAGAGAAGACCAAGAATCATTGACGTTGGATATGGAGAACGAAGAGAGAGAAAGCTTGGTGATGGAGGAATTGTTTGGAGCGCATGAAACGCCTATCCAAGAACATGGGTTTGTTAAGTTTTGCGAAGGATTCCATGGGGAATTGCTGTTGTTTTGTAGCACTCCATGGAGACTGTTCATGATGGTCACCTGAGTAGATGGTAACTGACAGGAAACATACTGAATAATGAAGAAGGAGAAGAAGAACAAGAACAGGGGAGGTATGTGTAGATACCTGCACATTTTTGTGGTTGTTGGTGTTCAAAGATTCAGTAATCTTCTCAACATATATCAGTGTTTCTGCTTCGTAAGGAACCAACGATGAAATGCGCGTTCTTTTTATTGCATAAGCAAAGCTAAACTCTTGACTGAAAGACGACCGGAGTTGTGGAAAATTTGTGAATGGCGTATGGAAAATGGCAGTGGAATGGACTAACGACTATATGTCAAACGCGCCAAACCACTGTTAGCTACTTAGCTCATTTCAATGTAATATTATTAGAATAATGATAATCACATGACATGAACCACTACAAAATAGATTGATTAATTTTGAAACCAACAAATTGCAACTATGAGTTTCTCCTGTGGTTCAATAATAATAATAATAATAATAATAATAATAATAATGATTATTGTGTTAATGCACATTGTCATTTACATCAACAAAAAAGATCACATCATTGGATAATAAATTTGATGTATGCAAAATGGATACATTTAAAAGATAAAGTTTAATAATAAAAATTTAACATTTTAATTTTTTGATAGATTTTCTAGTAATATGTTCAAAATAACTAATTCTATTTTAAGTTTCGTATTTTTGATAATATTGATGTGTATACCGGAATGACTTAAAAGTTTTAGATGAAGTGGTCCCGTTGACCATTGACTAGAGATGGGAGGGCCATCGTGTTAAACGCGTTTGTGGAAAATTTTTGTGAACCTCATTACCTTTGATGTTATGATCTTTAATTATTTATAGAATATTAAACTTAAAAGTCATATTTCGTTTGTTTTTATTTTATTTTTTGATTGATCAATGTTATAGCCGATTTACATATTTGTATATTCATTATGTGTCGTGATTATTTAGCCCATGTATTTACTTTGATTGTATCGACTCATCGCCTTTCTTGTATTGTGTTTATTCCAAGGTTTATATAAATCGTCGTTATGGGAAATCTCAATTATCATTTATCAACTGTATTTTTGTATTTGCTAGTATTCGATCCAATCTTTTATGGGTAGTGTTTGTTTCATTTTTTACAGTTAGTATTTACTTTTAGGCTAAATTACGTTATAGCCATCAAACTTTCAGCTTTTGGTTAAAAAACACCTATCTTTTTTTTATTGTGTTCTAAGAGATTGAACTTTATTTTAACCTAATAATATGGTCCCTTTCACCATCTATGATAAGTTACCATGCAACATGTCAATTATGAGGTACTATATTGAGAAGAGATTTCAACCCATAACCCAGTTTTTGCTTTCGTTAGGATTAATGAAATCGGATCTACACAGGGTGGCAATTAATCCCCTGTCAAAATGTTAGCAGGTAAGACTATCGCATTGAAAATTGAAGGCTCCAATACGGTTCATAACATGAAGGCTAGGCTTCAGGACAAAAGCATTCTACTGAATCAGCCGATTTTGACCTTTATTGGCATATAACCTGAGGAAGGGAAGACCATGTTGCTGGAGGCAGAAAGCTCGGACACCATTCATAGTGTGAAGTCAAAGTTCAAGATATTAAGGGCATTCCGCTTGATCGGAAAAGGCTCTTATTTGGTTGGAAACAACTAGATGATGAGATGACGAGTAATATTCAGAACGGCTTCGTGGATCGCTTGTCGGGCCTGATAGACACTTTTGTAAAAAGCTTGAGATTGGGATCCTTTTATTTTAAGCTTTAAGCATGGTCCAATGTGCATCTCCTTGTGCCGTAGGTGAGTTGATGTAGGTATCCACCAATTCTGATTAAGAGTGTTAAGAACGAGTTGGCACCGAGTTGCAGGTGAGGTGAGATGAGGTGAGGACGAAATGCATGTTGGCTAAGAGAGAGAGAGGTTACCGGTTTACCCCTTCACTTTACATTTTCTACTGATTTTAATAGTTTGATGACCTAGAGAACTAATAAAACATAAGAGACTTAAAAACTATTGTGTAAATAAAAATAAAAAATCTATTCGAGCATATGCACATACGAATAACAAGTTCTAATCACATGTGAATAACATGGTCTAATTAGATGTGAGTAACAGGTTTTAATCATATGTGAATAATAGGGTTTTATCACATGTGATTAAATACATATAATAAGAAAAATTATTTAAAAATAAAAAAATTCGTTATGTACATATTTACATACGAATAACATGTTTTAATCACATGTGGATAGCTTAATCATATGTGAATAAGAAGGTTTAATCGCATGTGATTGAATACATATAATAAGGAAAATTATTTAAAAAATAAAAATTTTGATATGTGCATATTCTTAAAAAATTACTTATATACATATTTAATACTCGTTGCATATGTGAGTAACATGTTTTAATCATATGTGATTAAATATTGTTATTCACATATGATTTAAATAAATTTTCTTATTAAATTTTCTTTGAACAATTTCATCGAACACCTTTAGTTCGCTGCTTGTTTTGTTCGTTTTATGAATTTTCCAAGACCATTTAAAGTACCATAGCTGAACAAATAGCTTCATAACAGATACAATCAATAATCACTTGATCATTTGCATCACTGAAACAATTCCTATTCACGATATAGTGTTAAAATGAAATTAGTGCAAGAAAAAGTGTTAAAATGATGCCCCAATTGTCTTTGTTAAAATCACCGTAATTGTTAACGTTCCTTGAGCTATTTGAAGAAAAATACAATAACTCCCGCAAACCATGAGAATCTTTTTCATATTTAATAATAGATATACTGATATCAAAGGCCTTATCTATTAAAACAGGTATTAAAAGGGCGAATTTATATGCAGCAAGTCCACCCTGCACATAGTCTTCTAACCTCCTTTTTATGCCTTTCGGTAGCAACTATAATTGGCAAGATTGATGGCTGCTTCTGCATTTCCTTCTCTATGACCAAACCAGATATCATCAAACATGCTGTGTGCAATCATCCATCCATAAAAAAAATAGGTCCAACTAATGTGTGATTAGTGATTATGGTCTCTTTTATTTTTAGTTTCCTTTTTCAATAAAGTGTCATTTATTTATTCCATATTTACGCAAACAATAATTTGGAACTTATTCAATTATTTGTTGAAACGAACTTGCGAGTGGAATCTTAGTATGAATATAGAGAACATGATTAACCAGGAAAAAAAATAACTATGAAAGTATGAAACTTAGTGGAGCGAATGATACAGGGGCAAAAAAGGTAAAAATGCTCAATTCTTTGTGCTTGCGATCTGGTTAATGTACTTAGCTACTTTTCCTAGGAGAAGTTCAAAATCCATATCGATAATCAAGTTCAAATTAAGTTCACCATGTGTATCCTTTTCCCGAACAAAGTAGTACACATAACCATTATCGAGTAAAATTAAGCAGAAATAACTATTCACAATCGGTATATTGAAACCCTATATACACAAAATAATAGTCCACAGATACAAACGATGCACTAATGGAGTACGGAATCAACGATCGTATCACAAAAGAAGAGAATGCTGTGATTAGGGCAAGCGAATTTTTACCCGTATGTTCCTTCACCAATTTGTTCAAGTTTTTCGAAACAGTCTACGCTTCGAGAACCCCATGACGGCGATTCTTCAATGTTAAGCTGACCGTATGCCGCACCATCCATGTCTCCCCTTTCTCTCGCTACAGGAGGAAGGAATTTGCTTAACTTCAAATTGTTTCAATGACGTTTCTTAACTCCAATGGATTAAATACAAATTGTTTCAATGGCGAAGGAGAGGGACATGGGAAGCAATTGACGTGAATGTTAAGAAGAGGGGAAGGAGTTTTCACGTCTTCAAACTTCAAAAGAAACAAACAGACTTACGTCTTTTTTTGGGGTGATTGCAGTGGAGGAGTCTTTTTTTTTAATTACGTGGTCCAGATTTGTTCTATGTTCTCAGTTTAATAATTGTTCTCATTTTAACCTCCCCTATATATATATATATATATATATATATATATATATATATATATATATATATATATATATATATATATATACACAAAACATTGTAAAACAACTAATTACAAATCGTTAACCGCAATGGAAGTCGAACTTTTAACCGAACTAAACTCCTCATTGTTGAATTCTATAACATGCTTTTAAGGTTATTGAAAGACTAAATTATAGAAGGAAATAATAAATATTAAACTTTAAGGGGTAACTAATCCTAAACATTATATTTGCATTGAGATTAAACATGTTTATATGTGTCTATACACGTTTATATGTGTCGCATATCACTTGTTTTTTATCCGTACCACCCTCACATGATGCAAAGATAAAGTATTAGTATAAAACTTTCACATCATTGTTGATCATTTAACAATTACTAACCCATTACTGATTATAGGGTGATGCTGATGCCGTAGAGGTTTGTGGATCATCTTTTAAGAACCCATCAGTAGCTTTGAGTCATATACGATGACATCCCAACCTTTTTGCATGGTTGTAGTCTCCTATGTTCAGATATTTAATGTGAAAATTTGAGGGATATCACGAATTCTATAGTAGGTCCTCCAACAGGAATACTTTCATAGTTTCATATCTTTTTACAAATTGCTCCACTTCAATGTTGCACCCCTTAACACTGTTAGGAATCGGACAGGGTACACGCAGCGGAAACACACTATCACACACACACAAACTCACGAAAATAAAGCAAGAAGAACACAAGGATTTTTACGTGGTTCGGATTCGGTGCAAATCCTACGTCCACGGGCTACAACTAGAGAAATCTTATTAATACTCACAAGATTACAATTTATAACTCTTGTTTTGAGCTCAAGTGGTGCATCTTCTAACTTACCCATTGATGCTATTTATATATGTTGGAGGGTAATGTGAAATCAAAACAAAAAATTAGGCTACCTAACAAGATTCACCAATTCTTCTTTGACATTCACCAACCTCACCAACCAAGTGAAAAATCTTCACTTTCACATAACAATCTCCCACTTGAAGATTTTGAACAACGTAGTCTTTCTCTACTGTCATCCAACTCCAGTATTCTTAAAACAACCAAGTCTTCCAAGCCTCCAGCTCCCAAGAACAAGCTAAACTTAGTCTAATTTTTCTAATTGCAGCCACCCCTCATCTTCAAGTACTAGAAGGGCCAGTTGAAGCTCCCACTAGTTCCAACTCAGCCGTGGCTAATCCCACCACCGACTCATCCTCTGTCTCAACCGGTTTGGACACTCCACCAGCTCCAGAGATACACCGAGGACCACTAACACTCTCCAAACTTTGCAAACTTCCAACAGGAGAGAATTTTTCAGTCTTAGTCTTCAAAACCCAACGGCTCTTTGTAACTGTACCCGGAACACACCCCGTGCTCCCACTGTCACAAAATTCCCTGAATGGTTTAGACTTTCCGACTCGTTCAGCTAACATCCCCTTGGCTCCAGAATTCATGTTTGCAAAATGAACTCTCTTAGCACTAGATTTAGTGAACCAGATTTTGTCATGCTTAACAGGGACGGTCATACTTCCCTCAGCAGGTACCTCAACCATATACAATGACCCACGCTTCATACCTTGAGCAATCACCGAATTACCATTGACCACCCTCCATTTACCACCACCAAACCTTACTTCCAGTCCTTGTTTATCCAGCTGACCAACAGAAATCAATTTCTTCTTCAGCTCCGGAATCACCCTGACATTCTTCAGGTTCCATGTAGTTCCCAATGAAGTAACCAGATCAATATCTCCCATGCCCGTTACTTGAAGCATCTCGTCATTTGCTAACCGTACCTTCCCAAAATCTCCTTCTTTTAGATTCACCATCGTTTCTCCGTTGTCCATGGCGTGAAACGAAGCTCCTGAATCCATGACCCAAGAGTCTACAGAACTTTCCATACTTAGTATCAGTGCATCATCCTCAGACACACCCTCAGCACCAGCAATGTTCAATTCTTTCTTTGGACATTGACTCTTAACATGTCCCACCTCTTGGCAGTTCCAGCACTTCACATTCTTCCAAGTTCTAGATGAACTTCTTCCCCGACTCCCACTGCTCCCACTATTCCTGCTATTCCCTCTACCTCTTCCGATATTTAATAACTCAGAAGAAGAAGATCCACCTTGATTCTTGCGTCTGACATCCTCGCCAAGAACCAAATCTCTAACCCCTTCAAAAGTCATACCACTGGTCCCCACTGAACTTGTAACAGCGGTTACTGTTCCAGACCAGCTATCAGGTAGTGAAGCTAGTAGCAGTGAAGCTTGAGTCTCGTTATCAAATTTAATTCCCACAGATGATAATCTGGACAGAATTGAATTTAGATTGTTAATGTGAACTGTAATTGAGCTGTCTTCATTCATCCTTGTCGTGAACAACTCCCTCATCAAGAACACCTTGTTAGCCGCCGACGGTTTCTCATACATGTTCGTCAGAGCATCCATCATACCACGTGCCTTGGTTTCCTTCATGATGTTGAAAGCAACGTTCCTTTCCAACGACAACGTAATAACCGCCTTAGCTTTCTTGTCCTTTGAGCTCCACGCATCTTCGGCAGCTTTTTCCATTTTCTCCGGTTTGTCTCCAAGTACCACATCCAAATCTTTCTGACATAGCAATGCTTCTAATTGCATTTTCCACCAGCTAAAGTTAGAACCGTTGAACTTCTCGATTACAACCTTGTCTTCAGCTATTACGACAAACAAGAGACAAATATTTTATAGTACTTTTGTGTGACAGAACAGTACCCTTCAAAGTACCGAGATACCTTTAATACGATTAATAGAAATTAGTTTCTGATGTGGAAGATCAGACAAAACTGCAACCACAGAGCATACTCTAATTTCTAAAACCGAGACCTCCTCCGAAACCCAAAGCTCTGATACCAGTTGTTAGGAATCGGACAGGGTACACGCAGCGGAAACACACTATCACACACACACAAACTCACGAAAATAAAGCAAGAAGAACACAAGGATTTTTACGTGGTTCGGATTCGGTGCAAATCCTACGTCCACGGGCTACAACTAGAGAAATCTTATTAATACTCACAAGATTACAATTTATAACTCTTGTTTTGAGCTCAAGTGGTGCATCTTCTAACTTGCCCATTGATGCTATTTATATATGTTGGAGGGTAATGTGAAATCAAAACAAAAAATTAGGCTACCTAACAAGATTCACCAACTCTTCTTTGACATTCACCAACCTCACCAACCAAGTGAAAAATCTTCACTTTCACATAACAAACACAAGATAAATATAATTTTTTTTAACAAACAAGTGCCATGACTGTATTTTATGGTGCATAATAGAAAAGATGGATATCTCACACGATAACTACACTAAAAATGCATGAATAACATTAAAAATACATTGACACGTCAATATATGTAGTTTGTTTTCTTTCTTTTCTTTTTTGTAGTTTTTTTGGAACGACAAATCTAATCTACTCCTAAACTATTCCTTAATTTCCACCTATGCCTTGCGAGGCTTGAACCCTCAACCTCAAGGAGGGAGGGCAACACCGGTACCGCTGGTGATATGTATTCCACCTATGGTGATATGTACACAAGCATAATATTCTACAACTAAATTATAAATTGAATCTTAACCAATACTCATATATACATTTTAAGGGTTATTGTTATTGTAGCCCAATAATGTGACACCCCTCGCTAGGGTATTATTATAAAACATTATTTATCACGTTTTGAATATTAGTTTAAGGTTTAATCATCATTTGCGGAAAATAGGTCCCAAAACATCATTTAAAATCTTAACAAACTTATAGCGAGGTAATGTCATAATTCACGTAACATAACATGGTCCAAATGGCCACACACTCCGTGGTCTTCTAAATGTCCTCGCCTCATCGCTAGCTCCTATCCTTAACCTGAGTACACATCAAAACAGTTAGGTAATTGAAAATGCCTAATGAGTTACCCGAGGTTACCTCATTATGAGTGGAAAGGATAACCTTAACACTCGAGACAACCTCCAAAAATAGTTTCTTTACACACTTAAGATTTGTAATAAAACATCATAAGGTTTCACAAAATAGATAAGCATGCTATGCAAATGCAATGCAACTATCCCAAACCCACGTCCATCTCATAAAAGTCCATCTCACCTCAATGGCACTCACGTAAGTTCACAAGTAAACGCACGGAGCATAATACTTGATCCCCATATGAGTTAAACTAAGACTAGTGGCCATCACACTAGCCTCATGAGGGGTAGCAACTCCCTCATGCGGTTCCCTTTTGTCGGGAACAATCACTCCTCGCCCTCTTTAGTTGAGAAAAGGGTCAAACTCATACTCGCCCTCTTTAATTGAGAGAAGGGTCAAACTCATACTCGCCCTCTTTAATTAAGAGAAGGGTCAAACTCGGTCTCAAGGCATCTCATGGTCAATCCCCATCCTATATGCAATGCAATGCACAAAGGAATGCTCAAAACATCTTTCAAAACTACAATAATACCTTTATTTGGAAACATCTTTGAAATGACTCTTTTTATGCCATGCACACATAAGATTTATGCAACAAGTAGCACATAAGAAGTATACATGATAAAAGAATAAATCACACACAAGAGTTTAGAAGAGGGATGTGTACTCCCGGTAACACACCTTCCTTAAGTTCCAAGAAGATGTCACTCTTTTGCTTTAACCTCAGTTACTCTTCTCCTACAAGATATAACATCCAACATTACTAATAACTCTAAGGCTATTTAACTTCACTAAGTAGATGTAAAATATTAGTTAAACATGTCCTAGGGGTTTACTTGAACATTAGAACCAAAATCGCAACCCTTAAAGCTCAAAACCCAACTATTCTGGACTGTTCATGCTGACACGGGCCGTGTCTTTTGACACGGGCCGTGTGAATTAGATCAGTAAGCTCAGACCCATCCACATGGGTCGTGTGACCTGGCACGGGTCGTGTACGGTGCCCATCAGCCCGATTTTTGGTCCTTTTTGTCACACCCCGATCCTTGGCGGAATCGATCAAGGCGTGATATATTGTTCAAAGTCTCATGACAACTATGTTATAATATGATTAGATTCAATTAAGTACTAAGTATGCAAACAAGATCCACAACATATAAATACAAATCCAAATACAACAACATTTATTACATCAAATTTAAATAGTCTTGTGGGTTTCTAAGGTACACCCTACTTTTCATCAACTTCATTCTTCAAATCTGCATCATGGGTAAAAACAGGTCAACTACGAGAGTTGGTGAGTAATCTAGTTTTATTAAAGAAAATTGTGAGTTTGAATAATTTGAAATTTGTTTTCTTTTGAAGTTGGCAAGCAACTGTTATTGAGATAACAGTTTATAAATCAAAAATTGATTAACAAATGATAACAACAACAATAAGTCCTCACCCTGTATATACATATATATGTATATATATATATATATAGGATGGAGCATCTAATCATCATACACACTCAACCACGTGCAATCAATCACCTTAGCGTCCCAAGGCGGGGTGGTCAACCCAATAGCGCTATTATTGTCCATAACGTACCTCAAGAATACGGGCATAGTCATGGAGATTAGACTAAAAATGGTAATGCACTACAAGTACATGTAGCGTAAACAAACAATAATTATACAAATAATGATTCATGTATAAATGTCCCAACAATGTCTCAATTGTGTTAAAATAATAAAGTGGAGTTGGAACATATTAGAACCACATGATACACCCCAAAAGTATTGTAAATTATAAAATACGGGGTAGATTACTCACCTTAGTCCAATAAGGAATACGCGTGTTGTACGATAGACGGCTCGAGTCAAAATATCGTAGAACCTAATATAATTAATAGTTTTGGCTTAGGATTCGATAAACGGGAATATAGTATTAATAAGAATAATTAGACACCTATTTTTATTTTAGATGAATTAACAATAATTCATTTTGATTTGAATATTAAGGTATTCATTTGTTAAATGAATTTTAAATTGAATTAATTACTTTGCATAATTAATTTATATTTTCAATTTAGTCAAGATTTTAATAATTTCTTATTAAAATAATAACTTGTCCAATTATAAGTATTTAGAGATTTTAACAATTATTTATATGAAATAATCATTAAAAATGCATTTTTACATGCTTAAGTAATTAGGAAAATAGTTTTAAAGAGTAAACAGTATTGAAAAATTCTGAAATTATTAGGAAATCATTATTTCACATAATAGTAAGTACTGTAAAATTTTCATGTTTTTCTTAACTGGTTTAGTATTTATTTATTATTTTATTGATTAAACATCAAAATTCAGTAAAAATAATAAATGATCCCTAAAAATTCTGGAAATTTAAGAATAGTTTTCTAACTTTATATTGAGCCTACTGTAAATGTTTTGGATATTTGTGACTATGGGAAGTATTTCTTATGTTTTTTATTATTAATTAAGAAATAAAATCATAAATAATAGTAAAAGATTAAGGGAAATTCATTAAACTTTTTATTTATGATTAACATGTTATATAAGATATTTGGATAAGGTTGTGTAATTTTTGGACATGTGTAGCTATTTATTATCAATTTAAATCATTAAACTATCATTAAATAGGGAAAAATAAGCAAACATTCTTAAAAAAAATCTGTAAATTTTTTCAGGGAGTCTTTATAATATTAATAAGGTGCGAAAAATATAAAATCCAGTTTTTGACATACATAACTATATTTTGCTATTTATTTATCTACAAAAAAAATAAAATACAAAATAAGCGTCAAACCGTAATATAAATGCATGAAACTTAATAAATCTACTTTACTCAATATAAGGGTCATTCCAGAATTTTCCCAGAATTTATTGACGGTAAAAAGTATTTTAGGTGAATTATTTCCCTATTTTATTGCAATAATTATAGTAATTCAATAAAAATAAGTTATTTTCTGAAAATTTCCAGAACTTCTTATTTTATTGATGATAGTCTGAGAAAAATCAGGTTTATGCATAAAATAAGTTTTAGATATTTTGGTGGATTTAATTTTTTTTCATTCATGAATTTGAGACTTTTAACAACATACATTGATGAATGCTTCAAGAGGGATGAAGATTTGAGTATATTGGAGTGTTCTTGGCTGAAATATGAAGATTTCTAGGAGGAATTTCGAGATTGAGAGTGAGAGAAAGAATAGATATGGTTTGAGTGGTGATGAGAATAATGTGTTGGGAGAAAAATGAAAGGAAAGATGATGAGAGGTGTGAGTGGGAGACAATGAGAATAAACTTTTACTTTTGGTGGTCTTCATAATTCTCCACTAACACAAGCATCTTAAAAGTTTTATAAAATTTAATGTAGTGTTTATAAAAATAGAGTTTTATAAAAAATAGGTTATTATTTGATTATAACAATCTACTTTGATTTGAAGTTTAATTATAGCATTCAAGTTTGATTTTTTTAATTTAATTAGAGCATCATACTTTGATTTGATTTTAATATGGTATCATAATTTAATTTGATTATAGTTATAACGTTATACTATGTTATATTGCTATTAACGTCAATTTATATCGTAGTGTAAGGGTTTTGATCCTATTAGCGTCAAGAAATCTCGAGTAGGGTTTATTAAATTTCCAATTGGGTTGGGTTGACCCGAATCCATTTTAGGCGGATGTCACACTTTTCACTCCTTTACTCCCAAATCAAGGTCCAACACTTCTCTAAGTTCATAACCATCAAAAGAACATTATTCTAATCCAAAATAATACATCATTAAACCCTATTTAACCATCCAATGTCATCTCCATTGAATTAAATCCATGCTACAATCCTAAAATTTACTCCATGAGCTTAGATCAAGGAATTCCCAATTCCACTCAAGCAATTGATCAACAATTCAAAGGGTTCCTTCTTCCATTGATTAGAAATCACTAGGAACTCACTTAAACTTATCATAGAACACATTTAAGATGCAAGTTGATCCAATCATCTAGGTTTCACCCATTGATGGGTTTTCCCCAAATATTAGGGTTCATGTGAATCAACAATCATCCCACATGATTCTCCAAGCATAAGACAATCAAATTGTGAAGAGATAATCATTAGAATTCATAAGATACACCTTTAGGATCATAGAAGCCATCTCCCCCAACTATGAAACTCGAATTTGAACTTGATCAACCCAATATGGTGGGTTTTCAACATGAATAAGAGATCTCTTACCTTAAGATCTTCAAATGATTGATGAAAACTACTTAGATCTTGCTGAGATTAAGTTCCTCCTCTTGAGCTCACTTTGAAATCGTCTCTTCCTCCCTCTCTTCCTTCAAAATCGCCAAATGAAGAGAGTTGGGGTTTTTCCCAACTAAAACCTCAACTTTTCACTTATTGCCATCTAGTCCTTCCAGCTTTTTAATTCTTTCATATTTACACTAAAGTCCCTCCCCACCAATACAAATGTTCTAGTGTTGCAATTTAATCCTCCTTCTAGAACATCTCATATGGTAAAATTCCATTTTACCCTTATTTAGTTATTCTAGACTAGATACTTCTTAAAAATACACATTTCAATTTAATTTGCTATGAGTTAATTATTATAATTATTAAATTCATTATTTTTATTTATTAAATTATTATGGTTATGTAAATTTATTCTTATCTTTAATCCTTAAACTTTTAGCCCCAATTTCAGGATGTTACAGATAAAGTCACGATTTTAACCCTATTAGGTCCTTGAAGTTTTTTTTTGCGCAATAGGCCCTTAAAGAATTAAAAAACATGTCAAATTGGGGAATAATCCTCATTTCAAACAAGTTAACCGGTAATGGGTGACGTGGCTGTATGAGCTGGACAGACACGTGGACAACATGTCCACGTCACGAAGGCGACTTTTACTCGATTAAAAAGGGAAGGGTTTCAGGTGGTAAAGGATTCAAAGTTTTTCCCCGTTTTTGAAACTGAAAACCCTAAAAGTAGAAAGTAATGGCGTCTAGTTTGAATGCTGTTGTTCCACTGGAGGAGAGAGCTCGTCAAGCTCCGGTTGGCGATCGACCGCAGCTGTGCGGGTGCGACCCAAGGCTACCGGTTGTTGAACGCACCTCCTGGAGCCCTCGAAACCCTGGACGAAAATTTTTCAACTGCGCAAACTCAATGGTATGTGTTTGTAAATCGTTCGTATGAGGTCGATCTGTTAAAAAAATGAAAACTTTTAACGAAAAAAAGGAAATGTGTTTGTAAATCGTTCGTATGAGGTCGTTTTGTTTAGGGGATGTTTTCGATCTCCTTTAGGGGTTCTAAATCGCAAACCCCATATGAGGTTAATCGCAAACCGTAACTGACCTTGGAATGTTTCATCTTTAATGCAGACAAAGAAGAAAAGTTGCAGGTACTTCGACTGGAAGGACCTGGAATGGAAAGACGACCCACTTTATTACAAGCAAGTCCTATTGGATACGAAAAAGAAGCTTGATTTAGCTGAGTCGAGGACACAAATGATTGAGTATCGTAGACAAATTGAAGAGCTTGAAGGTATGATCGCGAAGCCGAATGAAAGGATGGAGATGCAGAACATCAATCATGAAACGGAGGTTGCTGGCTTGAATCGTCGACTGTGTAGGTACAAAAAGATTATCCTGTCTTTGCTTGTGGTTTTGGTCCTCATGTGGGTGAAGTCGTGAAGGGAAGGAATTGATGGTGGTTGTGAAGTGAAGGTGGTTGTGTAGGGGATTTTGGTCGTTTTGGAAGGGTTTGGTTGGAATGTATATAGTTTTTGGGAATTGCAAACGGTTGATGAACTAATATTCCAACCGTATGGTTAGACGTTTGGTGACAAACATGGAAAATGTCTATATCTAACCTAACATATGATCTGCTTGGTCCCTTTTAAAGAGGGGCATTTTGTAACAAGTTGTTATATAAGTTAACTTTTATAATATATGTTAGCAATGTTAAGTTGTTTTCAGAATCACTAAAAATCTTTCTTTAGGGTAAAGTACATTACTAGAACTAGAAACCATGCACCATGTATGCTTTGCACAAACATGTGTACTAGTTTATTCGTTGTCATGTGGGTTAGTGTTGGCCCACAGGTTTCCACATATATACGAGCATTTGATCTAGAAAAGTGATGTCCTTGTCCCACAATTGTCATCCAGTTGACTTAATGAATGTCATGTGGGTTAGTGTGTACAGGTGATGCTTTATTCGTTCAAGAATGTGTTAACCAATGTGGACATTGTGGTCCACATGAAAATCCAATTAAACTAGGTTAAAGTACAAATCATTGTGGTCCACATGCAACTTTGTGCATTATACGTTTACAGGACATTATGGTCCACATGCAAATCCAATTCAACAATCTCAAAACTAACAAAAGGTACCATGTGAGTCTATTGGTTTGTGGACCACATACCTAAAACTAACATATGGTACAAAGCATGGCCCATTGTTTATTAGTTTACAGGACCACATGCATATTCACTTTAATCATTTAAAAACTAACAAATGGTACCATGTAAGTCATTTTCATGCATGCAAACCTGAATAGCTTATATTACAATCCAAAATGTGCCATAAAGGTTTCAAGTTTGGTACATGCAAGCCATGGTTTTTAAAGGTTGAATGTCAAATAATAATTCTAGTGTAATAAACATACCCCACAAACGACCAAATCAAAGTACATTGTCTTTAGTCTAAAACCATTCAAATTTAAAAAACCTAATCTAAGTTGACAGCCTTCTCCATTGAACCTCCAGGTGCATCAGGCCCACCAACCACCCTACTTAAATTCCTCTTGACAATCCTCTCTGATTTTCTGCGTCTAATTTTCTCCAAGATTTGAGCAATAGGTGTTAGTGGTAACACTTCCACAGCATGTTGCACACCACTTTGGTCCTCTTCATCAGCATTTGCCTGCATCATTGAAAGACTTACATCCATTTCATCAAAAAGTTAACTAACTTGCACTTGATCATTATCAGGTCCTCCTTCATTGACAATTACCTGCAACTTAGAATAAGTTAGATAATTCACACGTTATCAATAACAAATAAGATGAAGTTAATTATACTTACATCAACAACCCCCTGTTCATGCCCAACCTCAACATCAACATGCCCTTCCTGATTTGCACCATTAACTGTATCATTCCCAACCACCTGTTGAGTATGGACCCTTTGTTTCTTACCTTTTCTGATGTGTAATTTATTTGGTCTTCCCCCTTGCCACAACTGGCTTTGTTATGGCCTACCTCCCTACAAATGCTACATTTAACTCTTTTACCCAACTTAGACACCCTATTCCCAGTTGGGTCTTCAATAGCATCTCTCTTACGTTTTGTAGTAGGTCTTCCAGGCATCCTCCTAGCCACAGGTGGTAAAGGTGGAATATATGATGTCTCAGGCCACATGTTACTTCCATTCATACCTTTAATTCTATACCTATATGATTTCATGTATGTCATGCTTGTAAACATTTTGTCAACATAACATTCCACATCCCTATTCAGATAACATATACAAGCTACAGAGTGGACACAACCATATCCATTAAGTTGCCAAATTCTACAAGAACATGTTTTCCTTTCAAGATCAACCTCAAAGGCATCAGATGTACCTCTAACTTCAAACTGATTTAAACCACTGGGAAGAACATGCCAATGTCTCTGATCAACTTTAAGATCATTGAGTTTGTCCCTTATGGCTGGGCATACCTGATTACCCCATGTCTGTCCCTTTTTCTTTAGGTTGTATAGTCGATCCATCATATACAACCTTATCTCTTCCAGCATTGTGATTATTGGTTTCTTCCTAGCTTCCACAATTAAAGCATTAAAGCTTTCAGACATCCCATTTTCAATAGAATCACAACATTTTCCTGGGTGGAAATATGCTTTACACCATGTTTTTGGGTCTCTATCCATTAGGTACTTATGAGCATTAGGGTTCAACACATTAAGCTCCTTCATGGTAGCCTTAAAGGCTGCTTCAGTGGAACAATTGGCAGCTCTCCAAAACAAGGTTTCATACTGGGCTCCACTATACCTTTTCTTCAAGTTCTGACAAATATGCCTAGCACATTGCCTGTGCTCTGCATATGGTAACATCTCTTTCACTGCTTCAATCAGACCCTTATAAGACACATTATTAGCAATTATTAGCAATAATACATAACAATTTATAAATAGATGTATATTAAAAGGATGTTATTACCTTGTGTTGATCTGAAATGAAGGTAATGCTACCTCATAATCTTAAATCCAGATCATCCATTAGATTGTCCAAAAACCATTTCCAAATTTCTTTGTTTTCCACACAAACAACTGCCCATGCTATGTGGTATAACTGATTATTAGCATCCCTGCCCACAGCACTTAGCAATTCTCCTTTACAAATACCTTTTAAAAAACATCCATCTAGACCTATGACCCTTCTACACCCTTGTAGCCATCCCCTTTTCACAGCATCAAAACAAACATAGAACTTGCTAAAGTAGTTCTTCCCATCTGGCATGCAGTTCACATTAATCTTCACACGAGACCCTGGATTGGATCTCCTTATCTCCTCACCATATGACCATAGCTTGGCATAGTGATCAATTAGATTGCCTTCTATCAGTTTAAGTGCATAAGTTTTTGCTCTTCTGCATTGCCCAAGACTCACCTGAATTCCAAATTTCTTCACAACCTCATCTCTTAGTTTCCTTACACTCATCTTCTGCCTAGCTATAATCTCCTTGGTATAGTGACTCCCTATCCATGCATATGTTACTAGTGACCCCAACTTAAAATTTCTTACACAATTGTGGTCCATCTTCAGAGACTTAATCTGGAAACTTTCCTCTTCACTCATCCAAGAGGCCCATAACCTGAATGTACATTCACCCTTACAACACCTCACCAACAGCCTTTTACTATCGTTTTTTTCAAAGCAAAGTTGGTACCCATGAGCCACAGCATAGTTGCACAATATGTGTTTTACTTGGGCAGGGTTCTTAAACCTCATACCAAGTATGGGATTTTGCTTCTTCCAAGGTAAATGTTCATTAAAAATTGAATGCTCTTGAATTGTTTCTTCACTTTCCCCCTCATCATCTGGAGAAATATTTTGGTTCTCTTCCTCTTCCTCCCGAGCACAGAGTTTACTAAGGAACATATCACCTGATGTTCTATTCATACTGATTGGCTCGTCAGTGTAATCCAATGCAACATCCCTAAGGGTGGCTGTATCATCTCCATTTTCTCCACCCTCAACACATGAATCATGTTCTTCATTTACTTTGTCCGAATAAACATAATCCTCTAATTCATCCCCAATATGGTCTACGAATAACGAAATTTTCCCAATCGTACCAAAAGCTATGAAAATAAAACTAGCGTAATCGAGATCGTTTGCAATAGGCCGAAGGCCTTTATACATGGGGTCACCAGGCTCACAGTAGTAAAGCTTCTTACAATCCTCATGCATGAATTTTTCCAAAAAATTTACACACTCGGCATAGTTCATACTAGCCCAATCATGTTCCGTAAAAGTAAAACTCATACCGTCTTCGTAAGAGAAAGGACATCGACGAAATATCCCTTGATAGTTGAGCTCCACAACCGCGTATACTCCCTCAGGATCAAGGTTTGAAGTCGTCATTTCTTCAGCTTCTCTGCTTCTCACCGATTTATCTCATCAAAACCCTAGTTTGATCACCTTCTTCGTTTCTTTTAGTCTCTTCAGAGTCTTAATAATATAGTCCATTCTTAGGTGGCAAATCATAATATCCTCATTAATTTAAACATTTTCCATGTCATCCAGCCACGTAACCTATTACCGACTAACTTGTTTGAAAAGATGATTATTCCCCAATTTGACACGTTTTTTAATTCTTTAAGGGCCTATTGCGCAAAAAAAAAACTTCAATGACCTAATCGGGTTAAAATCGTGACTTTATTGGGCTACAGTAACAATAACCCTACATTTTAAATCTAATAGAAATAAATGCAGAAAATAAGTCAAAATGTTAACATGTATGATGTTTTGCAAGCATCATGGCGAACTCACCACATATATAACATGAGGTTTGTCTAATCTATGAAATATCCCTAAATGGAAAATTAAAAAAACTAAACAAAAAGTTAAGTAAAAAATTTTCACAGGCCAAACCAATTAGTCACATGTCGACAATATTTTGGCCGGGAAAAATAATGCCCTACAAAGATGCAAATTTCACAAAAATACATTAATTTATAAAAAATACTTCTTATAATCTATTTACATTCGAAATCATTTATAAGAGAGCTTCTTTTGAAGCTAATAATCGTTAATATAGTTTTACCTCGTTCATTAGGTGCCACATTTGGAAGATTCCGACTAACATTCGATTGCTTCTTGGAAGAGACAATCCATTCTCATTCTAGTTTGTTGTATCCTATTTTCACGTTCGCTTACGTAATACGTCAAAGAAAGTTACAAATCGAGTCAATACAACAACCCTTATCCTTCAATAACGTTACAAATGCGTCATAAACAGATAAGCACCACATTTAGTAGTGAGATTCCATCGATTTATTTTTATTAACGCTTCAATAATTATGATAAAATTAAATCATTTCAAGAGTTCATGTATTACATTTAAAACCCAACAATATAAGACAAACTATACGATGACGAAATTATTTTCATAATTTTATTACATTTATGCATGCAAATTATATTATAAAGTTAAATAATTGCAGCAATGACCTCCAGCATGCAATTGGCCAAACCTCTAGATTTAGCACAAGCTCCAAAGTCCAAATCCAACCTGGTTGTTTTCTTGTTCGGCCCACTTGACAATGGGCTTAAACCTTTGTAGAGCAGCACACCAGCAGACGACGACCAGCTCAAAACTTTAAGGAGAACCAATTCAAGTTTGAACTTGATTTGACAAATTCAAATTATTACTTCTCAATTTATTTTTCAATAATCAACCTGCATGAACTATATCTTGCAATTGGCATGGAAAATGGGTTAATTTCATATAACATTGATATATGTTTTCAAATGTTTTGTTTGATGCTATGTGCTTTATTTTATACATCATAAATCATTTAACATAAAAAAAGTTGCTCATTTTTTTTCTAATAGGATACTTGTACATGTAAACTTGATTCTTATGCAACAATATTAATAAAAACATGTATTCAGTTTACTTCCCCAGTCTCCACCCATCGATTTTGACCCATGTTTTGAAAATCAGATTGGACCAGCTGGTTAAACAAGGAAGCCCATGAGGTCATGGGTTCAATCAACTTATAAAACCGGATGAAAATGAGTCGGTAAAAACCAGCCGGTTTTAGTAAAAACTAGACCAGTTGAACCATAAAAATCGGAGTTTACTTTAAAACATTCACTTTGCTTAGTTTGCTGCTCCACTTATTTCATTTTATATAGGCTTTTTACTTCTTCACTTTCTACATAAAGCTATGTGGGAGTGAGGTAGGTTGCTTAGTTGAACCATTAAACCGGCAACACAATTTTAATATTCGGTCCGATTTTCTATATATTGGTCTTGAAAACTTAACACCTCTTTTCATCTTGTGCGTGGTGGTGAAAGTTGATAAAAATAACATAACAATGATCAACAAGAAATATTGATTAGACTTTTTTTTTAATTTTAAAAAGCGGATGCCCGATATATTTAGATGGATAATATTGTATTTTCACCAGTGACAGCAAAATTCGAAAAATAGAACTATATATTCATGAAATTCAAAATAATAATATTATTAGGATAATTAGAAATATATATTTTCTCATGATAGGGTTAAAAAATTTTGGGAGCCGCAAGATACATGTTGGTCAATTACAGGCATTTGCCGCACATCTGCGTGGGCATCGGTGACAGCAATCGGAGTACCGAAAATGGAGGAACAATATTGACAGCTGCGATTGTGACCGGAGATTGAGGTAGAATTGGTGGCTGTTAAATCAAAGCGAGGGATGAGTCAGGTGGTTGCAGTATAATCTCTAGACTCTGTGGTGGAGCCGTTGATGCGGTGGACCTTGACCGTTGAAGATTAATCTCTAGTCTCGGTTGAACAATGTATAGACGAAGAAAAACCCGCTGATGATTCCAAAGCCTTTGTCATTGTTGATAGAATCTCTATTTTTCATGACCCTGATTCCATACTTCTAGGTATGATCAAAAAGATTCTTCTTTTACTTTGATTCAATCCTATTTGACTTGTTTCTATGTGTTTATTTTGTTGTATTTAGATGTATATCGAATTCGAATCATTTCAACTTAAAGTAAATCCCCCCTCATTTTTTTTTTAAATAATCCCATGCGCAATTTTTTATGTAGCTTTTGCCATGGCCTAAAATATGTTAAAGTATGGTAGGGCTGTTCTAGTACTATTAAAGATATGCCACCGAAAATATGTTAGAAGTGACCTTGTACTATCAAAGATATGGCACCCAAAATCTGTTAAGATTACTTTGCACTATAAAGTATATGACTAAAAGTATGCATAACATATTTGTGAAAGTCGATTGCCATTGTTCGCCAATAAAAGTAAAAAAAAAAACATAACATCTATTGTAAATATAAAAAATATTATGATTCAAATACCAAAATTTTGAGCCAGTGCCACCACCATAATAGTGGTTATAGTCCAACAATAAGCTATCAAAAATACAA
This sequence comes from Cichorium intybus, assembly GCA_023525715.1. Classification (NCBI taxonomy): domain Eukaryota; kingdom Viridiplantae; phylum Streptophyta; class Magnoliopsida; order Asterales; family Asteraceae; genus Cichorium; species Cichorium intybus. The sequence goes on from CM042013.1 coordinate 6,165,680, forward strand.
ATTGGCCACCATACGAACAAATATTATATAGGGAACTCATAATGTGCTTAATTCTGATATTGTTGGTGATTTTAGTGTCATCCACCATTTTATATGGTTGGAATTAACACAGATTCTTGATTACCAATTTTTAGTTTTCTACCGCTGATTTCTAAAACAAATATTAGATTGAAAAATAGTAAGAATTATACCTAAATTGAATGAAAATACTTCATACCCAGATATGCATGCCTGCACATACATGTGTTATGTGTACATGTCGTATATTTTTTTCATTACTTCATGAATTTATCTGAATCGAGTATGAAATACCCTTATACCATACTGATCCCCAATTTCATCTATTATCTGCCATGGTTGCAAATAGGTCCTCAACTTTACAAAAGGCATTTAACTTTTGGCCTAAAAGTGAAATTGAAGTTCATTTTCATCTTTAAGATGCATCTTGTACGGGTTTCTCGTATTCATCACTACTCAATACAATTTTGAAAAACCAGAATACGCTCATTGTGTTAATAAGTGATTTGGATGCCAAAGAGAGTTAAGTCACTTAATTACATTCGTTGACAATTCTTTCCTACGAATGGTAGTGATGATTATTTAAAATGCACAAGGACCATACATTTATGAAAAAGAAATCCCAGTGGAAAGTAACTTTCATCATTGGCAGCAGCACAACATACATGGAGCGCATTTCATGAGTAAGCTAGCTAGGCAACAAGCAGAGAACATAGAATATTGTTCCATATATTGAAGATTCTTTAAGTCAGAAACGATGCAGATTATTATCTGCATCTCTGATTTTAATTGGCTCGCTTCTTTCACTGTCATGTTTAGTGATGTCAGCTAAATCCACATAAGGTTATTGAAGTGATACTTCTCGCTGAACTATTTCCAAATTGGCCAACTTCTATTAGAATATTATTAGTTTTGGAAGGACCAACCACCAGCAATATGGCTTATTAGTGCTCATTCACTTGGGAATTAAGCACTCGGAAGGGGACCTGCCATTCCAAAAACAAATTACTAGGAAGGACCAAAGAACAGAAAATCCTGTGGATTCATCCAGGACATGAGAACTTTTGAAAGTTGAACTTAGAACATATCCAAGTATACGAATAACTTTTTAAAAGCTATTAGGTATTTTTGAGCTATATGACCTGCTTCTACATAGCTTTGAACAATGTAATCATGAAGCACATTGTTCACTGTTAATATAAAAGTATTCTCCTAGGCCCTAGCACTTATAGTTTGTTTCATTGTTTATTGTTACCATATCGAACCTACTCCATGATTTGAGTTATTTATAATCGTTCCTCCACAACTATTTTATGCCTGTTATATAATAATGCATATCACACATTTAAGCACTATATGAATATATATAATTTTTTTCTGTTAAATAATATTAAGTAAATTCCTAAACTCAAATACATCTCGTCAATTCATTAGTAATAAACTGAAACAATTACAAGTAATTTTATGAAAGAAGATAAACAACCAATATATTACTATTTTCTGAACATTAACATTCTATCATTCTTAGAAACAAATTCATCTATTACACTTTCATAATCAATATTATCAAGAAATTCATTCTCAATCGAAATCAAAGTCAAAGCATTTAATTTCTCTTGAGACATAGTGGATCACAAATAAGATTTTAGAAGTTTTAGTTTTGAAAAACTTCTATTCACTGATGCCAAGTCAACAATATTCTATATGTACGTTAGACAAGAAATTGTATAAGCGTTTATATATATATATATATATATATATATATATATATATATATATATATATATATATATATATATATATATATAATCAGGATCGGGTGAGGACTCTTTTTTCGGTGAGGACTCGTGAGCACACCTTAAAAAAATTGAAAAAAAATATATGAGTAATAAAATGGATCATAGTACTATATTGGAGAAAAAAAGATTCGAAAAAAAACTTTTGGATCATTATTTTTTTTATGATGATCCAATGATCCAAAAAAAAAAAAAAAAAATTGGATCATTACTTTTTTCAATGATCCAAATTTTTTTTTCCAATTTTTTTATAATGATATAGTACTATTCTTGATTTTTTGATTTGTATTTTTTTTATATATTTTTTTCAATTTTTTTAAAGTGTCCTTACGAGTCATCACCGAAAAAAGAGTCATCACCGGAACCGTATATATATATATATATATATATATATATATATATATATATATATATATATATATATATATATATATATATATATATATAAAATAAAATTCAGAATTTTCTTAGTTGTATTATGTTTAATTGGCAAATTTTTTTTGTAACAATTCAAGTTCGTTGGAAAAATCATCACCGTCGATGTATGAGATATCGCTATTTTTATAACATTTTTTCAAGATTTTTGTAGATTGTTTCCAATTCATTTGTATTCAACGACTTCAATTTTTCTGTTGTGAATAAGAAACCAAACACGTCTTCATACTATTTGTATTGCTCAAACCTTCTCTTCAATAAACCAATAGCTTGATCAACTAAGTACAAAAAATACTAAGTCTTGTATGATTCTTGAAGTGAAAGTTAATGTACAAATTTTGATGACTCGACGTCACTCTCGTCAAATGTCTTTGTCTAAAAATTCTTCTTTTTTCTCAACAAACACCAGATCAATTCCTAAATCATAAGCTAAAGCTCTAGCATAATTAATATCATTTTCAAACCCATGCTCTTGATATTCTTTTAAAAACTTAGTGAGTGCTCTCACACTACTCATTGAATCATCAATACAAATGTTCCATATTGTAGTTGTATGCTACATTTATTTACTTTGGACGATATATGATACCATAAAATCATACTAGTTATAAAGTCAAAACAACCAAGTTCATACTCGCTAGATAAGTAGCTTAACTTTAGATCTATATATTTGTCTCTCCGACAATTTTATACAGAGCTTCTACTATTTTGGGAGTTTGAGTCACTATTCCTTTTACACTTTGAATCCTACTTTGCTGGAAGTAGATATTTGAAATGGAATTTGTATTTTTCTTAGATGTGGATTCTTTCTTTAAGTTTCTGATAAACCCGAACAAGTTTAAGATTTTTGATAAGATTTTGATTTTTTGTTATTCAATTTTTTATAAATAAAATGATTTAAAGAGTTCAAGATTGTAACCAACAGTTAAATTGTGTATGTTAGGCTAATTTTCTATAATAATAACACATAAAACATATATTTTTTAAAAAATCCTATACCGTATCTATAAATCTTCCCCTAAATTCTAAGGTCCTTTAACGGAAGCCCCGTGCGACCACACCACCGGCACATCCAGGGCCGCCATTGATATATATATATATATATCAGTGTTGTAAAAGTCGGCCTAGGCGGCGCCTAGGCGCTAGGCGGGCGGGTTCCGCCTACGATTAGTGGTAGGCGGTCAAGTTAGGCGAATTTGGCCAACGACGGTCAAAATCGGGTTTAGGCGGGCCTAGGCGGGTCTAGGCGGCAAAATTTTCAATTTTTCAAAATTTAAAATTTTCAAATTTTCAAAATTTTCAAAAAAGTTCAAATTTCTAGAATTTTCAAAAATTAACAAAGTTTTAAAAAAAAATCAAAATTTTAGATTTTTAAAATTTAATTTTAGAAAATATCATTAATTATGATAATCGGTGGCTAAGTTACGATTATTGATGATTAAAATTGTCAAAAATATCATTAATTAGTCTAAACATTCTGATGTTTGATGACTTACATATTTAAACACTTAGATTTATCAAATTTTTATGCTTATTTATTTATTTTGTAGGGATATAAGTAATATCTAAATTTTAAAAAATAAATTTTGTTACAATTAATACTCCCCGCCTAGGCGCCGACTAGTCCTCGCCTAAACCGACTAGTCCTAGGCTCCAGTCCACCGCCCGCCTACCGCCTAGCGACTTTTACAACCTTGATATATATATATATATATATATATATATATATATATATATATATATATATATATATATATATATATATATATATATATATATATATATATATATATATATACTAGTTGTAAGACCCGTGTATTACACGGGATGATACAAAATAATTATTAAATAAAAAAACCTAAGCACTAATAATTATGTATAACAAATTCTCGACAATATATAATGAAATTTTTGGATATATACATTATTAAATTAAACACTACAACATAATGTTGATAAACTTTGAACAATTATAACAAATTACAAATTTTGAAAGACTTCTTTGAATACAACATTTGTTGTTCTATTGCTAAGTTTACCGTCGTCTAAAATTAACATTTTTAATCTATATTTACTTTTAACTCTCGAAAATATAACATACAACTTGTCGTGTGTGAAGACTGGTTGTCTCAGAAACAAACACGCCTTTGATAGCGATTGCCGTTGACTATTATTTATTGTCATTGGAAAACATACATTCAATAAAAATTGTTTTCTTTGAAATTTGAAAGAAATTCTTCAAATGGAAGGCGTCAAAGACATTTTTGGAATAAACGTACGATTTCCAATATTAATTCAAGATATAATATCTATTTCTATAACACGATTACCCAATAATATTGCTTCACTGCTAGGTGTGTACCCGCGCAATGCGACGACGACATTAGTATGTTGATGTTTTCAATTAAAATTAAAGTATGTAGTTTTCAATTAGAATATATTGTGTACTTATTATAATATATCTTTTCATAAAATATTTTAGAATTTTTGTATACATTTATGAATATAACATGTTTCATTTTAGAATATATATTTATACGAAACTGATCAATAATAGTGAATAGCAAAAAATAGCCATCAATAAAACTTTTTAACGACGGAATTTGTAAAGGTTTACCGATGGATTTTCCATCACTAATATATTAAACGTAAAATTTTTACGTTCATGCATTTTGAATACCCTTAAGGCCGACCCTGGTGCGTGCGTGCATGCGCGTGTGTGTGCCGTGTTTTTTTATTATTATGTTAAATATTTTAATTCTATTATGGAAATTAGTTATTATATTTTTAATAGACATAATAAATCAAAGGTTATCCAAACTTAGTAAACTATATAAGATATATTAATTATAAAATTAGTATAATAAAATTTTTAAACGTAAATGTAGTTTTATGTTTGTTTTTGGACCTGCATTAAAGATCTATGGCATTCGAAAAAAAAATCCATTAATCATCATGCTACCTTTCCGAAATTATTGACATATGTATCATCGATGAGAAGAAAATGACAATATGATGCATTCTCTTGTCATTTCATTTAAGTGATAATTAAATTGTTAGAATCCATTAATTAAATTGCTAGGTTCCTAATTTATTGCTTAAGTTATGAATTATTAGAATTAAATACATTCAATTCAAACAATTTTTTTTAAGAAATTCAAAATTATGAGAAAATGACATGTGTCAAAATCAATGAGGAGATGACATGTGGTTTTGAGTTACTTATTTATTAGGATAGGATATATATATATATATATATATATATATATATATATATATATATATATATATATATATATATATATATATATATATATATATATATATATATATATATATATATATATATATATATATATATATATATATATATATATATATATATATATATATATATATATATATATATATCTATGTATGTGTACGTGCGTGTGTGCGCGTGTGCGTGTGCGTATGCTACCACACCCCAAGCATTCACCTTTTGTTGTAGAGGAATTCAAACCATCTGTGTTGGTTTGTTAGGGTGAAATCCCAATTACCTTTTGTTGGTGAAAGTATTCCATCCTCAAGTACCGAAAAAGAAATGGAACAGAGTTAGTCTCAATATATTACTACAAAATGTATTTTGATAGATATTAAAATAAACTATTCACAAAACACCTAACACTATACCGTATTATTTTGTGAACATAAAAACAATTAATCATCATTGTAGAATCGCGATTATGAAACAAAAAAGAGGTGGAAACTAACCGAAAGCATGTTATCTGGCTTCCATAGAGTCGGGACATTGATGAAAATGTGATATTGTTATGTCCTTTCTTGGCCGATTACTCCAGTCATTAATCCTTACATATGAATCCTAAAAATAAATTAACAAAGATACAAGAATATAAAATATAAGCATGAAATGGCAAATGAATTTTTGTGCAGTGTGCTGGCGGAATAATGCAATCGCTATAAATAGATTTCAAATATTTTAAGCCACTAACCCAAGCACCATGCTCAGAGTGAAAACTTGAACTTTTGATAAGAATAAAGACTTCATAACTACTATCTGTAAAGACCCTAATTCCGAGAAGTCCAAGTTTCGGGTGTTAAAGAGTCAAAGTTCGTGGACTTAATGAAGCAAAAATTAGAAGTTGGTGGAGCAGAGGATTAGCGGCGCTAATCCTCTATATTGGTGTCGCTAATATCAGGCCATGGTCATGGTTTTGCACGATCTTCACTTAGCGGCGTTAACTTTAGAGTTAGCGACGCTAACTGTCCTCTTTGGGCCAAACCTCTAGATTTTGACATTTGGGCCACTTATAAGGGTGGGGAACCCTAGAACAGCCGCCATATTCATCATTTCAGTCCCCAAAGTCGTCTTTTTTGCCCTCTCTAGCTCATTTGGAGTGTTTTTTTGGAGATCTTGGCATTCTTGGAGGGATTCTTGAAGAGATGATGAAGCTAGAGGATGCTTGGTGTTGCTAGGAAGCTTTGTTCAAGTGGAAATCAGCTAAAGCTCTTGTTTCTGGACCATTGTGAGTAAATTGTCCACCTTTATGCATTTTTATGGTTCTTCTTATGATTTAAGTGGGTTTTTATGGGTTAAGTTTGTGTAATGGTCCCTTTTGGTGATTGTCCATGGTTGGAAGGATAAAGTTTGGAACTTTATGCCTTTAAGTTCTGATTTAGAACCATTAAGTTGGTTTAGAGAGTAAGCCAAGTTCTCTTGGGTAGTTTTGTTGAGTTTTGGGCCATTTTGGACTTAGATCTTGTTCTTGAGCTTGCATGGTTATGTTTGGATGTTAAAGTTAGGATTTTTATGGACTTACAGACTGTTTGGAAGGTTCCTGGAGGGTTTAAGACGTTGGCTGATTGGATTAAGAGCTTAATGGACTTTTTAGGCTGTTCATAGTTAGCGACGCTAACTAGGGAAGTTAGCGGCGCTAACTGTGCCTGTTGACTTTGACCTTTGACTGTTGACTTTTTGACCAGTTTGACTTTTGGTCAAACTTGCGGGTTCGGGATACCGGTCTTAGAGGTTTATCTTGTTTGGGGTTTAGGAAGTTCTAAGTGGATTTTATCCTTATTAGGAGGTTCGCGCTATGGGGATCTGAAGACGCACATGTGGAACGTTGTTGGCTTTGCGGATCAGGTGAGTCTTCTCACTTTACTATGAGTGAAGTTACATGCATAGGTAACTTAGTTACTGTGTGTAGTAATGTATGGTAGCTAGGTGTGCCTTTATTATTTGACTGTTGAGTTGATAATAAAAACCCGATGGATTAGGCTGTATGCTTAGGCTGTTATGCTTATATGTGACAATCGTTAGATTCGTTCTGATGACTGAAGAATGAGTTGATCAATCTGGGGGTTGCTGCATGACAATGAACGATGCATGATCGGTCGTACTTGGACACCCGAAGATTAAAGAATGAGTTGATTCGGTGACGGACAGAATGGGGCAAGCTCGTGAGTTCTTAGCCGAGGCGAATCAGGGCAAGCCCGAGAGCCAGGTTGTTCGGGGCAAGCCCGGAGACCTCTTTGTGATTGTGTGTTATGGAATAGATCGTGTGGTATTTTGGGGAACTCACTAAGCTTTGTGCTTACTCTTTCACCCTAACTGTTTTTCAGGTATTTGCTAGCTTGAGCTTGGAGCACGGCGCGACTGTACAGCATTTGAGGATTTTGATAACCATGTATTTCGCTGGATAATGTTACAAATATTTTGTTAAGTACGATTTCTTATGTTTTAAATATTAAGTTTTAATTAGAATGGTTTTATTTGACAACCCGTTTGATCATTGATGTATTTGAACCGTTTTAAAAACAAAAATTTTACACTGGATTTTGGGACCTTACACTATCAATACTTTGTGTATATTCATTTCCTGTATAGATGGCCTTTATCACACTTTTATCTTCCTGGTTATGCAAAAAGCCAACATTTTAGAGATAAAAAGCTTCAAAATACTTTAATAATAGACAGAAAATGGGTTTGCATCAATGTTATGCAAAGATGAAATACCTTTGATTTCAATGTTGGAATGATTCTAATTTAAAACATAAGAAACTTCAATGTAAATCTAATTTCAGACAGTATAAAGCATTGAGCACCTTTGATAGATGTAATGCTCATGGAAACGACATACATATTGTGTTCAAGCTCTAGCTCTGACCAAGGCATGCACCAAGCCCTCTATCTATCATCTGTTGATAAATTGCCTTCTTATTTGGCCCTTCGAAATCATCATTCTCTCTATTTTCTGTAATTTAAACACTTCAAGCCTTTTGCAATTTCAGAAAAACATAACAAAAGTCTAAACCCTAATTTTCGTGGAATTAAACCAAAAACTTTACCTTGTGATTAGTGAGGAGGGTTGAATGCAACATTTCACAAATAATCTCCAAGCGCCATACGTACCAAAGTAAGGAGATTTGATTTCAACCTTCAACAAATAATAGTAACATCAGGTCCGCATTCTAAACATCATGATGCTCGGAGAGAAAAATCTCTTTGCTGTCAAGAATCACCGGGGGGAAAAACGGTCGAAGATTAGGATTTTCTAGTTGTTGAGCCGTGAAACGCCAGGAAAACCTCAACTTGAACTTGCATCAATTTGCTTCTCATCTTCAAGAAGGCTTCAACTTCTGCAATCCATCTTTCGTAATCAAAATTAGGGATAAGAATCGAATCAAAACCACTCCATTTATTGAATGCTAGTCTACAGAAACGAATCAGACATAGGCGGTGGATCGATGTATGAATTCGGGTTTTGCTTACTGTATTCACACCCTGGAATCGCCTAGTAAGAGCTGGATTTTAGGTAGAGGGGGTTTGTTGGAGTGTAGATGTAGAAAGATGAATGCTTGGAGGATGATTTTAGGTTTCTTCCATTGGGAATTGTTTGCGTTTCAACTAAAATGGGGGAAGGCCGAGATTTGGGGAGATGATTTTCTGGATTATGTTCATGATTTTCCAATGACTCCATGACTTTCTTAAATTAACCAATACAAATTGATTTCAACCGCATAAAATCAGGATCATACGAACGATAAAATTGGGTAACGTGATACTTTGAGTGGGAAAATAATGTTGAATGTTAATAAGAGGGTGCCACGTGGCAGCCTCGATACTCCTTTATTATAGAGTATATATATGGATATAGATATAGATTCATAGTTAAAGTATTTTTGTTTTGTTTTGTTTTGTTTTGTTTTTGTTTTTTTTTTTGTTTTTTTTTTTTTGTTTTTGTTTCTTTTTTTTTTTTTTTTTTTTTTTTTTTTTTGATGATATGAAATTGAGGATGGAAATAATGAATGCAACGTAGTGATAGTTGTGTGGTATTTAGGAGTATTGAGAGGTGCTAGTTCTCCATTCACGTAATTTAATAACAATTAATGAATTATATTGATAACGTAGGCTTGAGAGAGCAACCATATAATAGAATTGTGTTTCAATTCATTGTTTGACTATGGTATGCAGATTTTTTATTAAAGTATCCGATCCAACAATTATATTAACACTATTTTTAGGTCACAATTGACTTCTTTTAAAGATGATAACTATTTGGCACCAAATGGGAGAAAACAATTACTATTGTAGATAATAATATCGTAGAGGGTGGATTTTATGGACGTGATTCATCACCGTCAACATTGTCGTTGAAAAATGAGAGTACATGATTCGATAGTTACGTTTTCCATAAAAATAAATATATTCAATAATTGCAGTTTCCATACTTGTCCCTCATCAAACCCACACCGACACCTTCCCCTTCAAGCAAGACTCCATACATGTTCACCACTTCACTTCCTTATTTCCTCAAATTCTCATTTTTATTTCGTTTCTACTATAATCGATAAAACGAATCTAAACTTCAATTTTGATCATTTGGTTTATTTTAGTATATAACATATCTTCAAAGCTGAACAGTTTTATAATAGTTTTCCACAATTAATTGGTTCTTTACATAGTTTTCACAAGTTGAATGACTTGTTGCATTTTCTGAAATTTGAATGTTTTGATGATTCTTTTGAAGTTTAATAAATCAGGAACACGAAAATGCCTTGTTATCTAGCGATAATTAGGCATTTATGCAAGTTTACTTTTTTTTTTTTTTTTTTCAACTTCATGCAACAAAACAAAATGTTTTTTTTTTCGAAATATGTAACCACGTTTCATATATAAGATCAAACTTAAATGAACAATATTTTACTGATATCATAATTGATGGTTGAAATACGGCTGCATATACTTTCGGTTCGTTGTTAAAAATGTAACATTGTAAAATAAGTGAAACAGTACTATTCCATAAATAAGAATTAAACCATTCCGATGCTGTAAGGTAATAAGTTTCCGATTACAGTGTTGAACATATTGGTTGGTATACATTTCGTTTGAAAAACAATTTATTTAAATAAACTAAAAAGATATTATAATGGGATTTAATTTAGTAGATGTGCATTTAAGCCTATTACATATTGTATGTTTTTAAAAAAGATATTATAATGGGATTTAATTTAGTAGATTCTGGAGTATCTTCAGAACAGTTTGGGTGTCTCATATTTTATGGTTGATGTTACTTGTCTATCACATTTTCAAGATTTTGACAATTGACAATAATGGAGAGGATAATAGTGCACGATCCACGACAATCAAGATGGTAATACCCGTTCCCCAACCCAGTATGGTAATTAGGATGAGAAACAGAGATGTTAGGCTATCGGGTATGCAGATCTTGTTGGCCTAGATTGCAGGGGTGATATGTCACTACGATGAATGTTGTAAACACCACCCTAGCCACCGCATATGCCTGCAAAAGACCACCTCACGGCTAAGCATTTTCACCACACGGTGAAGTTTGACCCTATATATATCGACTGAATTTTACCATCCTACCGGTCATTACCAATTGATTTGCCGTAGTACTTAGCAAATAGAATAAAAGTGTGTGGCATAAATATGCATAACAATCGTCATGCGGATTTGGTGGTACATATGTACAATGTCGATATACCAAATAATATGGAAGTATCCGAGGACGACAAAGATTGAAAGTGATGCTTTTAGTTTTATTTTATAATTTTGTTATTTTTATTTTTTTTTAAGTTTAGTTTATAGTATTTATAAAGTTATTAGTTTTTTTAATGGAAATTGCATTGCGAGTTTATCTTGTTTTTATTTTATAAATACTTTTTTTAAATAAAAGTGAAAAAAAGTGAAGATACATAAGATTTTTATTTCATTCCCTTTTTGTACCTAATGACTATGTATTTTGCATTTGCAACTTTTTTCTTGTATTTTGATTGTCTTTACCCTTATCAACATTCTAAAATGTTAGATGGCTTGGAAATACTAAATTTTCACTTCTATTATAATCTTAAATTGTCATTAACAGTTATCGATAAATTGTTCCTACTTCTTCTTTTTTGATAGTTCATGTCATCAACATATCTCAAAAGCTTTAGATTTTATGCTTAATATTATAATAAAAACTAGAAGTTTGTAAATATATGGTGAATTGTACAAAGGGATAAATACAAGAAACTAATATTAGCTTATGACTATTTGCAAACTTTGAGTGTATAGTAACTTATGTTTACATGATTGTTTGTGTTTTTCATCAAATAAAAACACCTTACATAATCATCATTTAGCACACTCTAATCAAACATCATAGACACCATAAATATCATCTAGGTAAAAACTCACCCAAGTCCTCATAGTCCACTCATCGCCTTACATAGCAAACAAAATTTGTGTCTTTTTCATCCATTTTGTGTTTGCACATCCTAGCTTAACCCTATGCCTCTTTGCATGTCATTGAATCTATTTCATCCCTCATTCCACCTTTTGTAAATCATTGGGCCTGTTTCATCCCTTATGCCATATCCCTATGCATGTTTCATCCATTATGCTCTTGTATGCACCTAAGCATGTTTCATCACATGCTTTACACGTTTAGTATACCGTTTGTTAAATGTCCCTGCAGGTTAGCATGATCCTGATAAGGGAATAGATAGAGTCCGTGACTCGAGAAGTAGGACTCTTAGATGCTGTCAGTAGCAGCCCGGCTTCAAAGGAGACTACGGTATTTTATACTCTCCTTGATACGCTTGTACCCATTTTTATTAAAATATACCCCTTTGTTTATGGTTTTAAGTACTGAAACCTTTGTTAAAAATGAAAATTTTTCAGGGGTGTTTTTGTTTTAAAAGTCGGGTGTTACAAGTTGCATCCATTATGCTCTTGCATGCTCATAGGCCAATTTTATCCCTCACGTTTTGCATCTTCAGTAATAGAGACTTATCTAGAATCATCTACATTCACTTAAACTCCTTGACCTAATAATGTGTTCAAACCGCATAAAGTCACCTAAAAGTCATATTATCCCTTGAAACCCTTTCACACACATAATCAACTTAATACCTTAACATCATTTAGCATACAATTTCATATAATTGAACGTCATCATCAATCATGAAAAGTATCATAATCAACATATATCATCATAAACACATCATAACACATTATATCATGAAAACTAGCATGCAATCACCATTTCTCCACAAATCATCATACTTAACATATATTGTCATAAAACACATCGTAACACCTTATCACACAACGACTATCATGTCATCACATGCTCATCATGAAGCACACGAATCAACACATAACACTTTTAGGCATGTATTATCTTATGTACCATATATATATATATATATATATATATATATATATATATATATATATATATATATATATATATATATATATATATATATATATATAAGTATGTATGTATGTATGTATGTGTGTATATATATATATATATATATATATATATATATATATATATATATATATATATATATATATATATATATATATATATATATATATAGTTTACATCTTAATACTTAGGTTATACAGTAGTAACCAAATAAGCCTCACTTTATTCGTTAATAATAAAATTATTGACTTAACCACTGTTCAGTGCTTGGGTTATAACTCGGAAACCGTAGCTCCGTGTGACCTAATTCCAGTAGCTTTGGAAGGTACACAAAACTTCCTACAACTTTTGTCTAGGATGGTGTTTCCCAATTTATTCCCAATATTTCTCTAAATTGCATGCAAAGTTAGAGGAGGTTGTTGTCTTCTTGGTTTGTGAAATATCAATACAAACTCAAACCAAACGGATCATTTTCTCTTGGTTCTGGTCCATCCCATGATTAACTGACGCGTATTACTATTCCTAACCAGAAATAGAACGTTTAGGACAGACCAACCATGTCTGAAACACAGAAACAACAAATGTTATTCATATTAGGCTTTTCATGTCCACAATTGAAGAATCTTATGTGATCCTTGTTTTAATGTTGTTGACATCAATATAGTGGGTCATTATCAAGTAAATGTATGTGTTTATGTTTCAATCATGACATGTGAGTGGCTATAGTGACGTGCGAGTGAGTGTAAGCCATATTGGAAGCCAAACACACTTATATACTTACAAATACACAAAACCCTAAATTCCTATTTAGTTACATTTTAACCATATTTAACCTTAAAATTTGTGTTCTAATCATACATGAGCATGTGCATCTCTTTTAGACATGTCAAGTTTATCAACCCAACCAAACCTAGATCTCTTGTCCATTTTTAGGGTTTTCAAATAGGTTTTTTTGTGCATTGTATGGCATATATGGATTTCAGAACTTCTTTAAGCCTACATGGGATTTTTTTTCTTTAGTGTTACACACATATACATGAATTCGAAATAAAACAATACATCTTATAGATGTTTTGTACAAAATAAAAAGTCCATAAATTGAACTAAAGAACTGCACTTCGGTTAATATCCATTTGGGACAAAAATAAGCACATCGAGATTGTTTTATTGAGTCATGGTGACATCTAAACGACTTAAGAAGTACATGGACTATCTATTTTACGTTTTAACTAAAAGAAAGAAGGCTAAAAACAACCTTGAGTTCTCAAAACAGAAAAAAGGGAAAAAAATAATACAGATAGTATGGTTGATAAAGCTAGATTTGTCATCAAGAGGGGCATCATGGACATCAAATACGTAGGAAATAGGAGTAAGGAAAATGACCATACCTACGTGTTTTCAGGACACAAAGTTCACAAGAACATCAGTTTCTTTCTCTTGGTTTATGGATGTTTGCGAAACTTTCTAGCCTTCCCAGATCGTGATCTAAACACTTATCTAGTTGGGATATCAAGTTTGAGATAATTACAAAAACTAGTAGTCCCAAAGCTTGCTTCACTCTCATCTTTTTTTCCTCTCTAATCTCTTTCGATCGTTATCTCTCTCTTTCTCCCTCGTTTTTTTTCTATTTTTGATTGCTAATCCAACTCAACATCGTGAATATTTGTATATCATGAAGGAAATCAGTTATGAAGAGTCTATCATGAAGGTTACATACATCCACATCTAGTTTACGTAGGGTTAATGCAAAAGAAAATTGAACTTTCATAATCAGTCCCCCAAGTTTCATCTCTTGACAAATTTTCCTCAGAAGCATAAGGGGGTGATACTTTCGAAATGACCAAATATCCCCTCTAACTTTCGTCATTATTCCTTTTACCCTTTCAACAAACTAACTTTCAGAAAATCTAGTTCACCCCCTCGACTTATAAAATTTCACTTTTGACATGCTTTAAGTAATTAAATTGCATTTCAGTTTCTCTTTTTATGACATTTACACCCTAAATTATTTTAAATGTCACAAAACCCCTTTTAATTAAAAGACATATTAATTAAACTCTTTTTAATAGTAATAATAAAATAATAGTTAAATATTCTTTACCCCTTCATAATATTTATTTAAATATTATTTACAGTCTTATAATATTTATTTCATATATTTAATTAACTCTTTTAATAAAATTTTAATTATCATATTTAAGGATTTTAATTATTCATAATAATTAATGTTTTACATCTTAATCCTTAAAATGTGGCCCAAATCCGCGAGTGCTACAACTAATATTTTCTTGTTCACATTGATATATCATACTCTTTTTCACTAATCATTGGTTAAAAACATTAAAGAGTCAAGTTCTTGGTCCAAATGTTAAATATACATTGAATGTAATTGATTGTGAAAGGTAGTCGTGTGTTCCCCCATTGTGAACATCTGGTATTGATATGAATATGGCTCGAAAAAACTTGGAAGCAAGTGAAATACGGGGCATGGTTAAATGTATTTCTAGAACCAGTATCCCAACCCATCAGCGTATGATTTTTTATGGGGTGTTGATTTAAAAAAATGGATTCAATGGTTTTTAATGCTTACTGGTATGGTAGTCACCTAGCCAACATGATGTCAATGTGGAGGGTGACCACTGCCGGAACACTGCCCTATGGGTGTGTGAGGAGCTTTGAACGTGATGGAGGCGAGGAGGGTCACACATGCTCACGACTCTATCTCTCTTTCTCTCTCTCGTCCTCTCTTTCTCTCTCTTTCTTCCTCTTTTTGTCTCTCTAGAAGCTAGGTTAATTTTATGTGGTGTGATGGTTTGATTGATACTTTCTTTCGTTAAGTGGTGAGGAAGTGGTGCTAAGGTGGTAAAGGTTTTGGTGTGATGTATATACCTGATAATTTAAGTGTGTTATGGAACTATGTTTTGTTGGTCTTGATCACACCTTCACAAATACTACAATCACATAGATTGCTAAATAATGTAATAATATTATACTAGGTAAGTTTCCGCATAAAAATGATGTATCCTCAACATACATGAAAAAATACATCATCCTCGAGGCAAATACTAGGGGTGTCACAAAATACCACGAGACATAGGACCTTGCATTCGCCATCAGAAACATGACATGTATGTTGTTGCCAACTAACAACCAGTCCGCAAATATTCTATTTGGGGATCCTACTTTCATCTGAGACGTTGAACTTGTTTTGCAGTATTTTTAATCCTTAGTTTACTATCTATTTGATGCTTGAACACATTAAAGAAATCTCGTAATGTAACAATAGTACATAAATTAGTAGAAAGGGATATACTATAGTTGCATAAATTGCATTAAACATAAATATTAGTGCATAAATTAGCATTTAGTCGGTGCTACTACATGAATAAATCGATTTCAGGTTTTAATGTTGCAATTTTTTGGTACTAGAATGAAAAGTATTCTATATTTCATGTTAAATATCACTGTGTTCCATTAATTGAGAAACAATGAAACGTTGTTGTGTAAATTTGCATCCAATCATATTACAAATTATTGTAAAAGCATAATGTGATAACAAATTCGTTCTTATAAGAAAAACATTAGAATATATCTAATACATAACGGACGTTATCATTAATTTATATATCAAATCAAAAGTTATGTTTAGTTTAGAAAAAGAAAACTAACTTTTCAGTAGAAACTTTAACTATACTAAGGAATTTTAATTTTGGTGGAATAGTTATTACAGAGTTTAACAGAACAAACACAAGAAAACAATATATACTTAAACGATACGTGAAACAATAATGTTCCAAAAAGGAATTTTACAAAAGCTAAATGTCAAACATAACAACATAAAAGAACGTTGGTTGGAGATCTTTGTGCTTATCGAGGTCATATTTTTTGTTTGATGAATCCCATTAGTTGGTTGAGGACAATAACAATGGTAGACGATTAAATTGTCTCCCATATTGTCTCTACTGTGCATGAGCATTTTTTGTGTATACTTGTTTTAACAGTTATATAATATAAATAAGTTTTAGAAGTTAGAACATCTTCTTCCTTAATCGAGATACTGTGATTTAGTTTTATATATTAATCGTAAGATCACCAATGATTTGTTTAAAGGTGATATTCACCTTTATTTTGCTACATATGTATATACAGGTTTTTTAGAATTTTAAATTATTTAAAAGGAAATTACGAATTAATTTATATTTTATTTTTGTTTATTTGATTGTTGGATCTATGTTAAAGATCTAGATCCCACCTCCAAATATTCGGTTCTCAATTTTATGAAAGGTTTGCTTAATGTTATATGTTTGATGTGCTACTATTAATTGACTTTTCGAAAATTGTAAGTTGTTGTGTGTGACAATCAAATAGGATTTTCTGAAAAACTATTTATACTAGTATTTCAATGAGTTTATGAATTTTTTTTAAACTTTATCAAATATACTTCTTAATTAATTATAAAAACCTATTACATATCATTTTATGTTATTTTAATATGTTATCATCTAGTTTTACCAAACATATCATTTTATAAGAAAGCTTTTCAAATATCAACTAAATATTCAGAATCTCTGTTAAATATAGCTTAATTTTTCGTAAGTGTCGTTTATTTTTCAAACAATAATTTTGTGACTATGATCCCAAAACATCTAGGAACTTGGTGTTCACATGGGATATAATATGATTCTGAATTTGACTTGTTATCTCGTAATTATTTATAACAATAATACCATTATCACATGCAATATATCATTATGCATAAAATTGGCATCTTTTACTTCACCAACTATCTTGTACTCTACTCCTAAAATTCAGAGAAAAGGCACGCACGCTACCATATGGTGTTAATAAAAAACAAGTTTAAATATTGGTAAAAAATAGTTCACTTCTTTATGAATTATAACATTTTATTTGTAGTTTTTTTATTAGATTGCATTTATAATTATCTTTCTTTATCAAACATTATGTTATGAAAACTGTATCAATTATAATGCTGCATTTTAATTGTCTTTTTAGCGTGATTTTTGTATTTTAAAAAGTTTATCTATAATGTCAATAAAAAAATTTATATTCAAAAACATTAATTTAATTATCTTTAAAACAATTAAATATGTTGTTATGCATTATACTATTCACAGGAAAACACCGACGGTATAATTTTTTTTGGCTCGTTTCCGGTGCTTCCACACACCTTCCGGTGACATTTTCATATTCCCATTGAAACAGAATAGAGATTCCATAAATTTTGAAGTACAATCATATATGCATTCCATAAGTTATAGAAATTAACATAAATACACACTAAACATAAAAAAGGCCATCGGCAATCCATAAATCGCACTGGCTTTCCCTACTTTTGCCTTGATTTTTAACGACGCTACTTTGGTTTATAGTGACGGAGTGAGATTCATCTGTAAAAGTAACCTGCACGTGATCTTGGGAGATAAACAATAGACTCAGCCACCTCACAAGTTCTCTTGCAAGAAGTGTATACACTAGCTAACCCACTACTTGACCGGATTTTTGACCCCTTCACCAGTTCGTCATCCTTTGAACACTCCACCAAAGCTGCAAAAAATGGATCTTTGTGGAAGCTCTCGCTGGTATTGAATTTCTTGAGCATCGGTGCAGTGTCTTTCCCGAAGGATTTTCTAAAGGAGTTACCAGAGGGAGGCAATGGAAGGAGAGTCTGTGATGAATCCTTGTTGGAATTGTTTTTCTTTGGAATTCCGGGGAATTGCTCCCAAGAAAAGGGGATACCGAAGTATCGAAGTGGAGTGGCCGGAGCTGGAGAATCGTCGAGGAAAAAAGACATTGATCCGAGCGACGATGAAGAAGTGGAGGAAAGAGATGGACTCCGGCGAGAAGATGGTCGGATCCTTGTGGAAGTCATGGAATTTTCTTTATGTTGAGAGAGACAGTGAGAGAGAGAGAAAAAAAAGAGCTTCCAACTTGTGCTTTAGTGCTAGCCTGCTAGGTACACTCTCTTAAAATGCTTTTATAAACACACACACACACACACATATATATATATATATATATATATATATATATATATATATATATATATATATATATATATATATATATATATATATATATATATATATAGGGTCCGGTTCCGGTGAGGACTTTTTTTTCGGTGAGTACTCGCGAGGACACCTTAAAAAAATTGAAAAAAAATATTAAAAAAATACAAATCATAAAATCGAGAATAGTACTATACCATTATCAAAAAAAATTGAAAATTTTTTTTGCATCATTGCAAAACGTAATGATGCAATTTTTCTGTTTTTATTTTGGATCATTATTTCATTATAAAAAAAATAATGATCGAAAAGTTTTTTTTTTTGAATCTTTTTTTTCTCCGATATAGGATTATGATCCATTTTATTATTTATATTTTTTTCAATTTTTTTAAGGTGTCATCGCAAGTCCTCACTTTAAGAAGAGTCTTCACCCGATCCTGATTTTATATGTATATATATATATATATATATATATATATATATATATATATATATATATATATATATATATATATATATATATATAGAGTTAGTATTAAATACATTTTTTAAGTATTGTGAGACTGTATGACCAATTTCTGGCCATTAGATCAAAAAAATGGAAGGTTATGATCCACAATGGCATGATGGTAATTAAAAGGAAAAAAATTAATTAGTTTCTATTTTAAAACGGCCGGAAGGGTAAATCGGACTTTTTGGTTTTAATTAAGTGGCGTATTTTAAGGATGTTAGGAAGTGACGTGTTTTAAGGATGTCAGTTACGTACCCACAGACTACCGTTCTCATAAGAATACACTTTCATTCTCAGAGAATGCTCAGTTACGTATCCACAGACTACCGTTCTCAAAAGAACGTACAATTGTTATTTTTTCCTATTCTCTGAGAATGCTATGTATATGCTGTTATTTTTTTTCTTATTCTCCGAGAATGTACAGTTTACGTATTTTTAGTTTGGCCTTTCGACACACTTATTCTTGAAGAATGTAGTTAATATTATACCCTTTTTTGAATATTCTTCGAGAATGTAGTATATTTTGTACATTTTTTTACAAAATAACTATGAAGTTTGGTGTGATTATACTGGATTCTTGAAGAATGGAAGCATTCTTGAAGAATGTAAACTATACACCACACTTTAAAATTACAGATCACAAGTAGAACAACCTCTCCTTATCTCTTTTATTCTACATTCTTCAAGAATCGGCTTGTTACTATTCAATTAAATACGGAAATCCTACATTCTTCTTTGCTGTTCATCTTTTTTTATCACCCTTGTTTATCTTCCTCTATCGAACACTGACTGCAACATTCTTGGAACAGTTGTTTTTTTTCCAAATTACATTCTTTAAGAATACTCTATTTTTATTCTTTCATTCTTAAAGAATACGGAGGGCACGAAGCGGTTATGCCTCGACGTTATTGAAGAGACGAGCATCGATTTCTTGAGCCCTGTTTAGCAGTCGGCCTCGACATTGTTGAAGAGATGAATATGTATGTGCGTATTCTAAAGTCGCAGAAAAATAGTTAGATTTATGAATAAAGTTCGACTATTTAAAAAATAAAAGTAAAATTAAACTAACAACTTAATACATATCGTATGTATGAGAACGTATCAACAAAAAAGTTTTATGGGTTTTTAATAATTGTAAGTCATGTAAAGTCAAAAAGCAAAGGATTTTTTCCAAAATCGGTGGTATGTTCTAACTCGTTTATATAGGTTGTATTCCAAAGAGAGTTTTATGGTTTTTTAATATTTGCAAGTCATATAAAGTCAAAAACAGAGGTTTTTTTTTTTCAAAATCGGTGGTATCTTTCAGCAAGTTTATATATGATGTTGAATAGCAAATGATTGAGAATTAAATTGGTGGGATTTTATTTGAATTTACCTGTGTAGGAATATTGCTTCTTCGAGAGCACAACGGAGAATTTTCTGTTGACTTCTCATGACCGAGTCCCTCATGATTCGCATTCACGATTTGTTTATCGAGAATCTTGTATCTCACCTACATTCTTGTTGATTTTAAAATACCAAACAACGATGAGCGATTGATTTCCGGTGGAATGCAAGAAGTGACGGCGGTGAACGGATTGATTTCCGGTGGAGTGAAAATGGCGGAAGGGGGTAAGGATGACGATGGGTGTTTAGGGTTCGATGAGTGAGAGCGAGATATAAAGAGAGGGGGAGAAAAACTAGGAGATAATTAATCAGTTATGTTAATTTAGGGATAAACTTTAAATATAATTAATTAACAATATTGTCAATTTACCTTCATGCCCTTATGAATGATTGGACCACAATTGGTCCTACAATCACACAATACTTAGAAAATGTATTTGAACCTACATCTATATATATATATATATATATATATATATATATATATATATATATATATATATATATATATATATATATATATATATATATATATATATATATATATATATATATATATATATATATATATATATATATATAGGGAGAGGTTAAAATGAGAATGCTAAAAAGGCTGAGAATGCGAGAATGATTCTGGACTAATCAAATAATAAGGGTATATTAGTAATTGAATCATTCCATAAATAATTAACAAAAATAAAATAATAATTTTAGCCTATAATCATGCGATATCATCAGATTTGTTACCATAATTATAGTGATCTTAAACCAAAAAATCAGGACAATCATTGATTAATGTAGAAATCGTGAACAAATTATATACATCATAACAAAGACGAAATCTTATCTGTAGCAGCAAAAAATAAGAAATGCAGTAATGATTGACTAATTAAGTTAGCACGTTTTAATAAATCATGATTAAAATTAGTTCAATATGTATATGTAAGAATCATTGGAATCATCTGCCAATCACTCATGATTAGAATGACTTGTTTGAATATTTTTAAACAATTACAAGCGTACAACAAACCACTAGTAATTACATGAATGATTAACATGTCTTAACCATTGATCATCAATCATTAAGACTGTTATTCATTGATGATTTACACTGGTAACCACATACATGTGTTTTAACTGATTAAGTAGTACACATATTAATCATGAATGATTAACACATGAAATTGTTATCTTTGATTAAGCAAGCCAGTGCACGTATTAATCATGAATGATTATCACATGAAAATGTTATATCTTATTAACTAATATCACGTTGAATTGTAGAAGGTGCTTGAACATTTGTATTTTCAACAAAAACATTGTTTAATAGAAACATATGTAAACTAAGCACACCAATGTTTTATTACAACTAAGATAAGATTTACATGTGTCTTTTTCGAAGAAACTACAATAACGCTTGGAACGCCTTGATTTTACGTTACGTTTTTTGGATCTAATTTCTCGTTGAATTGTTTGAGCTTCTTCAATCGAAACATTGACGATTTCTCGTTTCGTTTCTTCGATATAATTTCACGTTGTATCGTTTGTCCTCTCACTCCTCGGTCTAACTGTGATATAAATAAATATTCATGAGTACTTAGTATTATAATGATTAGTGTGAACATACATGATTACTTAATAGTATGATTAACATTTGAGGCTTGATTAAAACATGTTAATCATCAATGGTTCTGATATATAAATCACTGGTGACTAAAAATTAAAGGCTGAGATAATGTAAACATGTTAATCATCAATGATTAACATGTATTATCTCATGGTGTGATAATCAGTAGTAATCATCACTGATTAAACAGGGATGATTAGCCTTATTCATCACTGATTATCCAAGAATGACAAACAGTGTTTGTTACTAGAAGATGGTGTGTTAATTCATCATATTCATCAATGATTATCCAAGAATGACAAACATTGTATGTGGTAATCATCTATGAATAAGAATAGAGGTATAATACTTACAACAATATACGGCAATATGCGAAGGACCTTGCATCGGGACACCAATGTCTGCAGCAAAACCTTGAATAACATGAATAAAATTGAAATACTTTTTAAGTAAAGTTTAATGTAAGTAAATTTTACCTGTTACTTTTTTGGAAAGAGATGAAGTAATTGAAGCTTTGGTAAAACGGAAATTCACACCAGAAAACGCATTGAAATTCACACAATAAACTAAAGATTGTACCTTTACTTAAATAACCTCAATGTACACCTTTCTGTTCCTTTGTACATGATAAACCCTTTTGATACTCGGATGAAAAGAAAGGAAAAATTAACCAAAATTCGTTCAGGACTTTCATCGAACACCTTGTGTTCATTATAAAGTGTTACTGTTATTACTACAAAAAACTGATCAAACTATCAGAGTTTGATGTTAAATGTCGTATTTTGTTTATATCTACAACCCAGATGACCACACATTAGAAAAAAAATTGAAAAAAAACTAGAACTGATTGAACCCGAAATTGTATACCAGGCGATAATGCTGTGTAACCTGGAGATGAATGTCTACTATAAATGATAATGATAACTAACCTGGAGATGAGTCTTTGATTTTCGGACCTGAACTTGCTTGTTTCTTCTCCATCATATAACAGACAGTATGATATGGAAGATAATCCTGATGATACGATGCAGCGTAGGGTTAGATATCGTTGAAGATGGTGTAGATATCTCTCAGTTATAGCTATGGAGATTTGATGATAGAAGAATTTAAATTCCGAAATTGCGTATCTTTGATATCCAAGATGATCGGGATTGATATTAGAGGTAAGCTAATTTCAAGGAATGAATGAGAAGGGTGAATTTACGATTAAACCCTCAACCGGGTTTTATTATACCATTTACTTTATTTTGTATTTAAAAAAAATTAAATTACCTTAATAATCTAAACCATAGATCTTGAAAATTGATTGGTCCAGATTCTTTCTCATTTTCTCAACCTTTTCACCCTTCTCATTTTATCCTACCTCTCTCTCTCTCTCTCTATATATATATATATATATATATATATATATATATATATATATATATATATATATATATATATATATATATATATATATATATATATATATATATATATATATATATATATATATATATATATATATATATATATATATATATATATATATATATATATATATATATATATATATATATATATATATATATATATATATATATATATAAGAAAGGATTCAAATGAGAACTATTAAAAGATTAAATACATTGAGAACCAATATTCACACATTAAAAATCATGTTGTTTTTTGTTTTTTTGTTTTTTACAGATGTTTATTCTCATAAAATACATCAAACTTAATAAATTTACTTATTTTTAATACGTTATACAATATTAATTATTTAATAAAAATTACTAGTTATTAAACTGTGAATATTATAACGTAAAAAAGATTTCTTTAAAACACATCAATATTAAATCGAGATCATCAAGACACTTGCGCCAACTATAATTTGAACCTGGAATAGGGCCAAATCAGCGATCAGCTTGAGGACCGACAACTGAAATCAAGAACTGCAAATGGGCGAAGACTTACTCAGTCGAATTACTTCCCGAGTTATACCAACTCCCCGAGTCACACGAGGAAGCAATTACATCATTCCGAAGAGCCCTCCTCCATCACTGGAACCTCGAAAAAAATGGAGTGCATACAGTTTTTGACGTGGCAAGTCTAGTTAACAGGCAATGTCAGCCAATTATACGTTAGCGTCTACCATTAGTAACTGATCAAAGTAAAAAACTAAAACATCTCCAAAACAATAATCGATTTTTTGTAACAAAATTTTTTAGGGCTAATTGCAACCAATCATATAAATAATGGTTTATATGGCATTAACCTTTTTTATATTTTTTAATAAAAATATTGGTGGATTAGATTGCTAATTGGTGTGTAAAAGCGGTTTAACTTGGGTTGTGTCTATAGAAATATAAATTAGTTTTTTAATTAATAGTTGGATTGAGTTGGGTTATTGAAAGGAGTAGTTGATAACCATAGGAAATCTAATACAATAAGAAAAAATTAAATGTATATAAAGCAAAATAAATAACTATATAAAATTCACAAAAATGTATTTTTTTCGTCGAAAAACATAACCAGACTTGGCTCAAAATCAAGCCTATGCTGCATGTCCGACAGAAAGCGCTTGCTAGGTACAACCAAGCTAATGTGTCGCCTCAGTTAATAAAATTGTGGTCGGATATTTGGATCGCTCAAAGATAGATTTTTAAGCCTCCCCTTGTGCACAACTTGACGAGACACCTTGTGAGTTCCAACGGACCAGTTCGTCAGGGTGCCTCATTGGTATGCTTGTTGGAGTGTTCCTCTGGCTCATTCCCATTGCACATGTTGTTCATGTTAGAATTTCCTTTATCATGCTCCCCTTAAGAAAGACTCGTCCTCAAGTTTGGATCCTCTTTTCCATGTGGGGCCTCATTCCATATCTTCTTTTCACATCCTTGTCGTCGATCATGGGTTTGTTGGTGTCGTTCTCGATATTTACTTTTATCCAACTTTGTAGATCTTTGTGAACAAAACCATTTTGTTCAAGAGATAATAATGCTCCATTTGTCAATAATTGACCTATAGTAAATAGGACCAACTTAATTGCCACCCCATCTTTTTTAAAAGTATAAGTGTGATGGATTTGGTTATGCATGGTTTTGTAGGTCATATTGTCATGAACTTCCTAAGAGGTTGTGACATGTCCGTAGGGATCACTTCACCCCATACTTTGTCATTTTATCTCTTTCCAATCAACAAGTGAACAAGACAAATGTTTTAACTATACTATGAATTTTTTTCTTATTTTAACCATTATCATATGGAAATTTCTTATTGTTTATTTATTATGATATTAATTAACTAATTAGTTATTTATTTTCTTATTTTTTTGAACGAATGTCTTGATATAAGATAATCCATTAGTGATACATCAACCTGTTGATTTCTTATATAAAATTGTTATTTCATAGTTGATGACAATGACTTAGATATTTTTAACAAAACGTATGTGTTATTATGCTAACTACATAATTTTATTTCTGCACAATGCGTGAGGATTCGTCTAGTTTGATACATATACTGCGAAGGGGGTCTCCAAGGTAGTGAAGATCATGATCATGAACTTGAAAACCTTTAGATCACCCATTGAATGGATTGCCCACTTCATTTTCCTCATCATAGACATTTAAATCAAAAGCAGTCTCCTTGGTGGTCGGATTTGGTTGGATTTCAAGCTCATGAATCTATTGCATCGACCTCTCATTTTCCATAATCATCCTCTTAAGCTTCATTGTTTTGGTCTCATGCATCGTTTCCATCATCTCCACAACTGACATATAGACCTTTTATGTTGCCAAGGGGTCTTCCATGGCCAATCATCTAAGATAGGCTCTGATACCAAATAATGTAGAATTAACAAGCAATGAAAATATCCCGAAACCAAAGTTGGAAACATCGAGAACAACCTCACAAAAAGAATGTATGTTTATAAAAATTATCAAAAATCTTCAAATTTAATCAAAACTCAACTTAATAGATAATAAGTATAAGCATCCTATTTTTATTATAATCCTAGGCAGTAAAATGCAATACGGAAATAAGAACCCTAAAATTTTCACAAATTATAGATTTTTGTCAAAAATAATAATTATTATTATAAGGGTAAATTGCATAAAAGTCACTAAGTTTTTCAATTTTCTCGATTTTGACACTGCATTTTTAGTTTTTGCAATTAAGTCATTATGTTTTCAGAAAAGTTGCAATTAAGTCATTATGTTTTCCAAAAGGTTGCAAAAATGACCATATGACCGGATGGTAACAGGTTACCAGGTCATATGGTCAGATTTGCAATTTTTCAGAAAACCTAATGACTTAATAGCAAAAATAAAACATAGTGTCAAAATCAAGAAATCTGAAAAAGTTAGCGACTTTTAGGGTTTATTTCAAAAAAAAACCCTAAATTTTCAACTTTTTTCTGTTTAAACCTAAAACTTTATTTTTTTTCAAAAAAAAAACCCTAAATTTTGGAGAAACTTTTTAATTTATCCCCTTAACCGATTTTACAGTATATACATACTTTTTTTTTTTCAGAAAAAACCCTAATTTCTTTTTTTTTCGGGAAAAAACCCTCAATTTCAGTGATTTTTTCAATAAAAAAATGTTTATTCGTTTTTGTAATTGACATAACTTTCATATACGATGTCCAAATTCTACGAACTTTATATCCGTGGAAAGGTCGTAAGTAATACTACAACTTTGCTTTACTGACTTTTGTTTGAATATGTTCAGATATTTCACTACACTAGCTTGTTTTCTTATAATAGCTGTATATTTTGCATACGAGCTTTGTTTTGGACGTTCTATAAGTCAACGGATTCGTAAACACGAATACATCGACAACGAACCCGCGAAGAAAAACAACGACTAAAAGACATAAAGTATTTGTCGTCGACTAAAAGACACCAAATTTTTTTTTTACGAAAAAACCCTCAATTTGTTCTTTTTCATAAAACTTTTTAATTTAGGACATTTACGAGTTTATCCGCAAGTTAAACGATTTTTCAGGGATTTTTTTACAAAGAAAACTATTTTTCTTCGTTTTTGTAGTTGGCATATCTTTCTTGCGACCCGTCTGTAACATCCGTCAAATTTGGTCAACAAAGGTCAACCAGAGCGCAAATTAGGATAATACGTTGAAATGTAATTTTCATAACTTTCCTAA
Organism: Cichorium intybus; assembly: GCA_023525715.1. Taxonomy (NCBI): domain Eukaryota; kingdom Viridiplantae; phylum Streptophyta; class Magnoliopsida; order Asterales; family Asteraceae; genus Cichorium; species Cichorium intybus. Next base: position 6,193,349 of record CM042013.1, read on the forward strand.
TGTATTATTGGAAATTATAATACTACAATACGCTATTTTCGAATCAATTATCGAGTAAACGTTACGAATCCGTCGACTTATAGAACGTCGAAAACAAAGCTCGTATGCAAAAGATACAGCTATTATAAGAAAACAAGCCAGTGTAGCGAAATATCTGAACATATTCAAACAAAAGTCAGTAAAGCAAAGTTGTAGTACTACTTACGACCTTTCCAGGGATATAAAGTTCGTAGAATTTGGACATCGTATATGAAAGTTATGTCAATTACAAAAACGAAGAAACATTTTTTTTTTGTGAAAAAATCACTGAAATTGAGGGTTTTTTTAGGAAAAAAAAAGAAATTAGAGTTTTTTCTGAAAAAAAAAGTACGTATAACCTGTAAAACCGGTTAGGGGGATAAATTAAAAAGTTTCTCCAAAATTTAGGTTTTTTTTGGGAAAAAAAAATAAAGTTTTAGGTTTAAACAGAAAAAAGTTGAAAATTTAGGGTTTTTTTTGAAATAAACCCTAAAAGTCGCTAACTTTTTCAGATTTCTTGATTTTGACACTATGTTTTATTTTTGCTATTAAGTCATTAGGTTTTCTGAAAAATTGCAAATCTGACCATATGACCTGGTAACCTGTTACCATCCGGTCATATGGTCATTTTTGCAACTTTTTGGAAAACATAATGACTTAATTGCAACTTTTCTGAAAACATAATGACTTAATTGCAAAAGCTAAAAATGCAGTGTCAAAATCGAGAAAATTAGAAAACTTAATGACTTTTATGCAATTTACCCTTATTATAATATTGACCAAGTATTGCACGCTTGATTGGGAGGCTTGCTAGGCACGAGTGCACGACCAGTCTTGATGCTGTGGCCCAGCCGTGTACCATTATGGTCGGATATTCGGGTTGGTTGAGGAGGATTTCCAAGACTGTGCGGCAACTTGGTTGGACCCCTCAATGGGTTTTAGCAGACGCGTCCGCTGGCTTGGCTCACAGGTTCGCCTAGGCCACTGGCCACACCACATGTTGGACCAACCATGGACCCATTCGATTGTGCCTTGCATAAATAAGAATAAAACTTATATTATTACAAATGTCCAATAATCATGGTAAAGTTTAAATGAACCTTTTCACATCACATGAGCTTTACAATTTACATCGAAAACAATCAACAAAATCGAAATAGAGACGACACATTCAAAGATGAAAAATATCCAAAGATATTATTATATTTTTGTGGTTTTCAAAATGGTATGTATATAACAATGTTTATTTAGGTTATGCTTAAAATATCTAATTTCGTTCTTAAATCTGATCATATATAAAATGTTTACTTATATATACAATTATATATACATGTATAATTGATTATTTTTTAAGGCATACAAATACAATTTAATTATTTTGTCAACCTAGAACAGCCCTTTAAAAATGTTGTTTGTCCTTGGGAATGGTTTCCCCCCAACGTAAGAAAGCATATCGACATGCCACGTCCATAACTTTTAGTCATTTGTATTTTATATTCCACATGAAGCTCGTTGACCCTTTTGTCATCAAGTAAACCATTAATCCCCCACAACGCTAAATTGTATTTTATATAACCAGTTAACGTTTACGTTAGTCTCCAAAAATTGTTTTTTGTATTTCCAAGATACAAATTGTTTTCACTTTTTCTACTTTTAGTATTCATGTGGACCATTTGCAATTTACATGGCTATGATCCGGACTCTGGAGGCCGGTTTGTTCGGCCTTTGGTAGATTGGGCTGACCCATTCATCTGTGTTGAAGTCGGGGTACATCATTAAGACATTTTCCGACTCTACAAGGACTAATAAAATGATTGGAAATTAATATTAATCACATGTCGTAACTTTTTCTTTGATATTTGACGTGAATTCTGTCAATTTAGTTCATTTGAATTGTAACACAGCAGAGTTTTATATTTAATCTTTTTCCGATTTGATATTTAATCTTGACTTTTCGATCTTGTGTTCCGTTGTTTTAAGAGCTTTTAATGTTTTAGATTTGATTTGAAGAGTTTTGGAAAAACCATGGAAGAAAAAGGTCAAGACCTGCTTTAGTTTCAGCTTCGCTCTTAACGAGTGGGAAGCATTTTCTGCTTATTTACGAAATTCTTTGTATTTGTTTAGAAATAATTTGAAATTTGTCTATGTCGATTTTGAAAAATGATTGATTTCGTTCTCTCTTGGGACATATTTGTTATGTTGTTCTAGTGATTGCAATATGGTTTTTAGGGCCTGGTGAATTTCACTTCGTGTATGTGAACTACTTTGGTCTAATTGAAGAAGTTCTGTTTTTTTAGAACAATTTAATAAACGAGTATGTGAGAATGTGATGTTTGATGATGAGCAAAAGGTGTTTGACAAAATGCTTGACAGAAATGTTCTTTCATGGACTGCCTTGGTGGTATTAAGATATTAATTTGATGATAAAAGGCTGTTGTTGGATTTTGTGGAGTGTATTTTAGATTTTTTGTCAAGTTTGGACTTTTGGATTGTTTATGTTGTATTTGCAAAATATTGGTTGTTATGGACTTTTACGATTTCCATATATATATATTAGGGTTAAATTGTCGGTTATTCCATATCAGAGAGTTTAATTGGTTAGGAAAGAAATAAGATAACAATTTCTCATTACTTAGGGGATGTTTGGTGGAATCTGTCTGATTAAGATCTGAAAAACTTTGAAAAATCTGTCTCTTATTGAAAGCATGATGTTTGGTTAGACATCTAAATCGCTATACTAAAAGATAAAAATAACTATTTTACATTTGTAAACTATTTTCTTCAAGAACATCTGAAACATAATTCAACATAACAAAATATAATCAACATAAAGCTTTCTGAAGTATGAGTTCATAAACATTTCAAAACACCAGCACAAAGAGATCTGATTTTTGATTTCATCCGCTTTTGTAACAGGATTCTTTTTATCCTATTCTTTTTATGGTTTGTTCCTTGTGATTCGCTTGATGTTGATAATGAAGCAAACCCATTCGGAACAGAGCCTTACTAATTGCAATTATATGAACATGCATCAGAAAATCAAATTAACTACAAAGAGTGTTTTATCCTTTTTTGTAACCTAATCACTCCCTGCCTGAAAGATTCTCACAGTCAATCAATATCAAACGAGACACACAACCTTACTAGAGGCCATCGTTGATTGCATTTTTGTTCAATTTAATGGTGTTGGCATTGGATTGAAAAGTCGTTGCCTACGATGTGAACACGTCATTGGATTAAAACATTGTGCAGAACCCTAAATCGTCAGAGGAACATTGTGGTGGCTGGACATAAAGGGTGGTAGTTGGAAGGGAGATGAGGGAGTGCAGGCGGTGTCGACGGTCAACGTTGTTAAAGATAAGTCACGAAGGTGAGAGGGAGTGCGTCTTTTGCTGTCATTTTTGGATGGGGTGAGAGAGAAGAAACCAGAAAAAATAGAGGGTAGAGAAAAAACGGGAAAGAGTATTTTTTTTTTTCTCATTTCGTCCAAGGTTTGACAGATTAAGAGGTCATTTTTCAATTTAGAGCTAAAAATAAGAGGTTGTCAGAGCCTGCTTCTTAATGGCTCAACTAAGAGGCTGTCAAACATAGCCTTATTCAAGAAAATACACATCATCCCAAATAATCCCTGGTGAGGGAAGACGGGAGCGTGGGGAGGGGGAATGCACATCAAGGGACATAAAGATGGTCACTTCCTTCCACGCCCTAGAACCATCAAACTTATCGGGTGGTGTTTGTTCGTGGCCACACACGCCGCATGTGCACCATGCACCCGGCGTGCCAAGCATACCACATAGTCTAAAATGACCTAAAAAAATTGTTGGGTGGAGAGACGACGGGATGCGTATCATATTTAAGAAAATAACCATATTTTTATGTATGACCCTTTTAGAAAATAATATTATTCAATATATTTTCTTGAAATATTCACGAATAAGAGAAATTAGAGATTTTGGTTAATATAATTATGTTTTAAAATTTTAATCAAATTAGGTTCAATATAATTGTTTATGGTGTTTTGTATCTCAAAACTAAGCGAAGGTGAGTTTAAGTATCTTAACAAGAGGTTTTTTAACAGCAAAAATTTGCATAAGAAGAAAAGGTTTTTTAATAGAACTTAAGCTTACAACCTGTTAGGATCGAGACACTTAGCATACGAACACTAAACTCACACACTCGGCTCACAAATTAAGAACACAAGAATTTAACGTGGTTCGGTCCAAAAATGACCTACGTCCACGACGGATAACTAGGAATGTATATTGCTTCTGTGTTTTTTGTGTGGTGTGGTACATATTGTATTGTGTTATGCTGTCCTTTATATAGGCTTCATGCTACTAGCCAATTTAGAAAAAATGTGTAATTCACCAACTTTCTTTTGACTTGTGAAATTGTAATCAACAATGGGTGGTAGCGGAAGAAAAAATTGCTTTGTCTTGCATCCTTCTAAGCCTCCACACACCTAACAATCTCCCACTTGGAGGCTTCAACAACTTGGTCATTCTCTGCCATCCAATTCCTGCAACATGTTTCCATTCTCTCACTTGAAGCCACGAAACAATCTTCACATGTGCTTCAACTGTGCAATCCAAAAAACACTTTTGATCTTAGCTCCTTCCTAGTTACCCTGGCCTTCTCTTCAATTATCCTGAAGGCCAGTTGAAGCTATGCAAAGCTTCAACTTCTCTAAGGTAACAACCTTAGTCAACATATCAGCTGGATTTTCAGTTCCTTTGATCTTCTTCAACTTCAGAGTACCATCATTAATTCTTTCTCTGATGAAGTGATATCTCAGCTGTATGTGCTTTGTCTTCGAATGGAAGACAGGATTCTTTGCAAGGTGTATTGCACTTTGATTATCACAAAATAGTGCACAATCAACTTTTTCCTTGCCAAGTTCTTCGAGAAAGTTCTTCAACCATATAAGCTCTTTTCTTGCTTCAGCAACTGCCATATACTCTGCTTCTGTGGTTGAAAGGGCAACACTTTTCTGGAGTTTAGACATCCAACTTACTGCAGTGCCTCCCACTGTAAAGACATACCCGGTAGTGCTTTTGTATGAGTCTTTGCAACCACCAAGGTCTGCATCTGCAAAACCCTTCAGAATGACATCTTTCCCTTTAAAATGCAATGCCATTTTTGAAGTCCCCTTCAAATATCTTAGCAGCCATTTAACTGCTTCCCAATGTTCTCTCCCTGGATTGGACATAAACCGACTAACAACTCCAACTGCATGTGCAATATCTGGTCTCGTGCATACCATTGCATACATGAGACTACCAACTGCAGATGCATAAGGTACTTTAGCCATTTCTTTCTTGTCTTCATCTGATTTGGGTGACTGAACTTTAGAAAGCTTAAAGTGACTTCCCAAAGGTGTGCTTCTGATCTTGGCATCTTTAAGGCTGAATTTCTCTAATACTTTCTCAATGTATTTCTCTTGAGAGAGTGTCAAAGAGCCATCTTCTTTGTTTCTGAAAATACTCATCCCGAGTATTTGGTTTGCAGCTCCCAAGTCTTTCATCTCGAATTCTTCAGACATTTGCTTCTTTAACTTCTTGATCTCTGTCATGTCTGAGCCTGCAATCAACATATCATCTACATAGAGTAGTAGAATGATATAAGAACCCTTAAACTTCTTGATGTAACAACAATGATCATTGTCACATCTCTTGTAACCAACTCTTCTCATGAAGTTATCAAACTTCAAATACCATTGTCTTGGCGCTTGTTTCAAACCATACAAGCTCTTCTTTAATTTACACACCAAGTTTTCTTTGCCTTTAATCTGAAAACCCTTTGGTTGTGTCATGTAAATTTCTTCATCTAGGTCACCATGTAGAAAAGCTGTCTTGACATCTAGCTGCTCTAGATGCAAACCTTCTGCTGCTACAATACTGAGAATAAGTCTGATAGTGGTCATTTTCACTACTGGAGAGAATATTTCATTGAAATTGATTCCCTCTTTCTGTTGAATGCCATTGACTACTAATCTTGCTTTGTACCGTTTGGTACCATCATGTTCATCTTTGACCCTGAAAACCCATTTGTTTTGAAGAGCCTTCTTCCCGGATGGAAGCTTCGTTAGAAGCCAGGTCTTGTTCTTCTCAAGCGACTTCATTTCATCTTTCATTGCTAGCTCCCACTGCAATGAATCTTTTAACCTCTTAGCTTCAGAGTAACACTGGGGTTCACCATTTTCTGTCAAAAGAATGTAGTTGACAGATGGTGAGTATCTTTGTGGTGGTCTGATGACTCTGGAAGATCTTCTTGGTTGAACTTGAGGTGTGACTGGGGATTCTGGAGTTGGAGGACTAGTTTCTTCATCTTCAGAATCATTACTGGAATTATCCCCTGAGCTCCCACTGTCAGTTGAATCATCCCCAGATTCAGGGATTTCGACTAGAGCTTCTTTCTTCTTTCCAACACCTTCAAACTCAACATACTCCTTCTGAACTTCTGGACTTTTGTTGTTTCTGTCTTTATATAACTCAGCTTCGTTAAAGGTGACATTCTTGCTTCGGATTATCTTTCTGCTTTCACTATCCCAAAGCCTGTACCCCATTTCGTCTGACCCATAACCAATGAATGTGCACTTCTTGGTCTTTGAATCAAGTTTATCCCTGTCACCATCTTTTAACAAACTGTAAGCAGTACAACCAAAGACTTTTAGGTGTTTGAGACTTACTTCCTTCCCTTGCCACATTTCTTCCGGCAATTTAAAATTCAAGGGAACACACGGTGAACGGTTGATCAAGTAGGTTGCAGTGTTAACTGCATCAGCCCAGAATGTCTTTGGTAAACCAGCATTCAACCTTATGCTTTTAGCCCTTTCATTCAGAGTTCTATTCATTCTCTCAACTACACCATTCTGCTGAGGGGTTCCTGGGACTGTCTTGATCATCTTTATCCCTTGCTTGGCACAATAGTCAACAAACTCCTTGCTTATGTATTCACCACTATTATCCGACTTCAGACATTTTACCTTCAAATCAGTTTCATTTTCAACAGCAGATTTCCATATCTTAAAAGTATCAAATACATCAGATTTATTTTTAAGAAAATAGAGCCATACCTTGCGTGTTGAATCATCGATAAATGTTACATAGTAGTTTTTGCCTCCAAGGGATGAAACTGGTGTTGGTCCAAATACATCCGAGTGAACAAGCTCCAACTTCTGAGCTTTCGGTGTCTTCCCCGTCTTTACAAAAGTAACCCGCTTTTGTTTCCCGAGAACACAAGATTCACAAAATTCAGTTTCAACTTTCTTCAAGTCTGGAAACCTCCCTTTCAGAGCCAACATCTTCAATCCCTTATTGCTCATGTGTCCGAGTCGTTGGTGCCATAAATTAGATGGACTCGGATTTGTGGTTACGGCATGAACACCATCACTAGGTATCTCTACCATGTATAGAGTGCCTTTCTTCTTTCCTTTGGCAATCACCAAGTTGCCTTTGATCACTTTCCATTGTCCACCCCAAAGTGAACATCAAACCCTTCATCATCCAACTTACCAACTGAAATCAACTTTCTCCTTAAGTTTGGGATAACCCTGACATCTTTCAATGTCCACGTGGTTTCCTAAGGAGGTCTTCAAATCTACGTCTCCCATACCTGTAATATCAAGCACTTGATCATCAGCCAAATGAACTTTGCCAAGAGCACTTGTTTGTAGGTTCTTGACCATATCTGGGCATGAGACGGCATGGAAAGAAGCACCTGAATCCATAATCCAGGATTCTGCTGAATTCTCAACACAACATATGAGAAAATCTCCTGATTCTTCAGAGGATACATTATTTACTTCTTTCTTTTCAGCTTGTGGTTTTGGGCATTGGCTTCTAAAGTGACCTTTTTCTTTGCAATTCCAGCATTCAATGTCTTTTCTGGTTTTTGACTGTCCTCTTTTTTTGGACTTTGATCTGCCTCGACCACGTCCTCTTTCGTTTTTTCTTCCTCTACTTTCTGTATGCAATATAGAACTAGAACTAGAAGTCTCACCATTGCTTCTCCGTCTGATATCTTCATTTACAATTAAGTCACGAATACTCTCGAAAGTGAGTTTGGTAGTGCCAGATGCACTACTAACAGCTGTGACTGTGCCTGACCAACTGTCGGGCAAAGATGATAAAAGGAGGAGCGATTGTACTTCATCTTCAAACTTTATTGCAACTGAGGTTAAACGAGAAATAATCGAGTTAAACTCGTTTATGTGAGCGGTAACCGACATGCCTTCCTTCATCTTGGTGTTAACCAGTTGTTTGATGAGGAACACTTTGTTTGAAGCGGACGGCTTCTCGTACATGTTGGACAAAGCCTTAAATACTCCATAAGTAGTTGTTTCATTGACAATGTTATATGCAACACTCTTTGCCAATGAAAGCCTAACTACACCCAAGGCTTGTCGATCCAACAACTTCCAATCTTCATCATACATGTCATCCGGTTGTTCGCCCAACATAGGCAAATGCAAACTTTTCTGATACAACATATCTTCAATTTGCATCTTCCAAAATCCATAATCAGTACCATCAAACTTCTCAATTTTAATTTTACCGTCTTCTGCCATTTTAACGGACAAAATGCACTTTTCTTTCAGAAGTTAAGGGTGAAAATGCAATTTTTCTGAAATTCAGGGGCTAAACTGTAATTTTCTGAAAGTTCAGGGGGCTAAACAGCAATTTTATGAAAGTTCGGGGGCTAAACAGCAATTTTCTAAAAGTTTGGGGGCTAAACTGCAATTTTCTGAAAGTTCAGGGGCTAAACTGCAATTTCTGGAAATTCAGGGACCTGTTTTGCAATATCTGGAACTCCAGGGACCTGTTTTGCAATTTCTGGAACTTCAGGGACTGTTTTTCAAAATATGCTACAGTGTCGCTACAGTACCGCTACAGTGTCGCTACAGTGTCTTCTCCGGCGATCTGGTTTCTTCGGTTACTATTCCGGCGAACGTTTGACCGGCGATTTGGAGGTCTTCCGGTGGTCGAAAAATTCCAAAAAATATATTTTCGGAATCTGCGGAACGAGACCTTTCCAACGGCGTAAACCAAAATCGTTTTTGAGACAAAAAATTTTCGACCCAAAAACAGAAAATCACTCTCTGGAGCTATACCAAGGCTCTGATACCACTTGTTAGGATCGAGACACTTAGCATACGAACACTAAACTCACACACTCGGCTCACAAATTAAGAACACAAGAATTTAACGTGGTTCGGTCCAAAAATGACCTACGTCCACGGCGGATAACTAGGAATGTATATTGCTTCTGTGTTTTTTGTGTGGTGTGGTACATATTGTATTGTGTTATGCTGCCCTTTATATAGGCTTCATGCTACTAGCCAATTTAGAAAAAATGTGTAATTCACCAACTTTCTTTTGACTTGTGAAATTGTAATCAACAATGGGTGGTAGCAGAAGAAAAAATTGCTTTGTCTTGCATCCTTCTAAGCCTCCACACACCTAACACAACCTTCCCAAAAGAACAAAATATCTTGTTCAATCTTAATATGTTTGTTTTTCAGATAGAACTTAAGCTTATATCGTTTCCAAAAGAACCAAATATCTTACTCAAGTTATTATATATTTTTAAATAATTTTCAAAGAAGTATATATATATATATATATATATATATATATATATATATATATATATATATATATATATATATATATATATATATATATATATATATATATATATATATATATATATATATATATATATATATATATAATAGTGAAGTAACGTATTACTTTTTTGGGAAATGACATCGATTTTGCAAACATTTAACATTTATGTCATTTTCACAGAAAATTTTACAATCAATATGTCAGAAAATGAGTTTGCAATTTGTAAATTATTTTTTGCTAAATAAATAAGTATTTTATGATTAATGTTATAGTGAAAAGTTAAAATAAGAACCCTAATGGTTAAGAACCTTTAGGAACCAATTTAAGCCATCAAATAATTTTACTTTTTGTGTTTTTTTTATACTTTTTTATTATCTTAAAATATATCAAACATATAAAACTTAGTTTATTTTTAACATTTTTTTACAATATACACACTTGAATAACAAATTGTGTTTATTAAATAGTGAATGCAATATCAATGTCGATCATTAACCGTAAATAATATGAAAATTATGAATTTTTGATTCTTTTGTATCTTTTTTTATAAAAAGCAAGTGTCAAAATTTTAAAATATAACATTATTAATCTGTGAATGAAAATGTTCAAATAGTTTTTAACCTTTAGAGATTCTCATTCGAACCACTCCCTAATATTATGAAAGTGGTAATCATGTGATATGGTCTCTCTATTTTTAATTATTTTTGTGATTTCATTGCTTTCTTTTTGAGTCATATCGTCTATTTAGCATACAAAATTGCCATATATGGCAAAAACAGGACAACACGATATGCAAATACTATTCCTATATAAATGCATGATTAATTTCGTTTAGCCAATCTTCGAAATTTACAAATATAAAATGTCGTAGATTGTATTTAAATTAGTGTGGATAGCACCAAACATGAATCATAACATTATCTTTTTGTCGAGGGAAGGCAATGAATAGGTCTATTGCTAGGATAGTTGCAACTGTTAGCGGACCGTCACAATTACATAATGAAGTTTCAAGAACAAATCTGAAGCATTATATATGGAATATTTTAAATGTAATATTTTCAAGTGAAAAACTTTGGCATAACAATGAAACAAATAATAGTAGAAATATCATTTTATCACTATAAGAAAAATCCACAGGTGTGACCACTAGGATATAGTTACTAATATGGTCGATAAAATGACTGACATGTCATCAAAATTGGGGAACTATCAAGTCGTCCGTCATATTTAATAGCAGGTCACCCAGCGTAGGCTCAGAGCCAGAGTAGGCTGGACGACTTCTCCTAACCTTGCAAAATCTCAGGTCCTAAAATGGTGTTTTTAAAGAAAGAATACAACAATAATGGAGATGGCAACATGTAATTGAAATAAAGAAATAAAAATGTTGCTAGGAAATTTTGGATTGAAGTTGTTTCTTGTACAGTTTATCTCATTAACATGTCAACAACAGATTCCACACCACATAAAGATTGGTATGATATAAAACTTAGTGTCCACCATCTAAATGTATTTTTGGAGTACTTATTACTCTCATATTCCAAATGAAATGAGACGCAAGTTGGATGACAAGTCGGAGAAATGTATTTTCATTGGAAATAATGAAAGAAGCATAGTCTACAATTCGTACAATTTGATAATTAAAAAAAACATGATAAATTAAGAGTTAAGTTTAATGAAATGTAATGTTTGAGGAGATAGAGGTTGTAATAGAAACTTTGCTGAGTTAATGTGTTGAATGAGGTGGATGTATTAAAGTACCGTCGTCGCCAAAAAGCACCGGAAGCAAGGAGGTATAGCATAACTATCAAAAAAAAAAATACAGTTGCATGACTTCAATATATATATATATATATATATATATATATATATATATATATATATATATATATATATATATATATATATATATATATATATATATATATAGATATAGGGAGAGGATCAACATAGAATCCAATTTTATCCATAGAACCATAGAACCAACATTTTAACCATTGGATTTAGCAATCAATGGACACAAATAAAAGACTAATATACTATTAAAATTAATTACTTAAAAATTGGCTGAGGGTAATTTTGGAATAGGAAATATCTAGATCCTAAAAGTTATCAAAATCAATTACGGATCTGCAAATACCATCGTTCCAATATCATCAAATCCCTCATCTTCTTCAAACTTTTTGATAAATCTTCAAGAACACAAAAATCCTAACCCTATCACCTCCACCTATAGTCACCACCACCACCACCACCGTCGCCGCTACCTGCCACCGCCAGCTGCCTGCCGCCTTAGTCTCCACCACATGCTGCCGCCGACTTAACATTCTCAGATCTGGAAAGAGAGCAAAGAAAAAGTCTCAGATCGAAGCTTAATTTCAGGATATTCTCCTCTCATTTTTGCAGTCGCAATAGCCTGGGATGAATGGTAACATGAACAGCTATCAGTAAAATCAAATCATCAAGGAAGCTTAATTATCGTGTTTTACCAGTTGCCTGTTAGGAGGATGATTAAAACGACAAGTTGCCCCAAACCTACAGAGGCCTGTTCTGATGTAATAAGAACAATCTGGCTCTCATTCGCGAACAGGATAAGATACCGACTCCATTGATTCTCTTGATCTCAAGTTCAATTGCCACAATGCATCTGAAATGAACACATAAACACAAAGAAACCATCAAATCATCCAAAACCGGTGATGTATGGAGCACTGATCAATCCGATTACGTCAATTTCAGCAACAAAATCGAAAATCAACTCCGTAAACCGACCATTCTCCATCATTAATTTACAAAACTAGAGAAAGGAAAAAAAAGACCTACATCTAACGGCGGAGACAAAGAGGACGATACTTCGGCAGTTACCGTCGGTCGTGACATCGAAATTACACTATCGAAGTCCATACCACCACCACTGGAACAACGCCATACATCAGGAGCAGAACTTCCTCTCCGGTAATTCCATATGCACAATTCAGTTTAAGTGTTTGATTGTTTCGGAATTCAGTTGCTCATAGGCTCGTCGTCTCCGGTTGAAAGTGATTTGTTGCCTTTGATTTAGTTCACTGTGAAGCAAGCATCGAAGATGAAATCATAAAAAGTTGAAAACAAAGGGAATGATGAAATCAGTGAACTGAATCGGAACTGATGTTGATTTCGAAGTGATGACTGAAATTGATGAAGCGTATCGCAGATCACAGGTACATCAATTAATCATTGTTCTTAAAATATGAATGCTCAGTAATAAACATCCCCATGTTCATTAATGAACATTCATGAACATAATGTTAGTTATCGATATCAATCTTAATCATGTTATGATATCAATCTTAATCATGAACACGTTCAATTGTTTTTGATTTCGCAAACACATTCAATTGTTTCTGATTTTGTGTTTGGGTAATATTCTTAGGTTTTGTATTAATATTCTTTTAGGTTCACTTATGAACATTTTGGTTTTTATATAAATGTAAAAAGATGCTTATATGTTTCTCCAACGCATGAACATGTGTTCATGAATGAACATGTGTTCAACCAATTATTCTGATTTCCGTGTCTTAATTAATGAGCAGGTTTGTTTCTCCAACGCATGTTCAGTAATGAACATCCCATGTTCAGTAATGAACATCCCATGTTCAGTAATGAACGTTCATGAATATAACGTTAGTTGTTGCTGTAATACTTCTGGTAATTGTTGAATATATGTTCATCTATGAACACACGTTCATGAATGAACATACATTTGGCTCTGTTTCTAATTATATGTTTGGCGTTGTTTCTCCAACGAATGTTCAGTAATGAACATCCCCATGTTCATTAATGAACATTCATGAATATAATGTTAATTGTTGCTGTAATACTTCTCGAAATTGTTGAATATATGTTCATTTATGAACACATATTCATGAATGAACATATATTTGGCTCTGTTTCTAACATACAAACATTTTCAATCGCAATTTGTCTTAAATGTTCATTACTAAACATTGTTGTTATTAACAGGTTTTTCAATCATGAAGAAATACGTATACAAGAGATCTAGGACATACATCGTGATCATGAAGCAAAGATTCAGAGCCAAAGAAATCTGATGGAAGTGACAAATTTCTGAAATTTTAAAGATTATGTTCATAGATGAACATATGTTCATTTATGAACATGTGTGTTTTTGTTTAAATATTTATTGATGTTCGTCACTGAACATGTGTTCTTCTATGATATTTTTTGGTAAGTTTTAGATATTTTTTGATAGATATTAATTAGGTTTGATGAATGTTCATTTATGAACATGTTTATATGTTCATATATTTAATCAATGTTATGAATGTTCATTTATGAACAAATTTTGGGATTTTGAAGACAATGTTCATCAATGAACATATAAGTGTAATTTACCCATCATACCCTTATCATCCTAATTTGATCTAACGGTCAATGAGATGGTTCTATGGTTCTATGCATAAAAATGGTTCTATGTTGAACCCACCCCTATATATATATATATATATATATATATATATATATATATATATATATATATATATATATATATATATATATATATATATATATATATATATATATATATATATATATATATATATATATATATATATATATATATATATGGTCGAGATCATGAGAGAACCTAAAAAACCCTAGGAACCTAGGAACTTTTTTTATACACAATATTTTTCAAAAAAAATTGCATCCAATTTTTTTATTTAAAGCGTCTAAGAGATTTCTAAACCCTAAACCCTAAACCCTAAACCCTAAACCCTAAACGTAAACCCTAAACCCTAAACCATAAACCCTAAACCTAAACCCTAAACCCTAAACCTAAACCCTAAACCCATATGAAAAAAAAAAAAATAATAAATGATTTTTTTTTGCATCCAATTTTTTTACTTAAAGCGTCTAAGAGATTTCTAAACCCTAAACCCTAAACCCTAAACCCTAAACCTAAACCCTAAACCCTAAACCTAAACCCTAAACCCTAAACTCTAAACCCTAAACTCATATGAAAAAAAATTAAAAAAATGATTTTTTTTTGAATTTTTTTTTTTGAAATCTTCTAGACGCATCATAACAAAAATTTTGGTATATTTTTTTTTGAAAAATATTGTGTAGAAAAAAAGTTCATAAAATGGGTTCTTAGGTTCCTAGGCTTTTTTAGGTTCTCAATTGAACTTTACCCTATATATATATATATATATATATATATATATATATATATATATATATATATATATATATATATATATATATATATATATATATATATATATATATATATAAGAATTTACCATATATATATATATATATATATATATATATATATATATATATATATATATATATATATATATATATATATATATATATATATATATATATAAAATTCTTAATCATGATTAATATTGAAAATGGTATATGTATATACATGTTGTACAAATTATTACTACACTTTTTCATCTGTCCAAAACGACACAAATATTTATTTCTGTTGCTTAATCATTTCTTGTAACAAGGTACAACTCTAATCCGTAAGTAGAAGTCCTCAAGGCTTGTGCATTACAACACTTATAATCAAATTTGTCACACTTTTATCAGTTTTGGTCCCTAATCGGGTCTTCCCAAATATCATTGTATACAGTATACAGTGTTACGTATAATGAAAATCTAGACATATTGGTCTTAGAATTGATTGCAAAGGATCGGTTAGATAGCTATGGTAGGTCGGCATCCATAAATCTCATATATATAAAAATCAATCAATGAAAAAAAAAAGTTACAAAAATTACATAATTTGTATAAAAGATTAAAACAAAACTTATATGTTTTGAGAAACAGTACTATACAATATACCACATGTGGCTCATTTTGGCAAAAAAAAATATAGTAATAATAATAACTTATGCAAATTCAAATCTATACAAACAGAAATTCTTCTATAGAGATACGTATACTTTCCTTTTAATCTCCTAACGAGAAAATGAAGATTTAGACTTACGGTCTTTTACTGAAGTCATCATGAGAGAACATCAAACGGTTGAGCCTCTCGAGCAACTTTAATGAAAACATCTTCTAAGGTTGTGTCTGCAAGCCCCCATGCCTGAACAGCAAACCTACTTTTAGCATTCTCAACAGCACGGAAAACATCTGCTATTTTGATGGCTTCTTTTGGCAACTCAAACTTTTGTGTCCCTGATATTTCGTATATCTTTTTAGCATCTGGCGAGAGACCCTTTACTAGGTTTTCTACATCAGCCTCGTGATTTGAGGATGTTGTCATTGTGAACACGTACGAACCTCCGTATCTACCCTTCAACTGTCCTCGTTTAAAATAAAGAGAATAAGACACTCACAAAAGAAAAGTCAAAATACATTTTTTTTAAAAAAAAAGAACACTTGTACTTTCACCATTTTAACTGTTTTTCTGTCGTTTAAAAACACAGTTTTCCCGGTTGCCCGGTTTTAGTATCGGGGAAAAGTACCTCTTTAGGGTTTCCGACACACTGCAAGCTGCCATCTACAAAAATTCCTAATCGATCACATAGATGCTCCGCTTCCTCCATAGAATGTGCTGAAAAAATTCAATTAGACATGAGTGACATGACAGAACAGGTTGTATTGTACTGTGTTTGGCATGCACTGGACTAGGACTAATGTCAATGGGAAAAGACGTGAATGCCCTTTGGAAAGTGAATTAGAGGATTACTGGTGAGAATAATTGCACGATTTTGTTTAGCCCGCTTGACCACATTCCACAGATTGTTTCTAGAAGCTGGGTCGAGTCCGGTACTGGGCTCATCCATGTACACAACCTTCGGATCTCCGATCAATGAAATGGCAACACTAAGCCTCCTCTTCATGCCTCCACTGTACTTCCCGGCTTGCTTGTCTGCAACCCCGCCGTTGAACAGATTCACACTTCTAAGAGATTCTTCAACCGCCTAAAACAACACCATTTACAAGTAAATAACTTCCAGGATCACAACAAGACCAATATGTGCCCGTCTGTTACAGAGGACAGGACAGACAGACTGTATTGCGTTTGGCATGCATTGGACTAGGACTGGGATTGATGTCAATGGGACGAGACAAAAGACATGAATGCCCTCCTCATCCTCATCATCGAAAATAGCCCTAGAAAAAGTAGTGAAAGTGAATGGCAACTTACTTGTGTCAAGGCAGTGCCTTTAAGGTTCTTAAGCCTTCCATAAAATAGAAGATGCTCCCTGCCTGTTAGGGTTTCCCAGAGCAGGCTATATCGCAAAACCATATGAACTTATCAAGTGACGTCTTGATAAATGATGTTTAAAAAGGAAATAGTTAATGATGGAAAATTTGTAAAAGGGAAAAGCCCCAATTTCCTGACTTTCTCTATTAAGTCGTTCTTTTTGCATCATGTCAAAAGGAATCACTCGTATATATAGCTTACTGGAATAAGTCCAAGAAGAGGGATTTTGATACTTACTCATGTTGAGGACACACACCCATGTTGGCATAAATTCCATCCATGTCACTTCTTATATCCAGACCACGAACATATGCTGTGCCAGAGCTTGGCTTTACAAGCCCAATCATCTGTCAACACCATGACACTTTTCTTAGTTAGGTTAAAAGCAAGAAACAGCAATGTACTTTTGTTTATTTGTTTATCATAGCATCCTAGTTCTATTTCTTCATATTACTTTGAAAAATCCATCCAAATACAAAGCAAATTGTGAATTAAGTATAAAAGATGCTTTGACACTAACCATGTTAATGAAGGAGGTTTTGCCAGCACCATTTGGACCAAGCATACCAAAGCACTCTCCTTGAGATAACGCAAGTGACAATCCTCTAACTGCAACTTTCTCAGGGTTTCCATCCCTTCCTGGATACACTTTTTTCAGGTTATCACAGACAATAGCATGGCTCCTGTCTTGTTCAACTAGTAACTGCTCAACCCTCTCTCTCTAATAGAATATGTAAGGGGACACAATTAGTATTTACCAAAGGTTAGAGAACATAATAATCTAGGAGATAAGATAAAAGGTGAGTATAACAATAATTAGATATATTATTACTTGCCTCTTGGACAACATCAGGTTTCTCAAGCTGCACATATACTTTTGAACCCTGCCTTTGTAAACTAGGCTTCCTGAAGGACAACAAGGGCTTCTTTTTAAACTTTTCCAAGAAAAAAAGTGGACTTTTTCGGGCCCCACTTCCTGACGTTACGACCTGGTCAATATAGTATGCCACAAAGAAAACCACCACCCATTCCACAATCATGATTATTAATACATGACTCATTTCATTATTACTGTCACTTAAATCTCCCCAACGCATTCCATCTGTCCCCATATAGTTTCCGGTAAAAGCGGACTGTGAAAACTCATATAATCCACCGTATAGAGAAAACCCTGGATATAACTCCATCACAACAATCCAAGCTCCTAAAAAAAGGTACACGGTCAGCAACATGATCTGGTGAAGACTACATTTTTAATATGTTTACTTACTTGGAAATGATGTATCTTGAAGGAAGAACTGGAAGAAGAATCCTCCCAAGAGACCGGTTGCAAAGACAGTAATATACCCCACAACTGACATAGTCATATCATACAAGTCATAATCCAGATGTATCTCTATCATTTTTACAAGAAACATTAAGCATGGAAATATGACAACTAACCTGCAGCAGTCTTCACATTAGAGAAAAGAGCAGACACTAAAAAGGCTAGAGAAATTTGTAAGTTTATGTAGATGACATAGAACACAAACTGGATGCTGTAGTCATTCAATGTGAAGAACTTCAACCCTGTAATGAATTGAAGGGCCCTAGCTAAGTAAATTAAAATAGTTGAAAGAAAAAGATGCAATTATTCAGTGATAGCTGATTTGTACCTACAACTGAGCCAAAGGCCACAAAACAGAACATGTAGACCAACGATATGGCAAGGAAGTATGCGTAAGAAATCATCCAATAAGGACCATCCCCAAGCCCATGCATTTTCATCATGATCCTTAAGTTTTGTTGCTTCTCATACACCAGAGCTGTTAGTACAATCTGCAACAAGTATAGTAATTTATTCTCAAAACCGCGCGTTTATTATGCAGGACTTTACAGAACTTAAAATATTTTACTTACAGGAAACAGTTGCAAAATGACCCATGTAAAGAATAATGGTCCAAGGAGGGAAGAGAAATCCAGCCTGAGTTCGGTTTCAGGTTTTGGCATCTCTTTTACAAAATCAAACAGCATTTGTGTAGAAGGGCCAACCAGTAGTTGCAGGAAAGCATTTGAGACCTGTATGCATATAAATTGGAAACTTAATAATTTGAATTATGAATTCCATGAAAATATGTTCTTTAACTCCTATTTTGGGAGCTAATCATATGAGTCCACTATTACATGATATCTGGTTTATGGGGAAAGAAATGATAAAAATATAGAATGTGTACCAAATTTATTGAACGAGGAACCCGGACCAGTCCAGTGGGACCATTTCCTGTATCATTCTTGTAGGTAGAGTTGTACCAGATTGTCACATTATAATTATTGACATTTGAATTCAAGAAATCATAGCCTGTGGAAATGTTAAAATAAAATATTAAAATCAAAGCTCAGATCATATACTTAGTATGCAATCAAACTGTGTTTGGATCAACCAACCTGCTAATATCTCGTTTATTTTCTCCTCAGAGTTTCCCTTCCTGTATCCCACATACAGCTCATTGTTAATATCAGAAGAGCTGTTGCGCCATAAATGTTGACCTTGGACACATCTAATTTCTACATTAATAATACAAGATCAGTTAGAGAATAAGCTTTTTGGCAAGCAAAAGCCATCTAAATAATTCATACCTTTCTCCACTTCCATAGATGCCACTGGGACCGAAAAAGAAAAAGTGGAGTTGGTTCTGCATTGAGATTGAACATAGTAGAATGGATGACTCGAGAAGAAAGCGGGCTCAAGAAAGTTGGATATCTGAGTCTCTGAAGCTGATCCCTGATATGTTTCAAAGAATCATGCCCCAAAACAATATTGTTAGTATGATTTTCATCACATAAATATGAATGATCATGCTTGGAAGATGTGATGACAGACAGTAACTAACCAATATAACGTTAGCCAGGCCATCGGATGAATTAAAATTGGATGAAATTGGGAACATATTTCTAGCCAAACCTGTCAAATGTACATAGAGCAGAAAATTATGTGAATACTGAACATGGAGTGACATAAATAAGAGTAATTGTATTGCTTCCTACCTTTTGTTCCTACTCACATTCCTACCATGTTAAATTATGACAAGTGTCATATTTAATAAAAGTAATAATATTTAAATACACATGTCATGATATCATATGAGTAGGAATATAGGTAGGAATAAAAGGTAGGAACAGATATAATTTCTCCATAAATAAAGAGTAGAAATAGATTGAGTTGACATACTCTCTCCAAGAGATTGGTTATTCCCGGTCATAAGTACAGTGACAGGACAGGAACCTGTACTTCTGCAGGAGTCATTAGGCAAGTCTCCAAAGGAAAGAAAATCAGTTCTTACTGCACGATACTGTGGAGCTGGTACTTGTAATAATGGAGGCCATTCAGGTGGACTAGGAATGGAACAGGTAGCCACTTGGTCCAAATCTGAGTATTGAATCCCGCACACTCTCTCGCATTGACCATCCCCATTTTGATCGATACAAGTGCAGCCACATTTGTTGGAAGGTTTATCAAGTTCAATGTTGACGATTGTTTGTAGTAATACAAGTAACAAACAGAGGACGATTGGGAATAATATGAGCCTGAGATTTGTCTTGATATTCCTTCTCTGATATGAAGAACATAAGGGAAAACAAGATTAACAACAATTTATAACGACACGAAATCAAAATGCATAAACATAAAAATCAAACCTGAAAGGTCAAATTCTTTCTGAACAGAGCGTTTGCCTGAGTCCAGAAACTAGAAGAATTGTTTGTTGAATCTGCCATTGATGCACCTCTCTCACTCTCTCTCTAGACTTTTTCTCTCTCACACACTAACACACACAACTATTGAAATCGTAACCGTTAAAATTGGAATCTGGCGCCAAAAGAAGCACTTTGGGGTCTTGCCGTCTTGGGGAAGAATTTAGGAGAGAATCGGATTTTGCTTCGACTGATCCACGGATGCCTTTCTTAAGTATTATAGCAAACTCTGAGTAAATTGACGGTATTGCCCTTGTGCTGACGCTCTGTTTAATTGACAACCATACATTTTTATCATTTCACCCCCTATAATATATTGTATTTACGTTGATGTCCAAAGTTTTGCTTTGACTTTATATAAACGCGTTTTAACTTTTAATTAGTAAAAGTCTCGGAATATTACTTATCACATCTAATGAGTTATGAGAGCAAAGTGTTATATATTTAATATTTATTAAAATATATTTTCGATAATTATTAGAATTGAAGGGGTAAACACATTTACATATAACAAATAAGTTTGTCTCAGCATGTTTCATATTTTTTGGTGCAACAGTTAATGATGATTTGTGTTTCATTAAATCTTTCACGTCAAACTACAATAACTTTCATTTTCTGGATGAGTTAAATTGAATTATAATATTTTGTTAAATTTGAAAAAAAAAAAACATGTTTAACAAAAATAGCTTTCTATTTCAATAATTTATATCGTGTAACAATACCGTAGGGATTTGACTAATTATATTTGGTAACATATAAAATAATGGCCATGGCCAACAGTGAGCAAGACATGGTTTTTTTTTATCTTGCACATCCTTTCACTTGCAATTTCGAGTATTGCGGTTTGGAAGATCGGGAGTACGTTGACCTACCAACTTCGAATGTATGTAATTAAGTAAAATCAAGACATCACCTATTGCATTAACCCTAAGATACGCATCAAGATATAAAATAAAATTTTGACTCGGTCTAACTCTAATAATAGAACATTGATTATCATGAAAGTAGCCGGTTTGTAATGAACTTGTTGGATTTTTTGGGGACTTAATCATATCAAATATAAAGTATATTAAAGGGGTTTAGGCATTTTCTATTTAAAACAACCTCATGTTTATTAGTTTATCTGGTATTAAAACGAAGTTTTTAAAGAAAAAGTGTTTGTATTAGCTTATTCAGTAACAAAACGAAAAAAGTTGTTTATTAGTTTATACTAGGTATTAAAACGGGGTTTTTACAAAAAATGTTTGTTTTAGCTTATTCAGCAACAAAACGTAAAAGGTTTATAAGTTATTTTTTATTGTTTGACAATTTCTGCTTATAAATATAAAATGACCAATAAGGACCACATATATATAGGCATATATAGGGGTGCAAGTGAGCCGAGCTACTCGTGAGCTACTCGGGATCGACTCGTTAAAAACTCGACTCGAGCTCGAGTTAAACGAGCCCGAGCCGAGCTCGAGCTCACCATGAAGACTCGTTTATTAAACGAGCCGAGCCCGAGCTTATGTTTTTAAGCTCGATTAGGCTCGCTCGCCTAAACGAGCCTATATATATATATATATATATATATATATATATATATATATATATATATATATATATATATATATATATATATATATATATATATATATATATATATATATATATATATATATATATATATATATATATATATATATATATATATATATATATTATTTCGTTTTTAAGGATGGTATGAGAAAACCCCAGTGTAATAATTGTAAGGCAAACCTGGCTATTACTGGTTCAGGTCCTACATCATCATTCAAACGACTCTTAAGGAAGATTTGCATTCTCTTTTGTAGAGAGTACGTCTGTAACTCTTTTGTTGGATTGTAATTGTAAGAACCTGCGAAAAAGTTGTAAAAGGGTAAAACGGTCTTTTGACACGTTATAAGACAATTGTGTAAAATAACATGTATTATGTAAAATAGTAATATAAGAAATAAGAGTTTATATGAAATCTGGAGTTTTACCGCATGAATAGTGGAATATGGCCGAAAAGGGGCAAAATGGTCATTTGACATGGAAATGACCAAAATGTCAAGAAAATGTTAAGTTAGAAGTTAATGAAGCATAAATGGTAAAGTTGTGACTCTTGAACCATTTTTGTAGAAGAATTGGAAGGCTAGGGACCAAAATGCAAAGTTTTTATAAAAATTAAATATATATATTATATGATAATTATCCCCTATCATATGAGAACCCAGTAGACATTTCCAGAAGAGCACGAGAGAGAGCTAGAGAGGAACACGGGAAGAAGAAGTTTGGAAAATTCAACAAAGGAATCAAGAACCAACCTTGGAATTAGTGATTCCAAGCATTGAAAGGTAAGATTTCCTTTGTTTTAACCTAAGTTTTGGGTGTATTCTTGAATTGATTCTTGAGTGGAATTGAAACTGAAATTTCAGTCATGAATCATGTGGTTTAAGTGGCTAATGCTTCCAATAAGTCATTAGTTAAGAACTTAATCAGGGCGGGGTGCGCCCAGGCGCAGTGCGCCCAACCCTGGCGCAGTGCGCCCATCAGACAGGGACCAAATGATAGAAACCATAAAAGTTAGAAACCATAGATAGGCATGTCCGTTTGATCTGAAATTTTTGCCATAGCCTTAAAATGGTATAAAAACATATCGGGAATTGTCAAATCCGTAATCCGACCTTGCGGAAAAGTCACTGTAGCGGCAGTGGCTAAACTTCAAGTTTATGTCAAAACTTGATTTTTGGAATTTGAGTTAGACTTGTCCAATGAACTCCAAATTTGAAACACAAGTCTAATATGGCCTAAGATTTCATGGTAAAGTGTCGGAACTGAAATACGAACCCTCGGGGGTACTGTAGCAAAATACGCGTATCCCGGAGAAAATTATAAAATGAGTTCATTAATGGTTATATATTTAGTATGACCAAAGGTTGAGTCGTATGAGACCTTAGAACTGTAGAGTCAGTTGTAACATATATTTATTATATATATATATATATATATATATATATATATATATATATATATATATATATATATATATATATATATGTGTGTGATATATGTATAGGAGGTGCTTCAAATACTAGAGAGCACGGAAAGGGAGACGGCGTATAAGAAGCGTAGTGGTTATAGCTAAATCAAGGTGAGTTTTATGAGGATGTTTTCTAGTACATAGCAAAATGATATTTTCAGAAAATGAGATTTCCAAATATTTGCAATTTCTAAGGTTTGGAAATAGTTTTGAAAGTAGCTCCTAGAGCTAATTGTTTAAAAGAGATTTTAAAGAAGTTCAGTATTTAAAAAAGTATAGTTTATAAAGTTTTTGAAAGAAGCTCCGTACATGAGCTAAAGATGTTGAGATTAGTTTTAAAGATATTTTTTATTATGAGTCTAAGAGTTTATGAGTTGAGTTATTTATAAATTGTGTCCCATTTTGACCAATTTAATATGTAATGAGATAAGAATTAAAAGAAAGAAAGAAGAAATAGTTAGTTGTCCGGACGAGGATCACCCACATAATCGGGGGATCAGAAGACACTACTGGGATGGTACCTCCCGTCGCGAAGTAGTTGTCTAGCTTAGTATACCCTTGTGCTTGAATCCGTTCCAAGTCACAAAGGGGAGACAGAATGAGCATAACCTAGCAGGCGGATCTGTTCTGTCCTGCGAGGTGAGCTAGTAGAATGAATTAAACTAAATTAATTCATGAGTTTCAGTTGGTCACTAGAAAACGAGAAAGAAAGCAGTTATAGAAGGAAAGTAGTTTTTAAAGAAAGAAATCAGTTTTGAGAAAGAATACAGTTTTGATAAAAGAAAATAATTTTTGAAAAAGAAAGTATTTTTGAGTTTTGAAGATAGAAAAGAAAAGAGATTTGAGATTTATTATGAAATAAGTTCTAGTAGTTAGTTGCTTATATTTCAAGTTTTAAAGCAGAAAAGTTTTGGGTCTAAAACCCATATTACTCACGAGACTTTATGTCTCACGTATTATTTTTTTAACGCTATGTACTTAGGTGAGATGAGCAGAAGCTGGAGTGGGACTAGTGTGTATACAGTAAGTTTAAATTATGGTTTTTTATATTGAGTCTGTAATACCCTTTCAGAATAAAGTTTATAAAAAAAAATAGGTGACTTTTCATGGTCACGTTTTGTAAAATGTTTTGTAATATAAAGTATATTAATTTATGGTTTGAGAAAGGGGTGTTACAGTTTTGGTATCAGAGCCATAGTTTAAGCGAACTAGGTGTCAGTACTTGAACCTAGACTTAAACTATGTAGGAGTTAAGTAGAGTACATACTTGAGTATGATGTTGAGAGTAAGTAGAACTGGGAGTAAATCCACAACAGCGGAACATGAGTCCTGGTGGTAAACTGGAAGCAAATGTGTATAGGTGGTTATAATAATATGGGCCCGTACTATTCTAATCACAGGATATACATTTGAGTCTGGTGGAACCACACAGGAATTATGTGAAGCTGTAAGAGATAAGTGTAAGAAGTTTGAGGGGTATAAATTCAGTATACCTATGGAAGAAAATCCAGTATGACTGGAAATACTAAAGTATAAAAGAAAAAGTGTTAAAGATGAAGTAGTAAATATGAGATATATAGGGAAAAACCCCATACCCTATATGAATCAGTATAAAGTAATAAAATATGAGTAAAGAACACTGAAAATAAGATGACAAGAATGCTAAAGTAATGAAGGAGAAAAGTTTAATTTTGTGGTTAAGATAACCACCGTATAATGTATTGAAAGTGTTAATAGAAGTAATGGAGTATATAGTACAATTATAAAAGAAAGAGTATAACTAAAAATTTCTGTTGTTTAACGGAAACGAATTATGATTATGGAATAAAAATAAGAGTAATGTCACTACAGTGACCAAAGAAAGAAAGATTGGAAAAGAAAGTGAATACAGATATATGAATGAAATTCATATAAGAAAGAAGAATGAAAACGTTTAAGCAGGAAGAGTAAAAGAAAGTGAGTTGGGTGTAATTATAGACAAACCCAATAGAGGGTATAAAAGAGTACATAATACATAATGAGAAGTAGTATGATGTGTTGTTTATGAACAACCAAGAGATTAAAGTATATATATATATATATATATATATATATATATATATATATATATATATATATATATATATATATATATATATATATATATATATATATATATAAAAGCTGTGAGTAAATAAGATAGTATAAAATGAAAGCGTAAGAAATGGGAAGTTGTGACTTCCAAACTCGAAAGAAGTATGACAATAAATGACATCCAATGATTGGAATAAATAAATAAGTCGTAAGTATAGTGCTATAATGAGTAATATAACAAAGTAAGTTACCTAAAAAAAAATCGTTCAAGACTATGAGCAAGATGCATTGTGATAATGCAAGAGAATGAGTTGAAAAATAGAGATTTAATGCCTGATCAAGTGTTGGGCGAAAAGTTAAAGATAAGACAGACAATGATGATAATGAGAAGAATATAAAGACAATTATCAAAGAAATGGTCATTTGAAATCAGATTTAGTGACCATATAAATATGAAATAAGAAGAACTGAGAATGATAAAAGGATAACCAAAAGAATGTGAGAAAAATGACTAAAAGTCATAAATAACACGAGATAAAGAGTAAAAGTGAATATCCAGATAAGTCTTAGACAAAGAGTCAAATATGAAATAAGAACTAAAATAAAGAGACAGGAAGTTACTACCTCTAAACGGAAGTAACGGGTAAAAGTAGCCAAAGATTAGGGGGAAAAAATGGTCGGTACATGACTAGTAGTTATGGAACGTAAGAAAGTGTATAGCGTATATCGCTTTAAGATATACATAAATAAAGAGAGTAAAGAAAAGAAGCTTAAAGGAAAGAACAATGTAATGTGTTGGGCATATAGCCTTATGACACATAGAGAGAAATGGTGAAAAGTATAATAAAAGAATTTTGGGTATAAAACCTAAAAAGTTTATGAGTAAAATGTATGAGACATAGAGACTGAATGTCTATAAAAAAATATGGGGGTAATTTATATGAATTTGACAAATAGTGTATGCTTAATAAGTATAATAAGATAAAACAAGAAATTGCTGAGTCAGAAATGCCAATCCTTATTGAAATATGGTTATAATGTGGTCAGAATAAAAAGAGAAGTAAAAGTTATTTTTGGCATTAGCCATAGCAAGTAAAGAGTAAGCAAGAGATAGAATGCTAAACTAAGCATTAGTGTGAGAAATAAGAACTACAAGAAAATACTAAAACATAAGTAATAAGATGAGAATGGTACATGGGGTACCTAAGAAGATAAGAAGTGTACTCATAAGAGTACAGTAAGAAAGCTGAGAAATAAAAAGGACATGACTATATTAGAAAGTATAATGAGTAAAAGAGGTTGAAATCTCATAAATTATAAAGAAAAAGGAAAGAAGTATTTAGATCGTCAATATGTCGAAAGATGAAAATAATATAAGTGAAGAGTGATACAAGACATGTAATTATAAAAGTAATACATGCAAGTAACAAGATGATAAAGGTAATAACCTTATAAGAATGTATGAAAACTAGTAGTAAAAACAAAGAAAAATTTAGTAGTAATTATAGCAACACCTTGGATACAAAATGTTTTGTTTATAAAAAAAAATAAAATAGAAAATTTCTTGAGAATTAAAGATGAAAGATAAGACAAAAGAAGCAAGAACAACGATTGACTTTTGAAGAGTCAATTCTTCTAGTATATATAGATATAAGAAGTTGTAAAACTTCTAAAGGAATTATATAAAGATAATATGAGATTTAAGTCTAACGACAAGAAAGAAGTAATTAGAAATGTAGATTGACTGTTGGAAAGTCAATTTTCTATAATAAAGTATGAAGTGATAGAGCTTCTAAAAT
The DNA here is from genome assembly GCA_023525715.1 of Cichorium intybus. Taxonomy (NCBI): domain Eukaryota; kingdom Viridiplantae; phylum Streptophyta; class Magnoliopsida; order Asterales; family Asteraceae; genus Cichorium; species Cichorium intybus. The sequence continues at coordinate 6,220,883 of CM042013.1, forward strand.
AAGAAAGAGAAAGTAAATTTAAAATATGAAATTTACTTAAGTAAGAAGAATAAGTAAAAGCTTTTATTACATTAAAAGAGAAGTCGAGTAATGCGTCTGTCCTTATATTAACAGATGGGATAGAAGATTTTGAAGTATACAGCAATGCCTCACATAGAGGGTTTAGTTGTGTGTAGATGCAGAGGAGTAAGAGTATAGCATATGTTCCCAGATAGTTGAAAGCCCTAGAAACAAAGTATATTACCTATGATATAGAGCTAGTAGCGATAGTATTTGCCTTAAAAAAAATTTAGAGGCATTACCTGTATGGAACAAAGCGCAAGCTATTCACTGATCACAAGAGTTTGCAGTATGTGTTCACTCAAATAGAATTGAACATAAGACAGAAAAGATAGTTAGAGTTGATCAGTGATTATGTTTGCGAGATTGTATACCGTTCAGGCAAGCAAGTGTAGCAGCAGATGCATTGAGTAGAAAAGTTCCAGAGAAAAGAATCAATGCAAGATTGATACGTATAGAACCAGTGTCCAGTATTATAGAACAAATTAAAGCAGTCCAACAAAAAGTTGGAAAAAGCATAGACTTGAAAGATGAGGAACGAGGAAGACATGCAGTTTGAGATAAGTAGACAAGAGTTAAAGACTTCTAGAACCTGCATTAGGGTGCCGAAAGCAGGAGATTCGAGAAAGTTGATTTTAGAAGAGTTATATAAGTTTACGTTTAAAGTTGAGAAAAGTATGTCTCCAAGTGTGTCATTTGTGCACAAGTCAAGGCGGAACATTAGGTCCCGCATAGAGATGCTCAGTCATTGCACATTCCAGCCAGAAAGTGGGAAGATGTAACCATGGACTTTATTGTCGGGTTACCGAGAACGAGAAGAGGATGAGATAGTATATGGGTTATAGTGGACCGGTTGACCAAGAGTGCACTGTTTCTAGCCATAAAAGAAACTACTCCATTTGGAGAGGTTAAACCAGTTGTATATAGATGAAGTGTTAAGAAGATATGGTGCACCGTTGTCCATCGTGTCAGACAGAGACCCCAGATTTACCTCTAACTTTTGAAGAGCTTTACAAGAGAAAATGGGGACGCGAATTTAACTAAGTACAGCGTATCATCCACAAACGGATGGTCAGAGTGAACGAACGATCCAGACATTAGAAGACATGCTATGGTCATGCGTGATGGATTTTGGAGGCAGTTGGGATGAACACCTACCATTAGTGGAGTTTGCATACAATAACAGCTACCATTCTAGCATTAAAATGCCACCCTTTGAGGCATTGTATGGTAGAAAGTGTAGAACTCCTTTATGCTGGTTAGAGGCGGATGAGACTAAGCTTACAGGGCCAGAGATTGTTAGAGTAACTAATGAGAAGATTGGAGTAATTCAAGCCAACATGAAAGCAGTACAAGATCGGCAAAAGAGTTACTCGAATCTAAATAAGAGACCGTATGACTTGCAAGAAGGAGATTTGGTGATGATAAAAGTGTCGCCATGGAAAGGAGTGGTCAGATTTGGCAAGAGAGAAAAGCTGAGTCCAAGATATATTGGACCTTTTAGAATTCTGAAAAGAGTGGGATTGCAAGCGTTCAAGCTGGAATTACCACCGAAACTCAGTGGAATACATGATATCTTTCATGTATGCTACTTGAAAAAGTACTTTGGAAAGGAAGATTTAGTAATACCGTATAAAGACTTGAGAGTGGAGACTCCTAGCAGAATGATTGAAGAACCTGAAGCGATTCTGGAAATGCAGACTAAGAAACTGAGGAACAAGGAAGTTGACCTTGTACTAATTAAGTAGAAGCATCCCTTAGGGTCAAACCTAACTTGGGAGACGCTAGAAGAAATGAAGAGAAGATATTCGAATTTCACAGATTACGAAAAGATTCCGAGGACGGAATCCGCTTAAGGAGGGGTGACTGTAAGAACCTGCGAAAAAGTTGTAAAAGGGTAAAACGGTCTTTTGACACGTTATAAGACTATTATGTAAAATAACATGTATTATGTAAAATAGTAATATAAGAAATAAGAGTTTATATGAAATCTGGAGTTTTACCGCATGAATAGTGGAATATGGCCGAAAAGGGGCAAAATGGTCATTTGACATGGAAATGACCAAAATGTCAAGAAAATGTTAAGTTAGAAGTTAATGAAGCATAAATGGTAAAGTTATGACTCTTGAACCATTTTTGTAGAAGAATTGGAAGGCTAGGGACCAAAATGCAAAGTTTTTATAAAAATTAAATATATATATTATATGATAATTATCCCCTATCATATGAGAACCCAGTAGACATTTCCAGAAGAGCACGAGAGAGAGCTAGAGAGGAACACGGGAAGAAGAAGTTTGGAAAATTCAACAAAGGAATCAAGAACCAACCTTGGAATTAGTGATTCCAAGCATTGAAAGGTAAGATTTCCTTTGTTCTAACATAAGTTTTGGGTGTATTCTTGAATTGATTCTTGAGTGGAATTGAAACTGAAATTTCAGTCATGAATCATGTGGTTTAAGTGGCTAATGCTTCCAATAAGTCATTAGTTAAGAACTTAATCAGGGCGGGGTGCGCCCAGGCGCAGTGCGCCCAACCCTGGCGCAGTGCGCCCATCAGACAGGGACCAAATGATAGAAACCATAAAAGTTAGAAACCATAGATAGGCATGTCCGTTTGATCTGAAATTTTTGCCATAGCCTTAAAATGGTATAAAAACATATCGGGAATTGTCAAATCCGTAATCCGACCTTGCGGAAAAGTCACTGTAGCGGCAGTGGCTAAACTTCAAGTTTATGTCAAAACTTGATTTTTGGAATTTGAGTTAGACTTGTCCAATGAACTCCAAATTTGAAACACAAGTCTAATATGGCCTAAGATTTCATGGTAAAGTGTCGGAACTGAAATACGACCCCTCGGGGGTACTGTAGCAAAATACGCGTATCCCGGAGAAAATTATAAAATGAGTTCATTAATGGTTATATATTTAGTATGACCAAAGGTTGAGTCGTATGAGACCTTAGAACTGTAGAGTCAGTTGTAACATATATTTATTAAATATATATATGTGATATATGTATAGGAGGTGCTTCAAATACTAGAGAGCACGGAAAGGGAGACGGCGTATAAGAAGCGTAGTGGTTATAGCTAAATCAAGGTGAGTTTTATGAGGATGTTTTCTAGTACATAGCAAAATGATATTTTTAGAAAATGAGATTTCCAAATATTTGCAATTTCTAAGGTTTGGAAATAGTTTTGAAAGTAGCTCCTAGAGCTAATTGTTTAAAAGAGATTTTAAAGAAGTTCAGTATTTAAAGAAGTATAGTTTATAAAGTTTTTGAAAGAAGCTCCGTACATGAGCTAAAGATGTTGAGATTAGTTTTAAAGATATTTTTGATTATGAGTCTAAGAGTTTATGAGTTGAGTTATTTATAAATTGTGTCCCATTTTGACCAATTTAATATGTAATGAGATAAAAATTAAAAGAAAGAAAGAAGAAATAGTTAGTTGTCCGGACGAAGTAGTTTTCTAGCTTAGTATACCCTTGTGCTTGAATCCGTTCCAAGTCACAAAGGGGAAACAGAATGAGTATAACCTAGCAGGCGGATCTGTTCTGTCCCGCGAGGTGAGCTAGTAGAATGAATTAAACTAAATTAATTCATGAGTTTCAGTTGGTCACTAGAAAACGAGAAAGAAAGCAGTTATAGAAGGAAAGTAGTTTTTAAAGAAAGAAATCAGTTTTGAGAAAGAATACAGTTTTGATAAAAGAAAATAATTTTTGAAAAAGAAAGTATTTTTGAGTTTTGAAGATAGAAAAGAAAAGAGATTTGAGATTTATTATGAAATAAGTTCTAGTAGTTACTTGTTTATATTTCAAGTTTTAAAGCAGAAAAGTTTTGGGTCTAAAACCCATATTACTCACGAGACTTTATGTCTCACGTATTATTTTTTTTAACGCTATGTACTTAGGTGAGATGAGCAGGAGCTGGAGTGGGACCAGTTTGTATACAGTAAGTTTAAATTATGGTTTTCTGTATTGAGTCTGTAATACCCTTTCAGAATAAAGTTTATAAAAAAAAAATTAGGTGACTTTTCATGGTCACGTTTTGTAAAATGTTTTGTAATATAAAGTATATTAATTTATGGTTTGAGAAAGGGGTGTTACAGTAATATTTTACTAAATTTCTCACTTGAATGGAATGTAGTATGATAAATGGTTAAACGAGCTCAAAAACCATAAACGAGCTCGAGCCGAGCCTAGGCTCATTTGGGCTCGCCTGATAAACGAGCTTAGCCGAGCCGAGCTCGAGTATGTAAATTTTCCCACGAGCCGAGCTCGAGCTTTGAAACTGTACTCGAAACGAGCCGAGCTCGAGCTCGAGCCCCCATGAACTTAAACGAGCTCGAGCCGAGCTTGGGTATGTTCGGGCTCGGCTCGGCTCATTTACACCCCTAGGCATATAGTTAGAACTTAGAATAAGGTTAATATGCTAAATTGGTTTAGATGAGTCAAAAGTTATTTTAAAAAGGTTAAAACCAACTAACTTATCAAAAACTCTTTATTTAAGTCGGTAAGCAATTTAAATTTGAATTAATCCAAACACTACAAATTGTTTATTAGCAGTGTCAAACCCCAATAAGCAAATAAGAACCTTAAATAAGCAATCTTAAACACCCCCTAAATGAACGGTCCTCCCTCTACATTGACAGCAAAAAAAAATACATATGTAAAATCATAAAAATGTATTTCTAAACTTAACTAGGTTTGTTGAATTAATAAGCTTAATATTACATCATATACATTACACTGGTTTTAGAAATCACAAAAATAAACCTTATGGAAGAGACTATTATAGAAATGTTATTGAAAATATACGAGTTATAAACTCGTTGCAACGTGCGGTCCATCCCACTAATGTTCTCTTGTGAAACAAGAACTTATGATTTTTGCTCTCTTGCGCAAACATTATTCTTAGTCTTAATCTCCGTCTCAGCTTAATTTGAAAATAATAATTTAATAAAATAGTTATCGAGTTTGGCAATTTTTGTCATTCTATCCGGTTCAAGGATACATTCAAATTTGAATGATGAATTATATGCACAATAATCCAATCAACATATAATCTCTAAAACTTATTCTTGCGATAATTATTTCGGAATATTGAGAATCTGAGATTTGTATTTTTTATTAGCCATGAGATCGGTCCTTGGGAACACTCAAGGGTGAGATTTATCCATGTTTTTGTTGGTCAACAGATATAGAGTTGCTTAATAATGTTTTTGGTGAAATAAATTTGTTTAATAGTTTAATTGCTTCAGTCATGATAAACATGGTCTATGACAAGCAATAGTATTTTTGTATCTTCTAACTAATTTCACTTGCCCGTTCTAAAATAAAAGATAATTTCGCTTGCAATTTCTGAGTATCGTGGTTTGGAAGATCTGGGGGAAGTTGATCCACCAACTTTATATTATTTATTGAGTTAATTCAATCCATCGTCTTTTGCATTAACCATGAAGAAAAATATTAACATAAGATAAATTTTCACACGGTCAAGTCTAATAATTCAACAATGATTACACCCACGTAATTAATAATTAGTTTGCATTGGAAAGGTGGGTTGTTTCTACCGAAGTTAATCGTATCAAACATCAAGTTTGTCAAATGAACAGTTGACAAAAACAGGTTGCATACGTAAAAACTAATTAAAAAATATATACCACATAGAGAGTGAGTTATAAGATTTTATTACGTCAAACGCCATATTTATTGAATTTACAAACCTAAGAATTTCATTCAGGGTAAAAATAAATACGGCAAATCTAATTGATCGCTTTTTAATAAATAATAAAAATTACTCAATCTCTCGGATAACCATAAATTTCGCATATAGCATGTGCAAAATTCACAGACCGTCTGCAAAATAATGACGTTGTTTGTAAAAAAATATTTTTCGTTTTAAGGGGAAAACGAATGGATTTTCAACCTTTCAGGTGAGGATTTCGCAAATTACATATACGAAATCCTCTTATATACATCTGCAAAATACCATTTCCTCAAAATACCATTTCCTCACATGTATATTTGTGATTTCACATATGACATTTGTGTAATCGGTCATCCGTACTAAGAAATCTAGCATTCATATAGTGAATTTAAGAGAAACAACTAATTATTTTTTATATGTTCTACATTTGAAACATAAAAATTCCAACAAAATTTTGTATGATATAATTTTTCTCAGAGTAAAAACATGACTTCAAATTTTCTAGATAAGTATTTTGTTGCTTGTATCGATAGTTCATGACAATCAGTAAATTATGAAAATCAGTATGTTATGCCTTTTGTTAAAGACTAGGGTGTAGAATTTCTATCGGATATAAATTTCTCTCATTTATTAAAATTGGTCAAATTGAATATAGATTTGGAAGACAAACTCAATATCAATTTGTCTTTTCAACATCTTACATTGAAGTATGTTATAGACATTGTTGATTAGAGTGGTATGAAATATCGGTTATTCAAAAAGACTCAAGTTGTTGTGTATGTGTATATGGTAGATATCGCTACGTTAGAAGACGTTCTGATTATTCAATATAATACAATGAATCGATCAATTGTTGGTGGGAAAGGCTCCAGTGAGATATGATATAATGGAAGAGGAAAAGGCTTCTGGTGAAAATCAATCTAGTAGAGGAGGTGGCAGCAATCAAGCAAGTACTTTTTATCTCTCAAAGTGTTCTTAAATATCCTCATGTATATGTTGCATATAAAACATGAGTACAACCGTAATTTCATTATTTTGATTTGTTGCAACCACAAATCCCCATATATGTTGTATATGAAACATTGGTACAAGGAAAAATTGATTATACCGATTCATAAACTTATAAGTACAATGATGAGAATACATTGCTACATGTGAACATGATAATACAAATGTTTGTAAAGATGATGATATAGATTACCGATAATTACTTTCATTGGTGGATGATACCAAACGACATCATTATAGGGAGCCAATAACATTTTAGGTATATCTGGTATGTAGGTATTTACTCACTATATTTTATAAAAAGAACTAACAACTCAAATAAATATGTAAACCAAACATATATATATATATATATATATATATATATATATATATATATATATATATATATATATATATATATATATATATATATATATATATATATATATATAGAAAGAGAGAAAGAGAGAGAGAGAGAGAGAGAGAGAGAGAGAAAGAGAGGGGCATAGAGAGTTAAGATCATATATGATCACAAGTATTGTGTATGACCAATTTTGGATCAATCAATTTATAGGGGTAGTTTCGTAATGCTCCATTAAATTAAATTATTATACCAAAATAACAAACCAATTAACCTAAAATAAATCCTATAAATATGGAAGAACCATAAGGAGTCGTCATCAACTTCTTCAACCCTATTCCCTTTTTCCCTTTCTGCTTTTTCTCCTCCTCCATCTCTTTCTCTTTCCGACGAGATCAATTAACCAGCATTGTCGCATGTCTGTTAACCCACTTTCAAAGACGGCCATTGTTGCATTCCCCACCATCACCTCCTACACCCTCCACCCTCTCTTCTCCTTCTACTTGTCTAAACCCTAGAACATCACCACCAACCCCCCATTTGCTTCTGACCACCGACGAAGACCGAGTTATGATAACCTAACCTCCAGTTGCCAAACTCCTTCCTTTTTCCCATCTCTCATCTCCCTGCAAACCAACCTCCACCTGACGGATTTGAACTATCGATCAAACCATTACAAACCGCCTGCCAACTTTTCTTCTTCACGGAGACCACCACAGATCACCAACCTCCATCGCCCACTTGGTTTATGTTTCTTTCAGGCGGCAAGAATCAAAAACAGAAGAAGAACAAAGTTGATGAACTTGTAACTATTGATTCTTCTATACATGGCGTTGAGTTTAAACAAAATGCTATTCTTTCAAAATTGAATTTTCTGTATATTATTTCCAAATGAATATTTCTTTCAACTTATATATATATATATATATATATATATATATATATATATATATATATATATATATATATATATATATATATATATATATATATATATATATATATATATATATATATATATATATATATATATATATATATATATATATATATATATATATATATATATATATATATATATAATTTATATTTTTTATAATGCGCATTATTCTTCAAATATATCTCACAGTACTTTAAAGAATGTCTATTATTTCCCTCAATAATGTCTTTTTTCTTTTAATGATATTATTAACATCAATTCATTATTCATTCGTACGGAATAATTATAAAACATGCATCTTCTTAAAAGAATTGTATTCTGCTTTTGTATTTTTTTATATGATTCTCACGAGAGCACAATACTTATAATCCACATTTAATCCTAACACAAACACACACACACTATAACACCCCAATTCTCAAACAAAAGTTTGTAACCATAATTACAAAGTTTATATTACAAAAATGAGGTTTAACGAAAACCATTACATAATTCAAAACACTGTTTGGGATAATACAACTATGATACATTACCAAAGTTTAAACATACCAATTGGAATATAGGTCCCACTAACTATGCCTCCTAGTTCTTCCCATAATCTTCTATACTTTATCACATAGGTACATAGCATTTTCACAAAAATAAATATATGTAAGGCATAAAGTCTTGTGAGTAATGTAAAGACAAGTAGCAAATACGATAAACAACTAGAAAACTGAATTTTTCTTATCATTACTAATTTAGTTACTATCTATGAACAAGTCTTTCTAGTTTACATTCCCATATGGGAAAAATTCTCATATTTAACCTCCCTTCACAGAATGGAACTAATTCATCTGTAAGGGCGTGCTAGTTTCATCTCCCTTCGTGGCATAGAACTAATCTACCCACAAGGGCGTGCCGATATATTTCCCTTCATGGGAAAGAACAGATCTTAACCATAAGGGCGTGTTAAGTCACTACTTCGTGAAGGGAGGTACCATCCCAATAGTGTCTTATGACCCCCCTCAAGCAGGTAAGGTCCTAGTCCAGACAACTCTTTTCCTTACTTTGACTATTTAGCTCATATTTATTATACTATCATCTTATAAAGATATCAACTTTGGATATCATACAAATGTAAAGAAATATCATTATTCTCATATAAACTTATCTTTAACTCTATAGACTTGAACTTCATGTAAAGTTTCATAATGAATGAAAAGATTATTTGCTATGTACCATACAACATAAACACATACTCACCTTGGATTTTGAAAGGATTGTCTAAGTGTTCAACGCCTCTTTACCATTTCCTTGCTTCTCTACCGCTTGATCCGCACCTATATAATTTGTTTGTATTATGATATGAACATATCTTTTATGTTTCCATACTATATCAATCATATACTATAGGCTAGGGAATTAAACTACATAATTAGGCAATATTGGAAGTGAACTGCATGAATTCAAGGCACACATGTCGTGTATGGATCACACGGGTCGTGTAGACCCTTAAAGCTCTCGGATTGCATTCAACCAGACCCCACACGGGTTGTGTAAGACTACACGGGTCGTGTAGGACCTTCAGACTTTTCAGTTTGCATATTAGGCTAAACCACACGGGTCGTGTGACGCTACAGACCCAGTTCCCTCTTTTCTGCACAACCTTTGTGTTGGTTATATGTCCATCATTATAACAAGTTGGTAATATTATTATAAATAGTAGGGTCCTTTTGGGTTACACGCAAGAGACGACTTAGCTAAAAGAGATCGAAAATAAACTTGAGGGGTTAAGTTTATTAATATACCAAAGTAAAGGTATATTAATTATAAACTTAATAAGGATAAAGGACTAAAGTGAAATTATCCACAAGGGAGGGGATAAGGATGAGGAGCACTATAAATACAACCCTAGGTCTGCGTTGTAGGGGCTGCTAAAACCCTAATTTTCGTCACTCTCCTCCCACCCCTCGGTATACGGCCCATTTCTTTCAAAACCCTAAGTATTACGTTCTAAAACTTCAAGCAAAGGTATATACTACATCAACGGGTGCTGGATCGTTGTCTTGGGTACGATTACATTAGAGGAGTTCTACTTTGGGCTCTCGTCATCCTAACAAGTTCAGATCTGAGATCTAAAAGGTATTTCTTGAACCCTCTTGATTTTACAGTTACAAAAGTGTGCGTGATTCTGTGATCCTGGTTGAATACGATTTTGTTTTAAGTTTCCGCTGGGTTTGTTTTATGTTATCGTATTCCAACACTTTGATCATTGATTTGTTTGGTTCCAGCCCAAATCCGAATCAAATGACAACTCAAACATGCTATTAAGAACATTTCTAAACTTCCTATATACCCTTACACATCAATAAACATTAAAATCATACCAATCAACATAAACCAAAATTCTAGGGTTCATGAGCTCAATTATCAAAAATATGGATTGCACATCACTTCTAATGGTTGAGGTGAGTTCTTTTGATTATTAGAATACGATTTAGAGGTTAGAACCTTAGAACAAACTTCACTCAACCCCTGAATTTCATTTTCAGCCACTCAACTAAACTCAAAATGGGTTAACTAACTTAAAAAGACGGAATTCTAACCTTAGATGGCTTGGGAATCTCGATTCCAAGCTTGATTCTTTGATTTCCTGCTTCAATCCTTCAGAACCTTCAAGAAATTTGTCACTCTTTCTTTCTCCTGAAGTTGTTCACGTAAATAATGAGGAGGAATGGAATGTTCCACCCATATATACCTCCTCGCTTTACTAAAATAACCCTCTAGCCCTTCTAGTTCCCATTTATTCACAATTTACCCAAATTTCCTAATATTTCATTTAAGGTTTTATTTCTTACAATATTACCACTGTAATATAATATTATTACACAAAAGTCACTCACAGGGTCCAAAGACCAAAATACTCTTATCTATAAAAATCAAAATATAATAACTAAGTATTAAATAGATTATAATACGACTTACTTGATAAAAGTTTCCAGGTTCTCACACACACATTATCTATATATATATATATATATATATATATATATATATATATATATATATATATATATATATATATATATATATATATATACTCACATTTATACATATACAAGTTATAATTGCAACTAAAAAAGAAAGGAATAAATATATATACTTTTTATTCGACAACAAATCATGTAAAAGATTAGTTTCAAACACATTTTTACTGGTATTGTTAACAAACTAAGAAATACTTATTCATTCCAATATTCATATGATAATTAAGTTTTAATTTAATTCATAGTATCTCTATCTATTTTCGGTTCATCCATGATCAAGGTTGAATGAACATGTTTGGTTCATATATATTAGAGGAGGGGTTTCAATAACAGATTTTGCATGTATAATATCAGAACCACCCCATGTTAACCAAATACTTAAAGCATATGTTTTAGAACACCATTTGGGTTACGACTAAGGATGAGCATATGGACCAGAAAAACCGTAGTAAACCAAAAAACGAACCGGACCGGAGCAAACCGAAACCAATTTTCATAGTATGATTCAGTTTTCAATCCTTGATAGTGTTGATTTTCGATTTCGGTCCGTTCAGTCCATGGTACATTCAGTTTCGGTCCGGTTCATGGAACATACTCATCCCTAATTACGTAGCAACATCATCAAATTAGGTCCTAATTTGGTTTGGACCATAACAACGAAAATCGAACCGGGGTTGAACACCCCTAATCGGTTAAGTTTTCGGTCCACGATCAAGTCAAATTCAGTTCGGTCCTAGTCCGATTTCTGTCCGTTCTGTAGACCATGTTTATCCGTAGTTACCACCAACAAATTAAGTTGGGTTGATTCCTTAAGACCGGAAGGAGTGATTTGAGGAAATTCCCTATATTTTTATCTCCACCTCAGTGTCAAGTCATTTTCCTACACTTTTTCCCTACTCCTCTCCACACCAAGGCAATGGTCTTTCGCTCATCCCATACTTTTCAAAGGTTAAAAAGTATTATACATTACAATTGTGTGTGTGTGTGTATATATATACACACACACACATTGAAAAATAACGTATGATTAAATCTTACCATGTTACGGGAAAAGTACAGGAAAAAGGGTAGGGTGCAACGTTCTCACGCCTTACTATATTGCACCTCAACATACCACACCCCTTTCCTGAACCACTCCCTCTAGTCTAACAAAAAGCATGGAAATATTGTTTGTGGTTACTTTGGAAGGGAAAGACATTGTATAACTTAGTAGTGTTGAAAGTTTGATAAATTAAACTATAGGGGCATAACCGAAAGGAAAGGGAAAGCCTCAATATGGTCCTTATTACTTTTCTATAATATTATTTTACATTAATTTAATATCATCTATTTTGACATTTATTATAGATTTTCCTTGACAAATATTGTAAATGTGTAATATTTAGGATATTTCCCAATGGCAAATTTCAAAAAAGACACTATGTTTTCAAAAAATTCTGCTTGTCACATTGAATTTTTTTCCAATTAAGTCACTAAGTTTTTAATTTTCTCAATTAAGTCACTATGTTTTCAATTTTGTTTCAATTTAAACTAATCTACTAGATGAGACGGTTTCTCTCGATAACCCTATGCTAAGTCATCGTATTTCATTTAATCCTTATACTTAGTAAGCCTCACTCAGTTCTCGTACCATCCTTGATTAAATATCGACGAAGTAGTAGGGTTTTTCACCCCCATTCGAAGATCTTATTGAAGAATATTGATGAACCATCCCAATCGGCTGAAATGGACATGGATCCAAAGTAGGTTTGTTAGTACTTTAACTTTCTTTAAATTTGTTTAGTATTTCTTCATTAATTTTTGTCTGAACCTCATTGATAAACATAGATGAATCATCCTGATTTAATTGTGTGTTTATAACTCCCTTACTGAGCAGTCTTATTATTCTTATGTATATTTGATTTCATTTTCTAAATTTCATTGTCAACAAAACTAGTATGGGAGTCCGTTCCAAATCGAATTACAAAGTGAAATGTTTTTTTGAAGGCAAGGCAATCAAAGAAGATGAAACATTTGACAACAAAGGAAGCTTGGATAGGGACACCAATGATGAGTCGGGTGAAAGACCTACTCATTATGGTTTGCATAGCCCTAATATTGATTTGAAAAATATGAAGCCATGCCTTAGGGAAATGCTTTCTAATCAAGAGCAATCACGGTATTGTCACATAAATTATGTTGTGGTGACCGAGTATCCAATAAGGATGGTGAAATCCACTAATGAAAGGCTTCACGCTAAGTGTGCTACGGACATGAAAGGTAAAAAGTGTCTCTTTCAAAATGCGAGCTTCATGGATGAACAAGGAAAATTCCTTTCAAATTAGGGAATTCAATGACACATACTTGGATTATGAATTTTAGGGAATCCAATTTCAGATTTCTTAAAGGTTGGTTTCTTCTTTAGCTTCAATTTTCTTGTAACATGAACTTGTTTCTTCATCATACCATTTAAAGAATCCATAGTCTTCTTTCTCATTGGGGAAGTATTTGCACCTAAAAAATATTCTAGCAGGATTCTTATCACTCTATGATACCGATAATGGAGCTTGTCAGTCTACAGGAACACCTCTTAAAGGGAATCGTCCTTGATTGACTTACACCACTTTGGGACGATGAACCACTTGAGTGACCTTGGAAGCTATCACAAAAAACCATGGTCTGAGGAAGAAAGAAGAGTTGATTTGGGGTAATTGAGTTGAGAATACGTTTGGGTTCAGTTATACATAAATCTTTGACAACTTGGATTGTAGATGGAAGATACATAAGCATTTTGCTCAATTAACAAGTGAGAAATCATCTCACCCGGTCGATTAATTTTAAAACTTTAAATTGAAACAAAATTGAAAATATAGTGATTTAATTGGGAAAAACTGAAGATTTAATGACTTAATAAAAAAAACTTAGTGTCAAATTCAGAAAATTTTAAAAATTAATGTTTTTTTTTAATTTGCATGTTTTCCACAAACAATTTGATATTAAAGTTCTTTTTTTCATCGAACCACGAGCAGTGTTAAGATTTTAAGATAAATTAAACTATAAACATAAATACAAATCTATAATCACAAAAGATGCCTCTGATAAAATTATCTATTTATGTGGATCAAGAAAATTAGACGGTCAACTTGCTTAACTTCTCGGAAGATCACATAAGGCGACCTTTGCATTAGATACATCTCTGATGACGCATTTTGACAACCACGATCATAAAACATTAAAACTTCACAAGTGGCACAATTTCCATCCTTATTATTTTATTTATTTATAGTGCATCTAAGATTTGGTCATAAAGCACATTAGAAAAACCGATAACTTGAAATGCATAAGAAGATTTTAATGATAAACGGCATCGATCATAGGTTTTCAGGAGTGGGTTTTCACCACAACTTACTTTTTGCCTGTCATCTTAACATCCCGTCAGCACCCATTTTTCCTCCTCTCATCCATGGAAAGGGTCATCGCTAACTACCTTTCACTTCCTCTCACTTTTTAATTTAAAAACTTAATTAAAAATAAAATAAAGCTAATAACTTCAAAATGAAATATTTCATTAAAACCTAAAGTTACGTTAACATGCAAAATTAAAAAAAAAACGTACACGGTAATTTAAAATCTGGATACGGTAAATTAAAACCTAAAATAAGATAATTAAAATATTAATACGATAATTAAAAGCTAACTACGCTAATTGAAACCTAAGTGGATTTTTCACAACATTCCACGTATCGAGGTACGTGAAGTCTGTGTTGTGTGTCACACGATTCTGTTGTAAGACTAGTTCAACGATCTCAACGTCGGTTGTCCCGAGTTGTCGGTTTGCCTATAATTGTGCGTAAATTTGGTTAAGTTACGCAATTTTACTGACAAATTCCTTAATTTGTTATGAAGCTGATTCATACCCCGATAATGTATTGTGTCCAAAACACAGTGAAACGATTCCTCTATACATTCTCAGAAATCGCGGTTGTTTCCCACACGGTCATCTTGGGTGATGTTGATTAAGGCGGTTGCTAAAGTTGCATATTTTCGTTGAGTCCATCCCCAACGAATAATTTCATTTCCAGTCCCAACCATTTTTTATAATATATGTGTATGAGATGTGTGTGTGTGTGCATATATATATATATATATATATATATATATATATATATATATATATATATATATATATATATATATATATATATATATATATATATATATATATATATATATATATATATATATATATATATATATGAAAATGTAACTAGCCATTACACAACGGTTACCAACAAACGTCGCACGGGGTCAAAAGCACGAGCTCGCCACATTGGGGGGGAGGGGGAGCGGTGTTCTCCGCGTCCTCGCACACGTCGCGTACGACGTCGGGCTACCACACTGGAGGGCCTTAGGATTGAATGGTAGTGATAAATCTAATATCTTAAAAACAAGAAATTAAAACATTGTTCACATTTCAACAAAAAAAAAAAAAAACTTTATTTATGAGCTATGATATCCTACGATTAGAACAAACATATAAAAAGCAACTTTACCTATACAAAATAAATAAACAAAGCAGTTTTATTTGTCATCTCTTTTCTATTTTTGTAGTGCTCTTTGTAACATATATCAAATCATACTGTTAAAAGGTAATATTTATAAGTTTGTTAACATATATAAACATATGTTTCATTTAAGTCACGACGTGATGTTTGTCTCTTGAAAATGAAGATCAATATTAAATTTTGAATTTTACGTCTTTTATTTTAGCACGACATTTATTATATAATTCCTAATCGTCATAGTATAACAATCGATGCTTGGAATAGTATTACATCTCAAAACTTGTCAAATTGAACTTTTATTAATACATAATCACGCGTTTACCCGATAAAAATATGCACTTCAATGGTAAGAAATCTCTTGGTAATCGCATGCCACATGCGTTTTAAGATTCCTATGATAAATCGCATCTAATTAGGCTTGCCGCTTGCATACTGTTTTAAATAAATAATTTGATATTCTGATCTTTTAATAAAGAATTAAAAATCAAAATTAGAATTATTTGGTATTATGATAATTAGTTTCCCACGAATAACTAAATATTTTTGAGCAAACAGTTTTTAAGTATTTTAGTAAGTTAAGAAGTTTGACCATTGATCAAAAAGTTTTTCACTATAAAAAATATACAAAATCATAGACCCTGTTGTTTGCTTTGTGTACAAGTATATATTTATGTTTGCTTTGTGTACAAGTATACATTTATTTCATTATGCATTTTTTTTTTCCAAAATTTGAATCATACCCTGAACACATATTTTTATACAGTTTTAAAACGCCTTTGAAGTTTTCTTCGGACAATATTGTAATCTTCAATTAATCTTTAAACTAATACACTTATGGAAAATTTAGATTGTACATGTAATCTTCACCTTGGACAGTTATCATCAATGCGTCCCAAATAAAACTTATATGCGGGAACATATAAAGTAACAAATCGATTTTCATACTTGAAATAAGACCCCATTTTATAGGTTTTCCACATCTTACTAATAGAACAAACATAATAATTATATATCATGTAACAAAAAGCTATATTTTTATTAAGTCATTGTTTTATTATGTGTGCTTTCTATTGTTACTTCACATCAAGTGATTTTTATTTCTCATCGTATTATTATTTATATCTCAAGTCATGTAAATGAACGACAAAATAAAATTAATAACGACAAGATGAATGTTTGGGGTTACTGTAGCTATAATGATAGTTGATGGGGGTGAGTTGTAATTACTACAAAGTTTGATCCAACTTCCCGTTGACAGTGGTACATCTAGTAATTTCTATATAAACCAGTGGCATTTAGCTATCACACGTTGCACCCTATTCACTCTAAAAAAAACTGCTCTGAGATAAAACCCCGCGCTTCTCTTCTGTTACATCTCACGAATCACGATTCTGCAACACAAACCTATAGATACACATATACATATATAGATTCATGCACACACAGTACCACACACAACGAGCGTGAAAATGGAATTGCAGAAGGGATTCAAGCTATTGTTTCAACAATACAAAGCTTTGTTCACGAAGAACTTGCTGCTCGCATGGCGGAACAAGAGAGCTACATTCCTTCAATTATTTTCATCAATATTCTTCATATTTTTGCTTTTCATTATACAAAAAGCAATTGAAGCTCGATTCGGTACTTCGACTGCCTTCAAGACTGTACGAGATCCTCAGCCGCTAATCGATCCTCCGATCCCTCCCTGTGAGGATAAGTATTACACTAAGCTTCCGTGCTTTGACTTTGTTTGGAGCGGCAGTGATAGTGCGAGGATTGGGTCGATTGTTGATCGAATTAGGGCTAATAATCCTGACAGGCCTATTCCTTCTACCAAGGTAATCATCATTGAATTTCAAATTCTACTTTGTTTCAAGTAATTATTTGTTTATAGTAATTCTGTACAGGTGTGGTTAAGAATCTTTATAGGATTTAGACACCGTAATTACAATATAAGCATTTACATATTCAACAAAGAAATATAATTAAGGTGGTGATTATCCGTTGAAACTCTTTTGATAAAACTACCCTGCCAAAGGTTAAAATCATAGAACTGGCTGATTTTTGTTTACATTTTTTTGCTGCTCCTAACTCCACCTTTAGCATTATAGCGGTTTCTGTTTTTCCTTACTCTTGTTATATCATTTTGATATCTATATCTTCTATTAGTTAAAACTTCAGTAGCTGATATACTATTATTTGGGCGTAGATGTGCTTGGTAATAAATTTTTGCACAAATTTTTTGAGCTTTGACATGTCTTTCATTAAGAAAATGTAGCAACCACGACAAGAAACACACTCACATAAAACAATTGAAAAGAAATAGTTCCTGATATGGTATATGTACTACCATATCAATAACTATTTTTATAGAAACAGTTTGTCATTGGAATGATCATTCATGACTTGTGAATAGGTCAAATCATTTCGAGCAAAAAGTGACGTGGATGCATGGCTTTTTGCTAATCCTATGACCTGTCCTGGAGCTCTGCATTTTCTAGAGAGAAATGCTTCTGTAATTAGTTATGGTTTACAGACAAACTCTACACCCGTTGCAAAACGAGGCGATTTTGAAGACCCAACATTCAAATTCCAAATACCACTCCAAATTGCTGCTGAACGTGAGATTGCAAGGTCATTAATAGGAGGTATATTATATCACTTCATTTAATCCCTTTCTTTATGGACTGTCATGTCTTCTCTACTTCTGCAAATAACTGAGCAACATTTAATGATGTGGCAGATCCTAGTTTCAATTGGGTTGTCAATCTGAAGGAATTTGCACATCCTGTAGTTGAAACATTCTCTTCTGTGGGCACAGTTGGACCAAGTTTTTTCTTGGCCATTGCCATGTTTGGTTTTGTGTTACAGATTAGTTCTTTGATTGTTGAGAAAGAACTCAAGCTTCGCCAGGTACTTCCAAATTTGTATGTTAAACTATGTTTCCATTTTTGAAGTTATTTTTAACTTTCTGAATTGTTTACTATACAGGCAATGTCTATGATGGGCCTTTATGACACGGCATATTGGTTATCATGGCTTACATGGGAGGGAATTATCACCCTGGTTTCATCTCTTTTCACAGTTCTCTTTGGAATGATGTTTCAATTTGATTTCTTCTTGAACAACAGTTTTGAAGTAGTGTTTCTCGTGTTCTTTCTTTTCCAATTAAACATGGTAAGACTCTTTCCTTTTCCAAAATATACAAAAATATTCCTTTCCATATGATGCTGGATTAACATTTCCTAGCATTTTCTGCTAGATTGGTTTTGCCTTCATGTTTTCATCATTCATCAGCAAATCCACTTCATCTACAAGTGTCGGTTTCTCCGTATATATAGTTGGATTTCTGACTCAGGTAACTTCGGCTTTTTATTTCTTTAACCTTAAAAGCAAAAAGCTACTCACTTTGTCACTTTGTCAGGTTTCAGATCTGAGATTCTTTTTTCTTTTATGCAGGTGGTTACCGTATTCGGATTTCCCTATAGTGACAACTTCTCTGACACATACAGGATCATATGGTCTTTCTACCCGCCTAATCTTCTTGCTAAAGCCCTTCAGTTGCTTTCTGATGCTACTGCCACTCCTGAAGACCCTGGTATCAGTTGGAACCGTATTGGGGAGTGTGCACCTAATGACAATGACTGTCTAATAACCGTGGTATGTATTTATATGGAAACATTACTAAATCTTGTAAAGTATATATGGGTGCTTCTTTCTGACTCGTTTCATATATATTATGTCTGTTTTGTAGAGTGATATTTATATATGGCTTGTTTCAACATTTATCCTGTGGGTTGCCCTAGCAATCTACTTTGATAATATCTTCCCGAACACAGCAGGTGTTAGAAAGCCAACTTTCTACTTTCTGAACCCTGGATACTGGTCAGGGAAAGGTGGAGACAGGGTCAAAGGTAATTGAATGGAACTAGTAACGATATATTCTTTTGTACTCTTGCAATGTTTATTATTTTTACTAAAACATCTTAATCTTTGAATTTTTTAAGAGGGTTCGATTTGTAGTTGCATGCGGTCTGTTCCAACATCAGAACATACGTCTCCAGATGATGAAGATGTACTCCAAGAGGAAAACATTGTGAAACAACAACATAGAGAAGGTGTTGTTGATCTGAATCTTGCAGTTCAGATACATGGTCTTGTGAAAATATATCCTGGAAGAAGTAACATTGGTTGCTGTAAGTGCAAAAGAACTGCACCTTACCATGCACTTAAGGTACAAAACTATGGATCTTCTTGCTTTTGAACAAGTGGTTTTAGTGTGTAATTTAAGATGATTTAAGTTTGTACTTATTTTCAGGGGTTATGGATGAACTTCCCAAAGGATCAGCTTTTTTGTCTTCTAGGACCCAATGGAGCTGGGAAAACTACTGCAATCAATTGCTTGACAGGAATCACACCAGTCACAGAAGGAGATGGTATAAACTATAATGTTCTTTTAGTGTAGTTGTTTACCTGTTACAGTTTTATAAAACGAGATTACATTGGTTTTTGAATTTGTTATAAACAGCTCTCATATATGGGCATTCCATCCGAAGCTCTGTTGGTATGTCAAATATCCAGAAAATGATAGGTGTTTGCCCCCAGGTCTACTACTTTCTTTTCGCACTCTTTAGGAACCTTATATGAGCATTTTGTATGCAGAAATTATTCAGGGTTGGAAGTAAGATTTTGTGTATTGCTTTTGCAGTTTGATATTCTTTGGGAAGCACTGTCTGGTCAAGAACACCTCTATCTATTTGCCAGCATCAAGGGTCTCCCCCCTGCTTCACTTAAATCGGTGCGCCCTAAATTCTGTAATATCAGTTCATTGTCAATTTAGATGTTATTTCTTTTTAACTTAATAGACTTAATGAGGACACGACTTAATCCAATAAGCTATATATGCGTGTTTCTTTTTTACTTAATGCAGAAAGAACACTTAATAGAAAAAGTCTTCAAAATGAGTCCTTCCACATTAAGTCCCCACTTTTTACAAATTTGCCCTCAATTGTTTTTTTCCCTTCTATTTCTCCAAGTGTGCCGTGATTTCTAAAACATCGTGAAAACGTCATTTATCCGGAAATGATTATGATTAAATATTATGTTCGTTGTAAGTTATTACAGATGTCGCGATTAGATTCATGATCTTTCAACTTTTGAAATCTACGATTTACATTTATAACAACTATTGTAAATATATATTTATTTATCAATATTCCATTGTTAAACAGGTTGTGCAAAAATCATTGGCAGAAGTGAGACTGACTGAGGCAGCCCGGGTGAGATCCCGAAGCTACAGCGGAGGAATGAAACGCCGCCTCAGTGTTGCAATAGCTCTAATTGGTGAACCAAAATTGGTCATTTTAGACGAACCGGTAAAAAGATTTTTATTTATTATTTTTCACAACTGTCAACTGTGAATCATCTTTCCATTTTGGTCTAAAGTTTAATTCTTCAGACCACTGGAATGGACCCCATAACTCGAAGACACGTTTGGGACATTATTGAGAAAGCCAAAAAAGGACGTGCCATTATTCTAACAACACATTCAATGGAAGAAGCTGATATTTTAAGTGATCGAATTGGAATCATGACAAAAGGCAGGCTTCGTTGCATTGGGAATTCAATCAGGTTGAAGTCAAGATTTGGTACTGGTTACATTGCTAATATAAGCTTCTTGGCCACCAATGCTGACGAGACATCTCATGAAGAAGTGAAACTGTTTTTCAAAGATGTAAGTTACATTATGCAAATTTCCCGAGCTTTAATTGTTTTATATAGGGTATATGCAAGAAATAGCAACGTACTTCAATTCATTTGTTTTATATAGGGTAAATTCTAATTTTTGACATGGGAGTTGTTTTTACAGCGTTTAGATGTGGTTCCAAAAGAGGAAAACAAGTCCTTCCTGACGTTTGTTATCCCACATGACAAGGAGGGCCTACTTACTGTAAGACTTGTCATATTTAAAGATCACTTTATAAAATTACGGTCGATTAGTTTTAATTGATTATGTGTATGGTTTTTTATTAGAATTTCTTTGAGGAGTTAGAAAATAGAGAAGAAGAATTTGGTATATCAGACATCCAGCTGAGTCTTACAACTCTTGAAGAAGTGTTCCTCAACATTGCAAAACAAGCAGAGTTTGAAAGTGCTGCAGCTGAAGGTAGATTCACCACATTGACTTTGACCTCAGGAACCTCTCTTCAAGTAAGTATCTTCCACAAATTTACTAAAACTCATCAAAATTATAATCAAGTAAACCCAAAAATAACATGATGATATATACAGATACCAGTTGGAGCAAGATACATAGGAATACCAGCAACTGTTTCAACAGAAAATCCACAAGGAGTTATGGTAGAAGTTTTTTGGGGGCAAGATGACGCAGGTGCCCTGTGTATTTCAGGCCACTCAAATGAAACACCGATACCGTCTCATGTCCAACTAACCGATGTTCCTTCACATAGCTCCCGGAGAAACTTTTTGGGCCCATCTGGGCCCGTTCATGGAATTGTTATTGATCCGAATCAAATTGGTAGCACGACATCTTGATTTATGTTAAAACATCATATAGGGGAGGGGGTGAAGTTTTGTTTATTTGTTCAATAGTATGTATAAATTATTATACCTGTTTACATGTATATACATATATCTACAGATATACATATTGTCACACCTGTATCTTTCGTACAAAATATAGTATCCTTTGCATACTTGTTTATGTTAAAAGATCATGCCTCTTTATAAAATACCTCTTTTATCACATATGTTTTAGCTTCTTAAAACTTACATTCTTCTTTTTTGCCTTGGATAAAAATACATAACATATATATAAATAATGGTGAGCAAAAACCTCAATGAGTTACATGGTTTTCTTGCAAACATATCTCAGAATTTTAACTATGTGGCAAAGCCATTTTGCCATGAGTGCAAGCCTCACTTCTACCCTATTGCCAATATTCTTCCAAGTTTTCTACAAGTAAAATAATCAAGTAATCTTTCAATATGATACAAACATGCAGATTCTTTCAACGAACAAACATAAAGATCTTTTACAATTTCTAACACATAGATATGTAGGCAAATTGCTTGTGGCGCATGTCCAACCTAGGGCCCAATCACACGCAAGGCTTGTTCCTTATCAAAATCATGATCTTCATTTGGACCCAATGAGGCCATGGCCCTAATCTTTATATTGAAATTTTTTATTGTTCCAATGTGTAATTATGTATTATTAAAATATTTTATATTCAGATACTAATAACAAAAGTATTCTTAGTTTAAAATGTAAAATTACAAATAAAACTTCGAGTATAATTCAATATTTAGCCGAGATTAGTTTTGATCAGACCATTTAATAAAATATTAAGATTTTTAAAATCAACTAAGCCTATTCGGATCAAACTTTTTGATCTAGGCTCAAAGTCGAGTATGCCCCTTTATATGGTCTGTGAGGCAAGAAGTGGACTCTCAAACTACATGTAACTATCATTTTTTCAAGTATAATTGTAATAGACACCTAGAAGGCAAAGTTTTTATTCTTTTTTATTAATTATTTTTGTAAGTTCTTGTATATAGTCAATTTATAAACTTTTTGAGTACAAGTCTTGTGGCATTTCATTGTTCTTGAAAATTTAATTAATTTTTATATGTATGGAGTAAGAAGAAATAATATTTCTTTTGTATTTATAACGATGATTAAAATAACATAAGATTATAAATACTCACACATTTTGAATGATGAACGTGATTAATATTTCCTACACATACCAAAAGGATACTTACACATCTACATTTTTTTTACTAACACATAAAAGTACTTTTACCTACATATATTTTTTGACACGTGTCACCAACACTATGTAGGATATAGGGCTGTTAATCGGGTCAACCCGATCGGGTTTCGGGTTAAACGGGTCGGGTTAGTCGGGTTTTCAAAAATAATAATTTCACCCGAAACCCGACCCTATTAAGGTACGCGTTACTCGGGTTCGGGTTAATCGGGTTTCGGGTTAGTCGGGTTCGGGTTAATCGGGTTTCGGGTTAGTCGAATTAACATGTAAGATAAATACGTTTTCCATTTCATATGCAAACTTGTAATCATATCCTTTGCATTTATGGTCAAAAGTTTCGTATATATTACTAGATCAAATAACCAAAATAGGAAAAAGGAATTTGAAAGTCACTATATATGGCCAAATGAGATTTACGATTTACGAAAGAAGATATGGATAGGATTTCCTTGTCGCACCCTCCCCTGGTATGTATATACATGAAAGAGATTGCATGTTAAGAACTTATTTTTCTCATTATTGAAGCTTGAAACAATATTATATCGAGATAGAAGGTAACAGAGTTATTTTAATTGGTTAAATTATGTTATCAATAGTTTTTGTATAAAGTTTGTCGATCGTCATTCAAAACTATATATATATATATATATATATATATATATATATATATATATATATATATATATATATATATATATATATATATATATATAATCGGGTTATTCGGGTTGACCCGAACCCGAAAAAAGAATAAAAATCAACCCTAAACCCGACCCTATATGTATATCGGGTTTGTCGGGTTAACCCGAATAACCCGGTTTTGGTTTTTTGACCCTATTATACCCGACCCTATTTATCTTATTCGGGTTAGGATCGGGTCGGGTTAATCGGGTTCGGGTATTTTTGACACCCCTAGTAGGATATGTCATCTAACTTGACACACCATTGTCCATGTCATCCATATAGTCCAGGTCATTGTCCATGTCATTCTCAACATCCCCATCCATGTCATTTGCCAAACAAGCTATAATAATTCTACCCACACATACATACTAGGTTCACGTACACATGTACATGTAGGTATAACTTTCTATAAATAACCACACATAACATATGTATGGTAAAGATCTATATCCACATACATGAGCCAACACATGGTGACACTTATTTTATGTGTGGATAAAGACAATTACCAACCCATAAGAAGCTTCTACCCATACATAATGTGTTTGGGTAAACATCCTAATTTTTGTAGTGTGTGTTTAGAGGTGGTTTAAGTTGGGTGTTGAGGTGGGATAAGGGTAAGGGTGGGAGTGGGTGTTTGGAGGTGTGGTGGGTGTGAGGTGAGGGTGGTGATGGGTAAGGGTGGGTCAGTAGGTGTTTTGGTGTAGGTGTAGGTGTGGGTGGGGTGTAGATAGGTACCGATGCGGGTGGGGTAGGGTGGGTGTTGAGGGATGGAGTGGAGGTTGCGGTGGGACGACGGTGTGTGTTTGGGGTGGGTGGGGGTGTGTAACTACTGAAAACTAAAAGTAAAAACTCATTCGTTTTTCTAAAAAACGAAAACTGAAAACGAAAAATAGTTTTGTCGATGTTACTTTCTTATCCCTAAACTTTTGAAGTTTGATCCCATGAATCTACCTACGAGCTTCAAATTTATGAATCTTTGTTCATGATACCTTTGAGTTGCGATTTTTAATCTTTGATTATGATATTGGTTTGCTATTAATTTACTAGTATGTGGATATTTGCTATTAATGAGAAGGGGGTTGTAGTTAACTATATGTCTACTATACTTATAAAGTTATAAGTATTGTCTTCACTTACTTACACTAGGATATTTATGACTTTTTTCTTTTAAATAACAAAAATAGGTTACTTAACTATGGAGTAATATAGAAACTACATGTATTTCAAAGTCAAAGAAACTATATTTAATGTTATTGATATATATATTTTTCTTTAAAAAATGTTTTCTTTGATGTTAACGATGTCATTTTTTAAACGATAAATTTGGAAAATATTATTAGTATTTGATGTTAGTTTTTAACATATAATATTTTTAGTGTTATTGATATTAATTTTCTATCATAAAAAATATAGTATTAGATGAAAAAATATAAATTATATTAAAAAATAATCAATATTGTGTAAGATGTCTTTTTCGGTCATTTTACATATATAAACAAAAATTTGTCAAACACTAAAAAGCAGGGTATCTGCTTATTACGTTTTGGTATCAGATAAGCTAATTCAAACACTTTTTTATAGAATTCTGTTTTGACAAAAGAGGAGTTAATAAGTATTTATATCAAAAAGTATCTATTGAGTTAAATAAGCAATATCAAACAGAGATAAATACTAAAATAGCCTAATCCCATAAGGGTTTTTCTCAAAACATCACAAATTAAAGCCTTTTCCTCAAAATACCAAGCATTTAGCAGATGGGCATTGCCACCTGCTAACTCTTCTAGTCTCCTGCTAAATGCTCCCCAAGCCTTGCGAAAACTGCTAAATGCTCTGCATGGGCTGCGAAATCCCTAGGGTGGGCTGCTAAATGCTCATAGAACGACTATAAAAAATTCGAAATCTCATTTTTTTGGAATGTCATCTACTAAATGCTGTAGATCAGCTGCTAAATGCTCTAGGTCAGCTCCTAAATGCTCAAGGTCACCTGCTAAATGTTCTAGGTCACCTGCTAAATGCTCTCCCTCATTTGCTAAATCCTTTTTGTCACCTGTTAGGAACCGCACAGGGTACACGCAGCGGAAACACACTATCACACACACACAAACTCACGAAAATAAAGCAAGAAGAACACAAGGATTTTTACGTGGTTCGGATTCGGTGCAAATCCTACATCCACGGGCTGCAACTAGAGAAATCTTATTAACTCAATAAGATTACAATTTACAATTGTTGGTGCAATTTTTCCTTGAACATATGAAGGCTATTTATACATATGAGAAGGTAATGTGATGTGAATGTAGAGTTGTGTTTCAACACATTCACCAACCTTTGAAAACTGTTTCACCAAACTTTGAAAAAACAACTTCAAAATGTTCACATTCATCTAACAATCTCCCACTTGAAGATTTTGAACATCTCTCATTAATCTCCTAACATAACAAGTCTTCCAAGCTTCCAGTTCCAAAGAACAAGCTAAGACTCAGCCAATTTCCTAGTTGCAGCCGCCCCTCATCATCAAGTACTAGAAGGGCCAGTTGAAGCTCCTACAAGCTCCAACTCAGTCGTGGTCAATACCGCCACCGACTCATCCCCTGTCTCAACCGGCTTGGACACTCCACCGGATCCAGAGATACACCGAGGACCACTAACACTCTCCAAACTTTGCAAACTTCCAACAGGAGAGAATTTTTCAGTCTTAGTCTTCAAAACCCAACGGCTCTTTGTAACTGTACCCGGAACACACCCCGTGCTCCCACTGTCACAAAATCCCCTGAATGGTTTAGACTTTCCGACTCGTTCAGCTAACATCCCCTTGGCTCCAGAATTCATGTTTGCAAAATGAACTCTCTTAGCACTAGATTTAGCGAACCAGATTTTGTCATGCTTAATGGGGACGGTCATACTTCCCTCAGCAGGTACCTCAACCATATACAATGACCCACGCTTCATACCTTGAGCAATCACCGAATTACCATTGACCACCCTCCATTTACCATCACCAAACCTTACTTC
The DNA here is from genome assembly GCA_023525715.1 of Cichorium intybus. Classification (NCBI taxonomy): domain Eukaryota; kingdom Viridiplantae; phylum Streptophyta; class Magnoliopsida; order Asterales; family Asteraceae; genus Cichorium; species Cichorium intybus. The sequence continues at coordinate 6,248,007 of CM042013.1, forward strand.
CAGTCCTTGTTTATCCAGCTGACCAACAGAAATCAATTTCTTCTTCAGCTCCGGAATCACCCTGACATTCTTCAGGTTCCATGTAGTTCCCAATGAAGTAACCAGATCAATATCTCCCATGCCTGTTACTTGAAGCATCTCGTCATTTGCTAACCGTACCTTCCCAAAATCTCCTTCTTTTAGATTCACCATCGTTTCTCCGTTGTCCATGGCGTGAAACGAAGCCCCTGAATCCATGACCCAAGAGTCTACAGAACTTTCCATACTTAGTATCAGTGCATCATCCTCAGACACACTCTCAGCACCAGCAATGTTCAATTCTTTCTTTGGACATTGACTCTTAACATGTCCCATCTCCTGGCAGTTCCAGCACTTCACATTCTTCCAAGTTCTAGATGAACTTCTTCCCCGACTCCCACTGCTCCCACTATTCCTGTTATTCCCTCTACCTCTTCCGATATTTAATAACTCAGAAGAAGACGAGCCACCTTGATTCTTGCGTCTGGTATCCTCGCCTAGAACCAAATCTCGAACCCCTTCAAACGTCATACCACTGGTCCCCACTGAACTTGTAACAGCGGTTACTGTTCCAGACCAGCTATCAGGTAGTGAAGCTAGTAGCAGTGAAGCTTGAGTCTCGTTATCAAATTTAATTCCCACAGATGACAATCTGGACAAAATTGAATTTAGATTGTTAATGTGAACAGTAACTGAGCATTCCTCATTCATCCTTGTAGTGAACAACTCCCTCATCAAGAACACCTTGTTAGCCGCCGACGGTTTCTCATACATGTTCGTCAGAGCATCCATCATACCACGTGTCGTGGTTTCCTTCATGATGTTGAAAGCAACGCTCCTTTCCAACGACAACGTAATAACCGCCTTAACTTTCTTGTCCTTTGAGTTCCACGCATCTTCAGCAGCTTTTTCCATTTTCTCCGGTTTATCTCCAAGTACCACGTCCAAATCTTTCTGACATAGCAATGCTTCTATTTGCATTTTCCACCAACTAAAGTCAGAACCGTTGAACTTCTCGATTACAACCTTGTCTTCAGCCATTACGACAAACAAGAGACAAATATTTTATAGTACTTTTGTGTGACAGAACAGTACCCTTCAAAGTACCGCGACACCTTCAATACGATTAATAGAAATTAGTTTCTGATGTGGAAGATCAGACAAAACTGCAACCACAGAGCATACTCTAATTTCTAAAACCGAGACCTCCTCCGAAACCCGAAGCTCTGATACCAGTTGTTAGGAACCGGACAGGGTACACGCAGCGGAAACATACTATCACACACACACAAACTCACGAAAATAAAGCAAGAAGAACACAAGGATTTTTACGTGGTTCGGATTCGGTGCAAATCCTACATCCACGGGCTGCAACTAGAGAAATCTTATTAACTCAATAAGATTACAATTTACAATTGTTGGTGCAATTTTTCCTTGAACATATGAAGGCTATTTATACATATGAGAAGGTAATGTGATGTGAATGTAGAGTTGTGTTTCAACACATTCACCAACCTTTGAAAACTGTTTCACCAAACTTTGAAAAAACAACTTCAAAATGTTCACATTCATCTAACATCACCTGCGAAATCCTCAAGGATTTAGCATATCCTTGAGGATTTCGTAGGTGACAAAAAGGATTTAGCAGGTGAGGGAGAGCATTTAGCAGGTGACCTAAAGCATTTAGCAGGTGCCCTTGAGCATTTAGCAGGTGACCTATAGCATTTAGCATGATTTAGCATATCATTGAGGATTTCACAGGTGACAAAAAGGATTTAGCGGGTGAGGGAGAGCATTTAGCAGGTGACCTATAGCATTTAGCAGGTGACCTTGAGCATTTAGCAGGTGACCTTGAGCATTTAACAGCTGATCTAGAACATTTAGCAGGCGACATTCCAAAAAAATGAGATTTCAATTTTTTTTATAGTCGTTCCATGAGCATTTAACAGCCCACCCTAGGGATTTCGCAGCCCATGGAGAGCATTTAGCAGTTTTCGCAAGGCTTGGGGAACATTTAGCAGGAGACTAGAGGAGTTAGCAGGTGACAATGGTCATCTGCTAAATGCTTGGCTATTTTGATGAAAAATCTTTAATTTGTGCTGTTTTGAGAAAAACTCTTATGAGATTATGCAATTTTAGTCTTTCTCTCTCTCAAACACTCCTTTAACGGTCCTTATTTATAACTTACGGTCAAACATTTATTTGTTTCTCAATCGTTTTTTTTTAACTTATTAATTTTTAAAAAAAATCGATGAAGAAAGAAAGTTACAAAATACCACCACCCTGTATTATTGTTCCCTCCATTGTCTTATGTAGGTTAACACCAACAGTGCCTCCCGAGGATACAATCACCAAACTAACTAACGCCGTACTCAGAACTCAGAAGAGAGAACGATGACACAAGAGGCTGGTGGTCGCAATCGAAAGCGTAAGAGAAGAAACAACCACCGGAAAACTGAAACCCCGTCAAAAAAGCAGGCCGACACCTCCACCGCCGCTGCCACTTCTACAGTCAAACAACCGCCTGCAAAACCATTATCTTTTCTCGAAAAGGTACCCCCTCTCTCTACTCATGCTTAGCTTGGTGAACTGTTTCTATATGAATCGTAACAGATGAAATTTGATTATTTGTTTTTCTTTCAGATGAAAGCTAAATTAGCAGGAGGCCATTTTCGTATGATTAACGAGAAGCTTTATACCTGCTCGTAAGCCCTAAAATTTCCCCTCTCTTTAGCCCTTTTACTATGGCATAATTTGCAATTCAACTAATTATTATCGTTAACTTGGAATAAAATCCCTATGTATGTGTTCAGAACGTTATCCGTGATTAGGTTTTAGTAGCACGAATCAAATTCGTATGAATTGTCAAATGCTGTATCTGATAATTGATATGATGCAGTGGAGACGAAGCCCTCAACTACTTTAAAGAAGACCCTTCATTGTTCAACATGGTAAGATATTTTGTCCCCGATGAACTCTATATGAAGTACAGAGGGTGTCCTTACAGCCTTGCTAGCTAGATTGAATTATAAAGGGACAAAATACAGAAAAACACAAGGAATGTTTCTTTGGCATTCTATAGGTTAGCCACTGTCTGTATAAAACTAATATCTAACTCACTTGACCAGTATCATACAGGATATCAAGAGCAAATGTCGCGATGGCCTGAACAGCCGGTTAATATCATCATGAAGTGGCTAAAGGATCACACCTCTTCTTTAGTTGTAGCCGATTTTGGTTGTGGTAAGGACATGATAAAGCGTTTATGTGTTTCAAATTTATATTTAAGGGGTAAATGCAAGAACCATCAACGTACTTTCTTTTTATCGTTTATTATAGCATCCTACTTCCATTCTTTCTATCACAACATGTCCTTTCAACTTTTTCTTATCAATAAATTAGAGCATTGTACTTTCAATTCTTTTTCATTATTAGAACATTGTACTTTGAAAAGAAAATCCAATTATAGCAGTGAAAATGCTTTGTATTTGGATGACACAGCTCTAATCGGGTAGATTTCTTAAAGTACAATGCTGTGATAGGAAGAAAAAGGAAAGTAGAATGCTATAATAAACAAATAAACGGAAGTACTTTGCTATTTCTTGCACCTAACCCTATATTTAATGATAAATATCTGACATCCTTAGTACTTTTAGTGGGTAATTTACAAAAGTATCACATTGTGGTGTATAACAGGGGATGCCCGTCTTGCAAAAGGTGTAAAGAATAAGGTCTTTTCTATAGACCTTGTCTCAAATGATCCTTCAGTCATCGCTTGTGACATGTCCAATGTAAGTCTCATCAAATCTCCAAAATTTTAAATAAATTATAAATTTAAATTACAAGATTTAAGAACACATGTATTATGTATAAACTTGCAGACACCCCTCGAGTCTTCATCAGTTGATGTTGCTGTTTTCTGCCTTTCACTAATGGGAACCAATTTCCCAAATTATATTCAGGAAGCACACAGGGTACTTAAACCAAGGTACCTACCTACCAACATCGTTTTATACTTCATTAAATTGGGAGTCACAATTCTAATGTGGATTAGGCTCCTTTTGGGCACTGGCCCACCACTCTGTACCTGATCTGCCATGGACAGTGTGTGCCAGCTCAGGGGTTTTTGGAAGAATAATTGTTTTGCAAGAAACATAACTTGTCTAATAAGTAATAATTTTGTCTGTTAGTGGTTGGCTTTTGATAGCGGAGGTGAAGAGTAGATTTGATCCAAACACAGGAGGAGCGGACCCGGATAGGTTTTGTGAAGCTGTGTGTGAATTAGGGTTTACTTCTGTATCAAAGGTTTGTTCATCTTCTGTTCTTGTCACCTTTTGGTAATTATCATCAAGTTTTTGTGGTGCTGATAATATATGTGTCAATTTGCAGGACTTCTCAAATAAAATGTTCATACTTTTATACTTCAAGAAAAAGGTTAGACAACCTCATTTGCGCCATTGTACTCGATTAACAAGACTTGTGAAATAAGTGTTGTTCTGATTATGTTAAAAAAGAAACAACAATGACTTTTATTTTGCAAGTGTTTGCAGGCAAATAAGAACAGGAGCAAGGGGATTGATTGGCCTGAACTGAAGCCATGTTTGTACAAGCGTCGCTAAGGTTGCTACATGTATTCTAAAGTCTAAAGGATCCAATCCTTGGATTTCAAATGCTTATTTATGTTTTGACTTTTAACGTGAGTCATTGTTGACAATCACCAATCATTCTTTTTAAGTTGAATTAGTTGTTGTTTACTTGTCTTTTTATATATTTATAATCTCTATATGATTGTCGATTGATTTTTCAGCTGTCTGTTATGCTGAATTTAAAAAATATTAAATTTAGACTAAGTTAATTTTGGCGACCAAGATTCTAATTCCCAAAATTGTTCTTCTTTTTTATTTATATTTTAAAGATCTGTAATTTCAAAAAATAATTATCTTACTTCGTATGTATCTTATTTGTTGGCATGACAGCTCCAAAATGTTACTAAAAACTTGTGTGAATTTAGAATGTTAACCATGAAAAATACGACCTATAAACTGAATTGAGCACGCAATTTGCCATACATAATCGAGTTATCAAGTCATTTGCAATTTGCATTCTTCTGCGAGTAACAAATGTCATCGACATATCTCAGTTTGGTTTATGGAGATTTAATTGCAAGTAAAATATGTCATCGACATATCTCATCTTGGTTTATGGAGGTTTAATTGCAAGTTCAATTCAAAAATTTATAATATCAAGTTAATCTTCACTTTTTCATAACATGTTGGTTGGTTCTCGGCAATTCATTTAGTTTTAAGGGTTAATAGCATAAAAATCACTATAGTTTGACCAAAATTCTGGTTTAATCACTATATTTTTTTTCGTTCCACAAAAACCATTCATAATTTCAAAGAATTTCATAGTGACCACTATTTGTTTTATTTTATAACTTTAAGGATTATTTTCATCGAAAGGTTATGTGAAAAGTTTGATATCGACATTTGAAGCAAATATTGGAACTCTGTTGCAGTGAAAACTATACATAAAGTTGTCTGCGTGTGAATTTTGTCTTCGTAAATGTAACTCTTTGGCCACGTTGTGCGCATGTTGGGTGTTCAAGTGAATCGACTAAATTTTGAATGCAACGGGGTTAAGGATGTTCCAAGTTGACAACATACAATCATGACTTTTATTTGTTATAGTGTTATGGAAGACGGTCAACAAAGACGGTTTTGTTGTGGAGTGTACTTTCAATTTTCTCAAAATTTTATACTTCACGGAGTCTTATCCTTACCCCCTTGACGTATTTGTCGCCCACTACAACATACTTTCAATTTTAAAAGCAACATGATTTCAATTTTAAACCAAAACAACAAGGTCCAAAGAAAGGAAACTATTCACTGAAATACAACTATTTGATACTCGCAAATAGGAAACCAATAGCCGCTCAAAAACTAATATTCGAAAAAACTGATCGCCGCTCGTTGTTTTGCGCGGGTACATTACTAGTTAAAGTTAAATAAATAAAACCAAAATTAGAATTGCATTTAGTGGTCCTCCGGTCAAATGATAATATAGACGAAGAAAGAAAAACAAATCATTTTCAACATGTCTGATTTTGATCTCTTCAAGCTCCTGTTCAAGGATCGATGATTTCCTCTTCGTCTCCTTCTCCGATATTCCTTTCTTCCAAGCTCGGTAGTCCCGCTTCTCTTGCACTTCTTGCTCATTATTGTGGGCAAGAATATATATTTTTGATGATGGTCCTAATTTCTTCCTGTCCTAAGGATGTGACAACCACTTTCTTCCATTTTTTTATTATGGTTGTGGCGATGGTTGTGGTACCTCATCATAGATGTCATCAGCATCGATATCATGGGTTAAATAGTGTGTAGGTGTTGGATTTCGATGTCTTTCCCCGTTTAGAGGAATGAAGGGGGGGGGGGGATTCATACCCATTTCTTTGGTTGTGAGCCATTTGTGATGATTTCTCATAATTTTCCATGCCCTTATATGTGCAAAACTGCCATGAGCGATTTTCCGAAACTCGCATTGCGACGACTTTAAAAAATCAACATCCTCTCTCTTGCTGGCACGCATGTTGCATTTTTTTGTTGTAGATGCAGTTGAACTTGTTGAACTTCGTCTGTAAATCCTTCCATTTGGAGTTAACTTGATGCCTTGTCCGATCAGTCCCACCAAATTGCGTTTTGAAATGGGTCAATGCATGCTCCCAAAAGGACTCGTGACGTTGATGGTTGTCATGCTCTTTATCATCAGAAACACTAATGTATGCATTTGCCAACACGACTTTCTCATTTTCACTCAATGGGAGTCATCTCAACCTTGTGAGAAAAATTCGTTTTTGGGAGGTGGTTGTTTAGTTTTTGGTGTTTATTGGACTTCATCACTTGATTCCATACCTCGGGTTTGGGAGACTGGAAGGGTTTCACGACTTGACTCGTCGTTGCCTTGGTCATGAAAATGAGATTTGTTTGAGACATAACATTGAGATGGGTTCACTTGGAAGGGACTATAGCCGACTGGGTAGTCTTGAGAAAGTGAAAACTGGTTGTAGTTTTGTTGCATCGATATTTGTTGGTATTGTGAAAACTGTTGGTTTTGTGGATAATAAAGTGATGAGGTTGAGGGAACATTCAAATCGCTTTCATCCTGATGGTTTCTTTGATTTTGAAGAACTTTTTTTTTTTCCGATTTTTCGCGGTTTGAATCCATTTGAAAAGAAAGAGTTTTTATAGAAATATAGGAAAGCGTTTGTAGAAAATTTGAGAGGAATAGTGAAGAAGGAATATTTGATTTTTTGAAGATGTGAGTATTTACAAGGGTGGGAAAATTATTTTTTGAGTAATTTTTTTAATCAATACCATATAATGCGACTTTATGAACCCGCCTACTACCATTCTATCAGCAACCAGCGTGAGGTGGTGTCATGACACCGGTGGCCCCCTCCTCCAACCCGCCATCACCTATCGATGGTTTCGTCCGGCCTTACCGAAAAAGATAAGATATTATTTATGCCTTACCGAAAAAGATAAGATAAGATATTATTTATATAATCACATATTTAACGCTAATTAAAAACAGATAATTGTTTGTGCTTGTAAACACCAAGTCTAAGTTTATGCCACATCACTTGTAAAACGTCAAAAGTCAAAACAATTCTGCATAAACTTTTATTATAAAAGGATATAAACAATCAATTTTAGTGCTATACGTGTTAAGCAGTATATGGAAGAGCAGAGCAAGAGAAAAGGATATTGTCAAGATATGCATGTGTCCAAATATGACATGTCAGGATGACTCAAACTAGCCAGTATTTTCAGCATTGATAACTGATACGCATCCTCATCATTAATTATGCACTTACCAAAACCCTCTCGCTGCTCCTACAAATCACTGTCTCACTCGAGTTTTAGCGAGCAGAGGGTTTCGAGTTTCCACAAACAGATCTTCAAGTCAAAGGGAAAATGTCTATACTTCGACTCTGCAAAGGAATCAAGTCAAATGTTTATCCTAAAACCGCTTCAGATTACCTTTCTTCACTCAGATTCTCGAGGTAATTTTTGTTTTCATTCGATGAATACTTTTGGTTCTCTTTTCTTTTTCTATGTATTTTGTGATTTTGATAGTCCGATCGTGTTCTGCATCTTTTTTTATCAACGTGATTCGATGATTGAATCTATATTCTTGCGTGGACGGCATTTTCAGTTATAGTTCGATCATCATGATGTATATGATTGGCAAATTAGGGCTAAAATTGGATACTATATGTCTGGATACACGTGGCAGGATACGTTATAAGGTAAAGCGTTGGTCGATTATTTGTGGGCTTTATTATTCTGCCCCCTTTTATTCGCTGAATTAAAGCCCTTTTAAGTATTAATATGATTTTATCGTCCACTGTTTTTCTTTTGTCGTATTGTTTTTACGACTGTTCTCATATGAAAACAAGTTGGAGTTACTTTCGAGCACTAGTTCTGTGCTTGCTTTCATTCCATATTGAACAATGTACGGTAGGTTAAAGAGTAACCAATATTATGCTATCTCCTTTCTGGTTATTTGATTGTATTTTCTCTTTTATGTCAAAATTGTTCATGTGTATCTATTGGTATGCAGACTCATTCATTCACTGGGATTTGCAACTGTGAAAGCTGAAGAGATCTCTGGATCTCAGCCTGCTGAAGTACAAAACTTGGGTAAACACTTCAATTTGAGTAACAAAATCTTGTAGGTTTGGTTTTAAAGTTCTTTCTTCCAGTCCAGGGAAAATGGATTAAATCTGCCAACTGGAATACGATTGTGGATCCCTTAAATGGAGAATCATTTATCAAAGTTTCAGAAGTAGATGAAAGTGGAATCAAGGTATGTATCTTGAATGTATCAAATATACTTTTCTCTATATTCCCTGTAGTTGTCTTATCAGATATAATTTACTTATCATGCAGCCTTTTGTAGAGAGCTTGTCCAAGTGTCCAAAACATGGCATGCATAACCCATTTAAATCCCCAGAAAGGTTTGCACACAGTCCTATGATTATCAATGTAGATTTAACATTTAGCTAATTATATTATTTACAGGTACCTTTTGTATGGAGACATATCTGCAAAAGCAGGCCATATGCTTGCCCTACCTGAGGTACAACACTTCTATTGACAAGACAAAGTGCATCAATATTTTCCAATCCTAAACGTGTCATTAGATTATAATGATTTTTTATTTTTAAAATCTTTTCAGGTTTCTGATTTCTTTGCTAAGTTAATACAGAGGGTTGCACCCAAGAGTTACCAGCAGGCTCTTGGTGAAGTTTATGTTACAGGGAAGTTTCTAGAGAACTTCTCTGGTGATCAGGTACATTATAGTGAACTTCATTGACAATTATGTGTTAATTGTTATTATTCATGACACATACAATCTTATTGAACTGCAACTATTCTTATTAATTTCAAAATTAGGTACGATTTTTGGCTAGGTCCTTTGGAGTTCCTGGGAATCATCTTGGCCAACAAAGTCATGGTTTCCGCTGGCCTTATGGACCTGTAAGATTTTCTTCCACATATTTATTTATTCATTTAGTTTAAATGACAATATTGTCTCATTCATATAATCTTGCAAATCTTTTTTTAATTACAGGTGGCTATTATTACGCCTTTCAATTTCCCTTTGGAGATTCCTCTACTCCAATTGATGGGCGCACTTTATATGGGCAACAAGCCTGTACTTAAGGTTGATAGCAAGGTAGGCTCTCTTACATATAAATTGGATAAACTAAATTATTGTTTCTTTTTAGCACCCATTCTTGATATTTTATAAACACTTTTATGATTTTCATGCCAAACCCGTTTCTATTTAGTTTGTGAAAAGCCTTTTATGAGTTTGATCGAATAACCTTTTATGAACAAGTTATATATTTGATGAAAGTCATTATGTATGTATTTCTTGATACATTTGAACCATTTTTGTAGGTATGCATTGTTATGGAACAAATGCTTCGGTTACTCCATGATTGTGGGATGCCTTTGGATGATGTTGATTTCATTAATTCTGATGGAAAGACAATGAACAAGCTACTGCTAGAGGTTGGTTTTTATTGTGTACCTTCACTTTTATAAGTAGCAGATCTTTTATTGCATTAAGTTTGAAAACTTTGGTAGTTGTTAATTTCTATAACTTTCTGATGCCATATTCAGGGGAAACCACGAATGACTCTTTTCACTGGTAGCTCAAAAGTAGCAAACAAGCTGGCTGATGACCTAAATGGTAGAATTAAATTGGAGGATGCTGGATTTGACTGGAAAATTCTTGGCCCTGATGTTCATGAGGTACATAAACATCAATCTTAAGTCTGTTTATTGTCTCCAAATAATGCTATGCTACAATACAAGAATGTTAAAGATTTTTTAAATTAGTTTTGTGTTGCTGACTTTGAACCACAAATTGGCAGGTGGATTATGTGTCGTGGGTTTGCGATCAAGATGCATATGCATGCAGTGGTCAAAAGTGTTCCGCACAGTCTATGCTTTTCATGCATGAGGTTAGCTGGCACATCATCTCATTACTGTATATTTTCACAGAATTCCTTAAGAATTACCCTTTTGATCCAGAAAGATGTCCAGTTTATGTTATAGAATAGTTCTAAAGGGATAAATGCAAGAAATAGCAATGTACTTTGGGACAATGAAAGTAGATTAATTACAAATTAAGTAGAAGCTCTTGATCAATCGTTAAAAAATTAAGGGTAATTTGCAAACATCAAGTAGAAGCTGTTTTTTGGGACGGAGGGAGTAAATATTGTTATATAACTAATTTTTATGCATAGAATTGGAGCAAAACATCAGTCTTGCGTCAATTGACCGACCTTGCTGCAAGGAGGAAGCTTGAAGACTTGACGATTGGCCCAGTTCTTACCGTAAGTGTCTCATAAAGAAAGCGAGAAGTAATAAATTTGTAGTTTCCTGATTTAGTTATTTGGTCTCTGCAGTTCACAACAGAAGCAATGCTAGATCACATGAAAAAATTGCTTGAGATTCCTGGATCTAAACTAGTGTTTGGGGGTGAAGAGTTGGAAAACCATTCTATTCCTAAAATATATGGTGCTATAAAACCAACAGCTGTATTTGTTCCAATTGAACAAATCCTCAAGCCTGAAAATTACGACCTAGTTACGAAAGAAATCTTCGGACCATTTCAGGTAAGAAATAAATGTTTGTTACATTACAGAATTTCTTTTTTCTTTTTGTTTATCTTATCACTATGTTTTGTTTGTCAGATTATCACGGAATACAAACACAATCAACTCCAACTGGTGTTGGATGTCCTTGAAAAGATGCATGCACATTTAACAGCTGCTGTGGTTTCAAATGACCCCTTGTTTATTCAGGTTTGATGGAGTTTTTCTCATTTATAATTGTTTCGGTGGATTTCTTGATCTGACTTGTGTTTCCAGGATGTTGTTGGTAAAACAGTGAACGGGACGACTTATGCTGGACTTAGAGCAAGAACCACAGGGGCCCCACAGAATCACTGGTGAGTACAGTCATCCATGTTTACAACTTTGTTGCATAAATTAGGGAAAGTGTTGTGTGGGTTTTAAAAGAAAACGTGAAAAATGAAATGTGTTCAGGTTTGGGCCAGCTGGAGATCCAAGAGGAGCAGGAATAGGGACTCCTGAAGCCATAAAACTTGTGTGGTCATGTCACAGAGAGGTCATATACGATGTTGGTCCCGTCCCACATAAATGGCAAATCCCACCTTCTACTTGAACTACTTTTGCAGTCACAAAAGACGTCGGTACCCCTGCATGAAGTTCACCACATTTGACCTTGAGTTTTCATTAGCTCTAATGTATGGCGGCTGTTGACGCCTTTCTTTGTCTTTGTAGCTGAACCACGAGTAAAAGTAGCTAATGTAATGAGTCTTAAGAAATGCAGACATTTAGGTGCGTATGGTTGTATGCAAAAAACATAATAAAACACAACCCCACTAGGCTTCATTATGTTACCCTCATTCTATGTTGCTTTTCTTACATTGGAAAAAAATATTACCAACGAGTATGTGTCCATTTCCATTTACGTCTTTTGTGAGAGATTCAAATCCTTCACAATTCCAGTAATATTTTTACAAATAATAATTAGAATGTTGATTTCATACATCAATTTTCACTATTTTTTTTCCTTTGTAATATTGTTTGTTAAAAGTATATGTTGATTTTATCTGCTATTCAATTTTTTTACTTATTTATAAAAATGAGTTTGTCATAATTTAACATAAATTTGTTTGATTATTCTTTATAAAATGTGATATTAACATGATTTCCATATAGTTATGATATAAACAAAACTTTTGTGGTCGGCAAATTTTGTTATAGTTTTATAGAGGTCATATCTATAAACTAGTGAAATTTTTTGCAATAGTAAATACCATATATCCAGGTTAAACACATATGCATCATGTATAACTTATTAGATGTTTTAACGGTTCAAATTAATTAATTATTAGAATCTATGATCAGGAAACGCCAACAAAGGAATATGTGTAATTGGTGGTTGGACATGTTCTCTCCATACAGTCAAATGTCTCCCATACATTTTAATAATTGAAAATATACGTATTATTTGCATCAGCTAGTTTTTACAGTCAACATAAGAAAGATAAATCATAATATTTTTAAAACAAAAGACACGCTGCCCTAGCATGAACCTAATACATCATTTTTTTATTTTCATCTCATGATTGCTAAGATAATAAAAAAAAAAATCATTTTAAAGATTATTCAAAAAGTCATAATAGTGAGAATTAATTTTACCAAATCTCCCTAAGTTATTAGATAGATTTACAAAGCTAAATTAACCAGGTAGTTAATTTATGACTTAAAATAGTTTTGATAGAGCTAAAACAAGAATATTAATGATCATAATTAACTTTAGTAATAACTCTTAATAAGTAATGAAAAGTAATGTAACATCATAATGAAAGGTTATCAACTATGCAACAAACTAATTTTCTTTGCCAGTTTATATACATAAATTAATAAAATGATAATGGGCATAATAGAATAATATATAAATCATAGATTGATAAAAATAAAAAATCATAAAGTAATTAAAATGTAAAACTAAAGAAATAAACATGGACGTAAACTGAATCGTAGTCCCAAAAGGCCCAATTGAAGCCCTTCTCAAATTGCACGTTAACGTTACTTCTTCAAACCAAGCCGCCACTCGCCAGAGCCCAAAGCAGCATTACGTCGTAGTCTTCAAAACCTTCTCCAGAGTCGCCGTAGCTCCGCCGTCCTTAAACCCTTCTGTGTTTCAAGGTTTGTTCTTTACGACCTTTATTCACGATGTCTATGCTCGAACTGATAACCAAAGCGTCATCCGAACAACTACCTTTAGATTCACAATACCCGATTGTTCTTAATCCAGACCCTATTCTCCTCAACTTGAAACCTCAAAGCCAAGAATCGAATGACGCTTCTTTCATTAAACGGGTTGAAGGCTGGAAAATTTCTCAAACGGATACGGAGATTATCGAGTTAGGGCAAAAGTTCTTTAAGAAGTTGAAAATTAAGCTTAAAAACCTTAAGTCGTTCAGTAAGGTTGAGTTCGTTGGAATGTTGAATTCATATTTGGAGAAGAACAGCGAGAAACTCGGAACTTCAGTAGCGATTGAACAGAAGGACGAGGGTTATACTAAGGCGCTTATACAACAATTAGGGTTTTTAATGGGTGAGGCTGTTTTAGGCTTGGTATTGGAGGCTTGTTTTGCATTCGAAATTTGGGAGATATTAGAGACTCTGATCGTTCGTGGTCTTATTGAGGGTTCGTGTTCTAGGAAGTTAGTTCATAATTTGATTGAAAAAAGGAGATCAGATTTGGTTTGTTTGTGTGTTAAGCATGTCTCTGATCTTCAAGTTTCTGATATCCTTTCGGTTTTGAGGTTCTTCCTTTCTCCACCTAAAGATGCTTACGGCACTATGATCGTTATAAGGAAACAATGGGAGACTCAAGCTTTGTCCGCCATTGAAATGGCAGCGGACAAAACCCTTGGTGAGAAGACATTGAAATTTGCAAAAGATGCTGCCATTTTACTCATGATGTCTCATGATGAGTTTACAACCAGTGAATTGTGCTTGCATTATCTACTTTCATCCCCAAATCTCGATGATGTGATATTCTCAGCCTGTATTGGGAAGCTAAATGGTTCAGAGATCATGGGTTTTGTACGTTATTTGAAGAAATGGTTAGGAAAGTATCAAAAGTTCCCACAAGTATGTTCTTCGATTCCTAAAGCTTCATCCAATCATGGACTAAAAGTTCTTGATTCCATTCCTTCCCTTGAACATGTTACCAAGTGCTTTGGGTTTGTTCTTGATGAACATTTCTCTTCATTGGTGATGCATCCGGAGTTCTGTGAAGAGGTGAAATCTATCGAGTTGATTGTGAATTCTTTGGCCTCAGAAACACGGTTTTGTTGCAAGTTGGCAAACTTGAGTAAATTGATGTTGAAGGTACGTAATATTACTTTTCTTACATCATTATCAATTTTAAATGGAATGCTAATGAAGTGGATGATTTGTTGCAGGTATGAATCATTAGGTTTCTGAAACTTGTATCACAAGAAACGGGCGAGTATAAACATTAAATGGAGAGCTAATTCTTGCAGATGGCAATAGATGGTGTTTTTGTCCTACAACTTTTTTGTTTGTATTAGTGAAATTTTTGATAGAGTTGGGAGTTTGAGAATGTAAAATGAAGAACACAACTGCTCTTTTTTGTTCTAATTTCTAGATTTGTATCAAAGGATTCTTAAAGGTATTACCTTCATTATCCTTCCTACCTTCTTTTCTTTGTTGAATTAAAAGCCTTGAGCAAGTACTCGTATTGTTATTGTTATTGAATTAATGACTATGAAAGCGTTTTTGGGGCGGGATTTAGTATGCGATTGTACAGATCCAAACAAGGCGGAGTTCCTTTCAAGCATTGGCGGTGTGCTTGAAACTTGAATATGTTTTAACATTAGTTTAGTTAAAAGGTGTTCTGAATTAACAAAAAAAAGGTCGTCCTTTTTTTTTCTAAATGAAAGAAAGATTAACGATTTATTGGTTTATTGAACATTTGTTTATAATCCAATTATGTGAAATTTGTTGGTTAAACCGGTTACTAATGCTAATGTGAACACTACATGTACACACGTTTGTTGACGTCACCTTTAATAGTGTTATCTTAATTCTTAACCATTAAACAATGTAACGGAGCAACCTGTTTACAAGTCTTCTCTTTTTTTATTTTATTTTTTTTTACAATATTAAAATTGAGAACAACAATACAAGGGCTAAACGAGTAGAAAAAAGTTGTGACCAAATTGAACATCTTATATAGTTCAATGGTCTAAAATATTTTTAATTTTAACATATATAGCTTAGGTTAGACATAAGTTGCCACACCTTCAAACCATTAAATTATATACATTTAAATGATTGTGGCCTACTAAAACTTGCAAAGCAAATGCATTTTAGGAATGATCAACGGCAATAAAAAAAATGGAAGATACTTTCATCCTTTTATCAATTCATGCAACATATTTTTTTAATGGTTTAATATAGTAAACTTATCATTTATCATTAATTTTATATAAATTTAACCTAAAAACTGGCTATAAGATGATGTGGCACCGATTTTTTATGTTTCAAGCCATGCCAATTGCTAAAATTCATATCTATACGTAATATTTCATAAACAAAAAACTGTAAAAACTTTAGAAACCATGCTTCAACCCATTTGAATTTTGAATCTTAGATTGTTCCCATTTCCTCAAAGTTTGTCTCTTCTAGTAGATGGCACAATCATGTATTCATGTCTTCATCTTCATATTAGACAACTAACTTAAGCAACAATGGTGCATTTCTTTGCCATTGTCCAAATAACTCCATTGTTTGGACATTGGATAAACAAAAATCCAAGTAGACGATTTAAGTGTAGTCTTAATTTTGTTAATGTTGAGTTTATGCACCTGTTTATGTTAACATGATAAATTTGTATTATTAATTGAGTCCAACCAACACTAATTAAAAGAACATTAATATTATATCCAACAAAATGGTATGTTACCATTTAGACTTCTGAAACCCACCAACATATTTTGATATAAATATACATATATTTTTCTCAAGATATGTTCCCAAGATTATTTTACAATTAATCCACAACCGCCTACCTTAAAACCTTAATTTTTCAAAATGAAAATTGTGGCTACCGAAGTAGTGCTACTTGACATTCTGAACAACTTTAACTATTGCCGTATAATCAAAATCCTCTTTTAGGATTTCCTATCTCTAGAAAATTTCAAGTTCTTCCATAAAATGAGGAGGGAGGAATGATAAAAATATTTAACACAGACCAAATGATATTCACACTGACGCTTCCAAAACACACGAAATGCTATCTGCAAACTCATGCACGAATACAACTCAAGCTACATTCAACTCCACAGATACCAGTGCCTTCATGTGCACAACCATATATACCCTTGATTTCAGTATGTAGTTCGTAGAATGCATGCTCTAAGATATATATGTGGAGTTTAATATTGTTTTTTCAAAAGAGTCTTTATGCTATGTTCTCGAGTTCATTTTAGGAGGGAATGGGGAGGGAAGTAAAGAGAATTCAAGAGAAATTGTGTTCTTGAGGTTTTTTAAAACTATCTACAAAGTTTTATAAAAATGGCTAATGTCGAAGTTAGAAATATTCGCTAGGGATGAACTTAAAATGAAGAGGTAGCTTTGGCAACCACCTACGTCGACATCAATGAAAAGGTGTATGCGGAAACCAACCGCCAATTTTGGGAACGTATGAGGGAATTGTTTCACATAATATTGGACACAATACACTATCGGAGTAAGCAACAGCTTAACAGCAAATGGAAGGATTTGTCGGTAAAACTGGCAAAATTTAACCAAAATTACTTACACCTATCGGCGAACCGACAACACAGGACAACCAACGATGAGATCGTTGAACAAGTCCTACAACAGTATCATGTGTCACACAACACATACTTCACGCACATAGAAACGTTGAATATTGTGAAAAATTCACCAAGGTTTTAAGTAGGGTATTGGTAAAAAAACCCTCCATGATGTGACATGTGTGTGAATGCCAATTCACACAACACACACATCCACTCACATGAAGAGGATTTATTTAAGATCACCCTTTTAATTATTGTCTTTAGATTTTTAATTATCGTATTTAGGTTTTAAAATTCTATATTTAAAATTTTAAATTATTGTTTCCGTTTTAAAATTTATTTTGTAATAATATGCCTTTTTAATTTTAATATTATTTGATTAATTTAATTAAATTTTGTAATGATATGCCTTTTTAATTTAATATTAATTTGTACTCTATTAATATTAACCTTCTTGAGAATCAAAACAGACCTGTTCTCAAATAGGCAATTAGGCATCTTCTTGCTCTTCCTCTGGTTCGTGGTTTCTGGAACCCAGTGATTTGTATCGTTGCCGCTATCAATCACTCATAATTTTCTGGAAGACGATGGATCATTCTTGGCGTCCTCCGCCTCTGCCACCAATACCAGGTAACATCAGCAACATCTGCCCAATCTGCTCAACATCTCACTTCCCCTTTTGCCCTCCTCCCCCGTTCATCGAAAACCCTAGATTTCATCACTTACAATCACAAAACGATTACTATCATCAACGACCCCGTTTTGATCACCATCATCCTTTCCCGAATCATCAGAGTTCGTTAAATCATAATTATGATTATAATCCTATTGATGGGCATGCGGTTAGACGACCTGCGTGGTATGGTAGTAACCCTAGCCTAGATATGAGTCCGTATAATGCCATCGGGGATCCTCCTATGGTTAATGGAAATTATAGTAATTATCATACGGGCGGTGTTGCTCCCGCTAGTTATGGATACGACGGCTATGATAATGGCGCAACAAAGAGAACAAAAATTGACCCCATCAACAATAACCAGGGTCCTAGAGGACCATCTATTGTTGGTGAAATTGCAGATGCATCAAGGTTTTCATCTGATAATGAGAGGATATTGAAGTTGATTCACGATCATGGCAATGCTGCCAATGCTGCACCTTCTGGTCTTCCCAACGTAGGGGCAGATTTAGTTTCAGATTCCAATGGTGAAAGTGCCAATATGTATGACATGAGATTCAAACGGAAACGTGAGACAAGTGACTTTCCAAGTAGCAGGGAAGATCATGGAGCAGTGTATGGAAAGAATAATGTGCATTATGATCAAAACTTGCATGGTCCAACTACTGGAACTTTACAAGAGAATCATCACAATTTGCAGCGAACAACTCAGATTCACTTGCCACCACCTGCTGAATCAATCCAGCCAAATCACAAATTCTCAGCTTCACACCTACCCACAGATATAAATCGGGCTGTTTATGTGAACACACCTAATTCTTTTGGGCCCAACTTCGGTCCAGTGGAGTTTCCTCATGCTTATCATGGCCAACCTCCTCTTCCTATTTCCCCTCCACCACCACTACCCACAGAACCACCACGGAACCATTTCTTTGAGGCACATGTTTCACCACCAGTAAAAAATCCCTCTTTGTTTCCTATTGGTGTTAGTTCTTCAGCAGACTCGTCATCATTATCACACTCTGTAATTCCTGAAAACCAACCATCTTCACAAGTTTACTATGCCAGTAATGCTGGACACCATGGTTCAACTCTTTCTTCTGCAGAGGTACGACAGTCTTTATGCTCTCCACATTTTTCTCCCTTTCAATTACTATGGTATTATTCCTTTCACTAATGACCAAAATTGTACTTCCTAGGAATTTTACACCCGACAATCTTCATCTGAAAAACATTTCAGAGATGCTCAGCCATTTCCATTGCGACATTTATCTTCTGAAAAGCCAAATATTATTGATGCTTCTCGCATATTTAAGCAGCCACACCGAACATCTCGTCCTGATCACTTGGTGATAATCCTACGTGGGCTTCCAGGTACTTCCATTGGTTTCTTTACAATATGATCCTACTTTCATTCCTTCCATTACGACATTGTACATTGAAAAATCTACCCAATTATGCCAATGTCATCCAAATAAAAGCAATTTTCATTGGGCTTTTTTAAAGTGTAATGTCCTAACAAAATGAGCTGAAAGCATAATGTTATTGGGTTGGTAGATTTTTGAAGTACAATGCCTTGATAAAAAGAAAACTGAAAGTACAGTGCTGTAATAGAAAGATATGAAAGTCGGATGTTGTAATACACAAATAAATGGAAGTAGTAAGTACATTGTGAATTCTTGCAGGTAGTGGAAAGAGCTACTTGGCAAAGGTGTTGCGTGATATTGAGGTTGAAAATGGCGGGGAAGCACCACGCATTCATTCCATGGATGAGTACTTCATGACTGAAGTTGAAAAGGTATGTAGTTGCCTTCTTTAAAGTTTAACCATACCATGCTGGCAAAAAATATTTCTTGTATATTTTATTTGTCTCTATACTTTATTTCAAAGACTTTGGTGACTGTACATTCTGATTTTAAGTATCATATTTATGTTTTATAGGCTGAAGATAGTGATTTGTCAAAGTCTTCTGGTTCTCTCAGAGGCAAGAGACAAGTAATGAAGAAGGTGATGGAGTATTGCTATGAACCTGAAATGGAGGAGGTATTTTGAAGTACTTAGCAGTTAATCATCATATATATTGATTATTTTAGAGTAAATTTCGAGAATGGTCCCCATGCTTTCTGATTTTTTTCATGATTAGTCCAAAACGACACCTTTTTCAGTGTTGATCCTTATTTTAAGATTTCATATCGATTTTGGTCCCTGAACTTCGAAATAAGTACCAAATTGACATGGATCCTTGAAATAAGAACTGAAATCAGAAAGTCCAGAGACCAAAATCGATACAAAACCTTAAAATAAGGACTAACATTGAAGTTTGTTTGGTACTTTGCCTTATGAAAAGTGTTGTATTATTCTAAAATTGGCATATATCTTTGCGTAGGCTTATCGAGCAAGCATGCTGAAGGCATTCAAGAAGACCCTTGACGAGGGGGTTTACTCCTTCATAATTGGTACGGTTTATCTGGGACACAAGTGCCAAAATTTGAGTATTTTACAAGGGTTTATATTTTGTCTTTTATCTCTTATCTTTTTATCTGATGTTGATCCTTTAGCAATGTGATTAGTATTTCTGTGGTCACCTCTTCTCATTATTACACTTGTCTTTTGTGTTATATGAATATTGTTTTAGACATCTAGTGCTAAATGCTGTCCTTACATATGATTTTTAAAAAATTGAAAAGAGTGGTATGTAATATGGTAAGCATGTAGAATAAGTGACACTAACAAGCGATGCAGTTTTTTTTTTTTTTGAGCCACTTGACTTATTTGTTGCTGGTATGTGTGCCCTCGTCTTAGTGGATGACCGCAATCTGCGGGTAGCCGATTTTGCTCAGTTTTGGGCAACTGCTAAGGTATACCCTCAACTCTCTCATCCTCACAATCTCTACCAATAGTTAGTTACCTTCTCTCTGTGTGTTGCATAGTGGGGTCGCTTTATTATTTGCAGATTTTAATGATAGCATGTTCTGTTGAAGTAACAAGGTCTTTGTAATTTGTATTTATATATTTTCAGGAAGTATTTGATGGGGATTCATTTAGAGTTATGAAAATGTCATATATGTCAAAGTTAGGGAGTTATTAGAGAACATTCAGTATTTCACTTTGTTTGTTTATCTTTTTTTATGCTTATTGGCAAGCTAGCTTTTTATTTTAGGTTATATGCAAGAAATAGCAATGTACTTGCATATATTTGTTTATCATAGCATTCTAATACAACGCTTTACTTTGAAAAATCTACCCAATTATACAAAGCAATTTCACACGTAGATATTTTTAAGTGCGGTGTAATAAGAAAAAAAGAAAGTATAACTCTATAATAGAAAGAAATGAAAGTAGGATGCGATAATAAAAAAAAATAAATGGAAGTACATTGCTATTTCTTGCATCTAACATTTTATTTTTTGAGCAAACATTTAAGCTTGTGATCCATTCAGGGCAAAGGAATTTAGAGTCTTCAAGTGTTTAAAATTTTGAATTAAATCGCTGTATATGTTGATAAGGTTATGTTTGAGCAAACTCCTGTATTGGCTTGGCCATACAAAATAACATTACACTTTGGGCCAAATACAAGCAAAGCACCTGGAATTGTACTATTATCATATAATTGTGTCTGTTGTTTTTCAAATTTGTTACAAATGCTTGCTGTGGTCTTGTTTTGTCCTTGGATTGTTGGATTTTTCAACACATATATCTTCTTCTTTATCTTTTATTTTCACTACCTGCTGAAATAACATCCGTTGTAATTCATACATCAGTGTTTTGACTTTTGTATGGAATGTATCGATTTTGCTTCTTTCCCTGTTTTTTTTTTTTTTTTTTTTTTTTTTTTTTTTTTTTTTTTTTTGGTGACAGATTTCTGTTGTCATGGAGCTGTATCAGACAATATTAATACACATCGCTAAATAAATTATATGCAACAATATACTCTGTTTAACTACTCATGCTATTCCTTTACTCATGTTTCCTTAGATACATACATGGAATATGTAAAGCTTTAAGCTCAGTGAGCAGTTATGGTTCTATGAACAAACAATTTTCATAAAACATATCAATTTAGTGCATGAATAACAATTCACTATGAAATAACAGAGTCTGGAGACTAATCCTTATTACTTATGTTTTAATGGCAAATCAGAATTTTGTAAAGCTGTGCAATTTTGGTCTTGGAATCTGTGTAGATCTGATGACAGTGCCTATAATACGAAAGTGATCTCAATTATTTATGTTAACAACTTTTACCAGTTTAAATTTATTAGACTTTACTCCACTGGTATCCGTTAAATGATCGAATTAGATTTGCAGTACTTGCAGTCGTCACTTGATTGGAAAACAATCTTTGTACTTATGAAATTGCAACTTGACCAATAATTTTTGCAATCTCTTTCTTTTTTTTACCAAAAAGTATCAAATTCAATAGGTTGTTATGTTAGACAAGTTTGATGGTTGAAATTGCAAAAAAGTTGCAGCATTTGGTGTTGAAAAATGCAAGGAATTCCTGCATTTGATGCAATTGCATTGCTTTGTGGTGGCCGTGACATGAAAATATGACATTGCAGATCTGTGATAATTATATATATCTTCTTTTGTTGATTTGTTTCCTGCTTTTCTTGCAGAGATCTGGTTATGAAGTATACTTGGTGGAGGCCTCTTACAAGGATCCAGCGGTGAGTTTAAATATCACATAACCCTTTCTAATTCTAAATACTACTTTTTTTTACCAAATGGACTTAATTGGGACAAGATTCAATCGGGTAAGCTATATGTATATGTGTGTGTTCTTTTTGATCTAATACAAGGATGACTTGATAGATAAAGTCAGGGAAAGGGTCTTTCAATCTTTTACAAAATTACCCTCATTTAATTTTTCCCCAATTTCTCAAATATTTTTATAAACTTAAGTTATCACTTGACGGAAAATAAAGAAACAAGTGAATAGTTCAAATTTAAAAGGGCATTAGTTGTTGAAAAGCTGACCATCTGTTTATGATGTGTTTTTAGGGCTGTGCGGCTAGGAATGTACATAATTTTAGCCTGGGTGATATTCAAAAGATGTCTACACAATGGGAAGAAGCTCCATCTTTGTACTTGAAATTGGATGTCAAGGTTTGTTTCCTTATTCCAAAATTATTTCTGCATAAGCATGTTGGATTATCTGATGCTATTTTAGATCATGATAATATGGATCTTTTAAAATTTAACAACCAGAATTTGAGAATATTGGTGGTAGATTATGGTATTTTACTTGGTTTTGCAGTCGTTGCTCCATGGAGATGATTTTGATGAAAGTGGGATTCAAGAGGTAAGCTTGGTATTCTTTTTGCTAGCAGTGTTTTTTACTCTATGGAGGGCAATTACGTCTTTCACACAGACAAGAGATTGAGAGCGAGTCCCTGTGTCACCTTTTTGGGTGGGACAAAAAAGCTGTAAATTTTGTCCCATTGACATTAATTAATCTCTGTTCCAATTCATGGCACACTAAAAGTAAAAACAATACAACCTGTGTAACTAGAGTCAAAGAAAGTGTATGAGTAATGAGGCATATGAAATTAACAGGTGGACATGGACATGGAAGATGAGGATGCTGTAGATGTAAATGCTTCACAGGGATCTGATGACAAATTTAAAGATGATTTTACACCTCATGGTATTGGTATGTTGTCAACGCACGTAAATATGTAGTTACTAGCTGACATGTAATATAAAATAGTTTCTATTAATTATTTACATCCTTGGTGAATATAATAAGTAATACAGTGCATTTGGTTAAAATTGGTCATTAAAATCCGAATTGGTTTCCATGATTTGAAGATGTTGGTACTCCAAATGATGTGAAGAAGCATCATCATCATACACATACACCAGAAGTGAAGCATTTGAGTACAAGTAAATGGTCAAATGATTTGGATGGAAACGAGTCCCATGAAGCACAAGATGGAAAGAAAACGGGTAGTGCTCTTTCAGGGTTAATTCAAGCATATACTAATACTAAGGAAGGTAAATCTGTTCGCTGGGGTGACCAGGTATGTCTTGTCTTTTAATAATTCATGCTCTTTGAGAAATACACTTGTAGACATAAATAAACGAGTCTAAACAGCTAGGACCTCATTTTTCTAGCTTACTTTCTTTGTTAACTTGTTTTTTCTGATTTAAGTCAAAAAGAAACTCTCTCATATGTTGTTTTCCAGGATTAAGAATCCCGTCTTCATTAAGTCTATCAAGTCAAAAAGAAACAATACCTTCCAACTTCTTCTTTTTGCTCACCTGCCACTTTGACTTTTCTTGTTTCAGGGTGGAAATGTTGGCTTCTCAATAAAAGCAACCACAAGATCCTTAGTTATCGGGCCTGGTTCAGGGTACAACCTGGTAAGTTATTGCTATTCATATTTTGTCATTAATAATGTTCAATATAATATAAAATAACTCACTTACCGATTGTTACAGAAATCAAACCCATTATCGGAAGATGAGCATATAATAAAGCCTATTGAGCCAAAAAGTCAAAATGTATTCCAAGAACGTATGCGGGCAGAACGCGAATCATTCAAAGACGTTTTCGATAAGAGGAGACAGCGGATTGGTGGGTTCAACTTCAACATGGATGATGAATAGATTCAAATCTTTTAAACACGCTGGTTTAGTGTTTTTGCCGTATCATCTACATTGTAGTTTTTTTTTTTTGTGTATGGGAAGGACGACTACAACAAAAATTTTGTAGCTCGGATTTCAAGTTCAGAAAGTAATATAATTTCATTTTTTGTAGTTCACTATTCCAATGCGTGAGGTGATTTCTTTTTGGTTGGTCTAAATAAAATGTTAAATGCAAGTAAAAGTAATGTATTTGTGAATTCCTAGGTTTTTTTTATTAACTTAGTCCGTTCATTTTATCTACTCACACAATATAGACGAGACCGGACTTACGTGATTAGTCAATATCTAATATTACAGCTACATGCATTTCTTCCACAATATAAACTAACTGTTCCTTCATATTCGATCAAAGCCGATTCGAAAAGGATGCGGCTAATCCTTGATATAAATATGTACATTTTCCAAAATGTGATGTCCTGCTAAAAATAAAACTGTAAGTAAATGGCATATCTGTGTAGATTTCTTCATGAGTATTGATAAAAAAAACCTCATGATATGACATGCCTGTGTGAAGGTCAATCTACACAACACAAACACCTATACACATGGGGGGAGGGGGGGGGGTTTAAGATCACATTTTCTTAATTATCAGGTGATATTAAATAAACCCCCTATCTGTTTGGGTATGTGTGACTGTGTGTTGTGTGATGTGTGAGTTGACATTTACACACATGTCACATTATGAAGGGTTTTTTTTATCAATATCCTAATTATCATGTCCAGGTAAGTAATAAGGAAAAAAAATTAATGGTAAAATGCAGTAGAAAAAATTGGAAGTAGCGCATTATAATACACAAACAACTAAAAATATGTTAGTTTTATTTTGCACATTTAATAAACTGTGTGAATTGATGGTAGTCGATATCTCAGTCACCTTTTAATTTTAGTAAAACTTTGTACATTAAGAATTTAAGATAGATACTTAGAGAGTACCACTGTTTTTGTAGAAGGGTAAATTTATACTATGACAGCAGATACAAATCCTCTGCCCCTCTATACATATTAGCTTGTAAAAGTCAAAAGTTAACTCAAAGGGTCAAAACGTCTCGTATTATTAAACCATATCTATTATCTTTTCAATCATTTCCAATTGGCCATATTAAAACAATATAATATCATCCCTGCAAGAGAAAAACAAACCAAAGCCTAATCCCATAACTTCTTCTCTCCCCACTCTGTCATCCCACCCCGGGGAAGTGAGATGGCAGCCACCACCGCCACAGGCCATTGTATGGCTCATTTTATGGAACCAGACTCAACCAAATGCAACATATCAGGTGCAACCAGACACACCGTCTACACCCATACCCAAGTAAGCATCTCTACTTTATTTTTTTCTTCCTGTAACAAGGAACAATACCCATGACCCATGACATGTATCCGGGTCGAATCACACGCTTAATTAGTGTATTTTTATCAGAGATATAATCATTTTTGTTCGCTATCAATGAACGGTTGCCAAGCTCGAGACCCTCGAACTCCTGTTGGGATGACGGAAACTCGGACTTTTCCTTCTGTGTCCACACCTGCCATGGCAATGGAGCGACTGACTTCTGTGATTACTGAGTTGGGGTCCGACCCACCGGTGTTCAGGTCCGGTATCATAAGGCTGGAGGTAATTAAGTGGCTAAGCGAGGTGGGAATCGTTTTTGGGTTGATATAGGCTTATCTGTTGTGGTTCTGGCCAATGGGAGTGTGCCATGTGGGTGGTTGTCATTTTGACATGTTTTCACTTGCACTTTTCTTAGAGAAATGCGCTGAGAATTGAATTGAGAACTGTGCTGACGTTTCACTTACAATTTTTTTTAACGGTTAAAATTATATTGTCTTGAAGAATAAACTAGATATCATTTGTTGAAAATAATTTGATTTTTATTTAAGATGTATATGTAACGTATATTTAGTAGCACTTTTTTTTTATTTCAATTTGTTTGTAGGTGTTGGTAAAAAAACCCTATCATATGTGTGTAAAGTTAAATACACATACATACACACCTATACATATATGTCATGTGACGTGAAGGTTTATTTAATATTACATTTTAATAAAAAATAATCTTAAATAAACTCCCCATATGACATGACATAAAAGGAAATCTTAAATAAACCCTCACATCATATGACATATGTATATATGTGTGTATGTGTGTGTTTAACTTTACCAACACCTATTGTTAAAACAAAAATCAAACTTTTATTTCTCTTTTTTAAGATTTATGTTTTTTTCTTTTAAGAATAAAGTTAAATTCTTGTTTCTCTGACATGTTATTTTTTTTTTTGAAATTAAAATACAATTTTGGATATATAATATACATGTAATTTTGAGTTTTGTAATAATATAGAAGTAATTTTTAAAATTTATAAAGACTTAGTACGAAATTCTGCCAAAAAAATTATTACAAATTCTCGGTGAAAATATCACACAAACAGTAGTGGAAAAGAAAGGAGAATCATATCTTATAATTTTGAAATTTGATACTTGGAAATTGATTAATTATTTTGAACCGAAGGTTCCAATAGAACAGCAAATCGAAGCAATCGACTGGCTACGTGGTCAGCAACAATTTCAGCATCTCCCTCGGTGTTTCTTCTCGGGAAGAAGGCAAAGAAGAATCAATGGTTATCCTCCTCATTCCAATTCTTTATTTGATTACGACACCATCAACCGCGACTCCTCTCCCCTCAGCGTGGCTGGTTTGGGTTCTGCGGTCTTCTTTCGCCATTTCAGTCCCTTTTCACTCCATGATTGGCGATCTATCAAGAGGTAGGTAATATAACATGGTATCTGTTTGTCAAATGCATTTTCTGTCTATTATTACCGTGTTCAATTTATTACTAACATGAATCGACATTTGAGAAGCCCTAAGGTTTAATTTAGTGTACACCAACTCTAATGTGCTGATTGAATTAGTTTAAATTCAAGTTACTGTCATTGCTTAGAACGACATACGAGTGTCTATGAGTAAGAAGAATGTATTTCTTGCATTAAATAGAAAAATTATAAGTAGGATGCTATAATACACAACTTAATGAAGCTAGGTTTCTATTTCTTGCATTTAATCTAGGCAGGTATAGCCAAATAAATTATTAAACATTAGCAAGGTAATGGAATGGCTCGTTACATTTGATCATCATTTTTGGTTGGTTTGAAGAAATGCAATTAGTAATTTGAGGTATTTTGTTTTGTTATGCATAGGAACCTTTGGTTCTATATCTTAACTCGATGCTATTATGTTTTCCATTTGCTTTCTTTACGTTTCTGAACCCATGTATTGGTTAATTACTTGGAATTGAAGGTTCCTCTCTAAGAAGTGTTCATTGATTCGTGCATATGGGGCTATCCGTTTTGATGCCTTGGCTAATATATCATCTGAATGGGAAGCTTTTGGGTCATTCTATTTCATGATTCCACAGGTAAAGAAAGCAACTTGTTTATTTCTATTCTAGGACCCTTCTCCCCCACCCCTAATGTAGTATGTATAAGTGACTCATGGTGGGTAGATATGCAAGTACAGGTTGAGTTTAATGAGTTTGAAGGAAGTTCAATGCTAGTAACTACTATTGCTTGGGATGAATCCCTTTCATGGACATTCGGGAAGGCAGTACACGCGCTTCAGGCCACCATGAGACAGGTCCATTTACTACCAACTTGTAGTGGGGTTAAGTGTTTGGGCTTAGGGTTAAATGCAAGGAAATAGCAACCTACTTTCATTGATTTGTTTATTATGGTATTGTGCTTTCAGTTTTTTCCCATTAGAACATTCTACCTTAAAAATTCTACCCTAGTAGAAAAAAATTGAAAGTACAACGCCATAATTGGGCAGATTTATTAAAGTACAATTCCTTTATAAGAAAAAAAGTAAAGTTAGGATTCTGTAATAGACAAATGAATGAAAGTACATTGCTAATTCTTTCATTTTAGCCCTTTAGCCTATTGCATGTTCCGACTAAAACGTGCATGTATTTTAATGCAGGTTTCCTCTAATATTGTAAAGTTACGAAAAGAGGTACCTAATACATCCATTCTGAGCAGCAATAATGTTCCCAGTAAAAAACTATGGGATTTTGGTGTGAATAGAGCATTACAAATGATCAACAAAAACAACTCACCACTTATCAAGGTTGTGCTTGCACGTAGCAGCATAATCAGGACCTCACCTGATATTGATCCTTTGACATGGCTTGCAACTTTACAGGTGCTCTTTGTTTTCCTGTTTTTTCATCATTCAACATCATATCAATGGTATGACTTTTGCATCAATGAAGTATATAACTTGGTTGATTGTAGGTTGAGGGCGAAAATGCGTACCAGTTTTGTCTTCAGCCTCCTGATGCACCATCGTTTATCGGGAACACTGTGAGTGAAGCTATTTATTATAAAAATTGTTATCGGAATAAAAAAAAAGTAGTTGATGAAATTAAGGAGGTAATTTTGTGTGTGTTCGGTTAATGACTTACTTGAAGCTTGATGAATAGCCAGAGCAATTATTTCATCGGAATAAATTCGACATTTATAGCGAGGCCATGGCTGGGACCCGCGCTAGAGGTGACTCAAACACGCTCGATATGCAGATTGCCCTAGATTTACTTTCCAGGTTATACTTGGAATCGAGATTGATATAATACCTAAATCGCCCTTGTATCATTTATGCTTACCATTTCCTTTCCTTTCCTTTTGCAGCTCTAAGGATGACAAGGAGTTCTCCATAGTGCGGGAGTGCATAAGAAGAAAATTAGAGGTCATTTATTCACAATGTTATCTAATACAATATCATATTTATTAAATACATATATTGTACTCTGTAGGGTGTATGTACCACAATATTGGTTGAACCGGAGAAAACAATACGAAAGCTCCCAAGAGTACAACATCTTTATGCACGATTAAGAGGCAGACTAAGAAGTGAAGATGACGAAGTATGACTTACATTATATTAAAGGGGTGAATGCAAGAATTAGCAATGCACTTTGATTAGTTTGTTTATTTTGGCATCCTACCTTCATTTTTTACCTTTACAACATTATACTTTGAAAATTCCACCCAATTATAGCAATGACATCCAAATATAAAGCAATTTTCACTGCTATAGTTGGGTAGATTTTTCATAATAAAAAAAATTCAAAGCACAATGCTATAATTGGGGAGAAAATTCATAATACAATGCCTTGATAAGAAAAAAAAACTGAAAATACAATGCTGCGATAGAAATAAATGAAAGAAGGGTGCTATAATATACAAATAAGTGAATGTACGTTGCTATTTCTTGCACTTAACTATATGTTAATATTAAACTAAAACATGTATGCTAGATATATTTATGGCTGACACATAAAGTAGAAAGACTTGTGTAAAATATAACAGGCGTATACATGCATTGGTAAATACTTAAGATGAGTGTTGACTGTGTGCAGTTTGATATTTTGACTTCGCTTCACCCAACTCCAGCTGTGTGTGGATTCCCTACTGAGGAGGCACGTGTTTTGATAGCAGAAACTGGTACATGTATATTCCTTCATCTTCTTCTGTATTAAAACCCACCATGCTTTTCTCTCTCTATCTTTTCAACTGCTATGGCAATTTGAATGAACATGAAAAGCAACACTTTCTTGCTGGCCACTATATTAATGAGAAATTGTGGTGCAGAAATGTTTGACCGAGGAATGTATGCTGGTCCAGTGGGTTGGTTTGGGGGTGGAGAGAGTGAGTTTGCTGTTGGTATAAGATCCGCATTGGTTGAAAAGGTGAGTACCAAAATTTATGTATGTGTGAAATAAGACATGATTGATGATAAGTTTATTATGTATGAGTAGGGGCTTGGGGCATTAATATATGCTGGGACTGGGATTGTGGAAGGAAGTAATTCATCACAGGAGTGGGATGAACTTGAACTCAAGACATCTCAGGTTTTAGTCTTATTTATTTTTTTTTTTTGTTCTGTGCCTAAACATGTCAATTAATGAAGAGATTATTTGGAGATGGTATTTTGTCAATTTGTTAATGTGACACTATTTTTCATTGATTGCTAGTTCACGAAGCTGATGAAGCTGGAGGTGGTCTCGCTTGACACAAAGAAGGCGATGTTATCTGAAATGTAGAAATTAAAACTGTAAAGGTCCGTGATTCCTACTTTAAACTTTTTGGCATATTCTACTATCTTCCATTCGTTATTATTGGTTAGCAAAAAATTGGATTGGATAAAGAAATGAGGCTTCCCCATTTTGTCCCAACTTTTTACAAATATGCCTCGTTTATTTTTTCCTTGGACGGTTTCTCAGATCCTTTTTAAACATTGTTCATCCAGACAAAACTTTATCCAAATTGCACTTAATGAGATTCACCAGTCATCTCCTGATGACTGTCAGTTAAGGAGACAAATGCAGATGTCAGGAGCAGAATACCAAATTTCAACCCCACTAATGTTAAACAACATTATTTTCATGGATGAAGATGCACTTTATCCATCAATTTGAGGTAGATAGCCTTGTTTTTTGCTTTTTTTTTTTCAACAGCCAACGTTTAAAAGGTATTTGGCTGCTTTTTTACTCTATTCATCATTATTGAGTTAGATAGCCTCCTTTGTACTTTTGTTTTTTAATTATTATTATAGTATTTTATTTTGTCTCCCCATAAAAGGTATTAGTAAGTGAAATTTCATATTCAAGTTTGTTATATTGTGATTTTACCTTTCCCATGTTGGCTGTGATTTTATATTGTGGTCTAACAACATTTTATTTGTATTTTTATGGATATACATGGTCGTATGCATCCCTGCCTAGAGTAGGTGGGGCTTTGTTTGATTGAGATATAAAGGGGACCTTAGCTTATTTTGCCATGGAACTTGTTACAACCTTACAGGAGCCGAGATTAACGTATAATGACAATTTAGGGGAATTTATTATCGCTACATTTTGTTAAATTTTGGGGACACTAAAAATACCACAATTACAATAACATAAGAAATAAATAAGTAATTATATTGGCAGGAAAACACGGAGAGCCATTGGTCAAACTCTAGTCAACTTTCTATTTGGAGATGTGAATCCAACTTTCTAAACTAGCAAGGCCTATATTTTTTGAATTTTATTAAAATTTTGGACGAGCCAAGAAAGTTATTTCATCAATCACTCGAGCAGTGAAAGAGTGTAAGATCTTACCAATTGAACAGAAATGTTCAAAAAATACCATTGAACTTTTTGTTGTACATATATTACCAACAATATATACTCTTTGTTCACAAATGACCATTAAAGTTCATCATTTGTTCAAAACATATCATTCGCGTTACCGAAGGTTACCAACCACGCGTGACGTGGTTTTTACTGTTCATGATGTACACATTTTAGTATTTTACCATTTAACTTTTTTGTACACATTTAACATTAAACTTTTTTTTTTTACATATTTTATCATTAAACTTTTTTTTATACACATTTAACATTAATCTCATATAATTTGTTTAAAAAACATTATTTCAAAAATAAATATTTTTAATGTAAATATTTATTTTACATATAAATAAAGTATTTTTTGACGATAAATTTTTCCTGAACACGCATTATTGGTCAAATGATTTTGTTTTACCGATCCACATCATAGATTTTGGTATGCTGATTGGATTTCAATGACCTTGTACCATAGATGTGTTAGAGTTTAAGCACTTCAAAAAACAATTCAATGATTTTCACATGTACACTGTAATGTAAAAATAAAATGTTTTAATAAAATTTTAAATCATTATACCACCAACAAATGTGAATATTAATGAAAATTGTTTTGTCATTTTAAATCATTATGCTACAAAAAAATAACATCTAGTTGCATAGAAAATATATCATTGAAAACAAAAAAGGTGTCACTAAAGACTCCATTGGCAATTAGTGATTATATTTTCCCCGATTTAGAAAGTAGCATAAGGCCTATATGAGATAACACAACATGCTAATAAGTTATAAACATGATAATTTTTTTTCTACATTACTATGTACATGTGAAATCGTTGAATCGCTTTTTGAAATGTTTAAACCCTAACACATCTATGATACAAGGTTAGAAAATATATGATGTGGATCGGTAAAACAAAACCATTTGACCAATGATGTACATTCAGTCAAAAATTATCGTTAAAAATACTTTATTTATATGTAAAATAAATATTTATATTAAAAAATATTTATTTTTGAAATAATGTTTTTTAAAAAGTTATATAAGACTAATGGTAAAATATGTATAAAAAAGTTCAATGGTAAAATTTGTACAAAAAAAAGTTTAATGATAAAATATGTACAAAAAAGTTTAATGGTAAAATGTGTATATCATGAACAGTATAAGTTTCCGAAGATATGGGATGTTATAATAAGTCTCAAGCCACACTTTTCTTTTGAATTATGAATATCTAATTATGCATGAGATGATAATTAATGTGTATCTAAGGGAAATGGGTTCTGATAAATTGAAAAGAGGAAAAATAGATGATATGTTGATTATGTTATTTTGCTTAACATCTGTTTTTACTTTTTAGTTTGACGCATGTTGGGACAAGGGTGGGTAAGGGGGTCACTTAAGAATCCAAATAAGAACAATTTTAAAATAATAAACTGATATGATATCATCGATACATAAATTGAGAGTAATAAATAGCTTCCTATCATTTTATTCGGTTTTTATCGGATCACAATGACCGAAAAAGTCTTTCTTTTTCTACATATTTACATAATTAACATAAAGGCCAATATTGTTAGAAGAGTAATTCACTCTTTAGGAAAATAATCAACTTAAAAGTGGACGTTGTTTGTGATAGATTGATCGTAAGTCTTATAACAAATTAACAATATGCAAACCATCGAGTAGTTTTGCTCAACGATTTTATCTTTTTTTTAATGTACTTTCCAACTATCTTTAACAGCATTGAGACCTACAAAAGAATGACATGTGTAATTGATTGGTATGGTCGTATGGAAATGGATGAACAACCGATTTTGTACAAACGGTGGTGTTATGGCATTATTGTAAAGGTCTTACCATTTCTTTTTAATATATCCATTCGACTTTAACCCTCTCATATTGGGATGGAAAGGGTACCATTATTTTTTTTTTTTCTCTTAGACCCTCAATTTAGAACGTTACAAATCAACTTCTAACTTATTAGTGCGGCACACAACAACCACACGATATTTCTCCTGACGTTGAGCACATTAACGCGGCACATACCAACCATACAATATTTTCTCCGAATCTTGAATAAAGAATGATTTACAGCATTATTGTAGGCCGTGATCTTTTAATTGGTAATACGACATTTATGGGGTGCGGACATTTCCAACTTGCAAGGCCACAATTTCAACGGTTGACTTTCTATCCCTGTCAACATTAGTCAACACATTTGACTCTACAATTTTGAAATCACACCTTCCATTCCAAATATATTCCTAATTTTACGGAGCCCATCCTCAATAAATTACAAGATTCCCATGTTCACAATTCACTGTTCGTATATTAGTTTTCGTTTTGTCGGATTTTAACATGTTTAGAAAATGACATTAGCAAAAATACATACATAAAAATCATTGTACGGAATCGAGGAATGGGAGGGACGGAAAAATGGCAAGGCAACCGAAAAGAAAACCCGTGAAAAGAAAGAGAAACACAAGGGCAGTAAGGATAGGAGCCGAGAAAAAGGCCAGAAAAAAGCTAAAGCTAAGAAGGAAACGAAGAACAAGAATGGTGGTGAGGGTGGAAAGGCGAAGAAGGAAAAGAATCCTCAAAATAAAAAGGATCCAGAAAAGCTAAAATGTAAGTTTGAGAAGATTGATAAGAACGACGCCGTCCATGTATTCCGTTGGTAAACTATAAAACCAAGTTGTAAACATTCAAAATGACAATGTGAATATGGTAATTTGTATCAATGTATGACCATGTTTACTCAACAGTAAGAATGTGACAATTTTGACACAAATATTAAAATTTTATTTCATATTTTCACAATAAACAAGAAGACAACATCCTTGCGCGTCCCCCAAAACCGAACCCACTGCCAATATTATTTCGTATATTCATAAAAATCCAAACATATAAACTATACGCAAATGAAAGTAACAAAACAAAGCCATATATATACTTGCGGATCTCATTCCTTGGTTGAGGAACCCTGAAGAAGTCCGTCACGTATCTGATTGGCGACATCACGGACCGCACCAGGCCCGTGAGGAATAAACACAGCCGATGATTTAGAGGATGCACCGATGTCCTTCATCGTGTCAAAATACTGAGTCACTAAAACCATGTCCATAACATCTTTCGCAGTTGTTCCAGGAACATTGACCGAAAACCCCAACACACTGTCTCTCAAACCGTCCACAATCGCCTGCCGTTGGCGGGCTATACCCAAACCCGACAAATATTTGGACTCCGCCTCCCCCTCGGCTCTCTTGATTTGAAGAATTTTCTCAGCTTCAGCTTTCTCAGTAGCCGCCATCCTAAATCTTGCAGCTGTAGATAAAGACGTAAACTGTCTGAATAAAGTGTTGTCTGGATAAATAAAGATATCTTGGAAAATGACGGTACACTTGGAGAAATGGAAAGAAAAAGTAAATGAGGAAAAAGTGGAAAAAGTTGAGACTTGATTGGAAAGCCTTGCTTTCTTTATTAAGTAAAAAAAAAAAAGAAACACAGCCATTAAGTCCATTAAATAGAAAAGAGAGCAGAGAGATATATAATGATTCAAAAGTTTACCGGCATTGATCTCATTCATTGCTTTCTTCACATGTTCATCTGGTTCGATATCAACAATCAATGTTTGAACTATCTCGTATCCGTATGCAGACATAGCCTGCAATCAAGAATCAAGATCCATCAAAATTAAAATATGAAAAACCCAAAATTTGTAGCAATTAAATTTTACCTTTTCAAGTTCTTGTTCAACAGCCTTGGCGATTTCGTTCTTTTGTTCAAAGGTATCATCCAGATTATGCTTTGGGACAAAAGCTCTTATAACTACAAATCAAGAATACCCCATAAATTAAAATGATCAAAACCATTTAGATTATCTGCAAATTGGTGAAGATATGTAATTTTGTACCATCAAAAACATAGGCCTGGATTTGGGACTTTGTGTTGCTGAGTTTATAGAAGGCATCACTTGCCTTATCAGCTAGAGCACGGTATTGTATTGAAGCCACAACATTCACAAACACATTATCCTTTGTTTTGGTCTCACACTTTACATCCAATTGTTGAACTCTTAGAGTAAGATGACCAGCAAGCTGTTTTCCGAATATCCATGGAACACAATGACATCCAGGCTCCAAAACATCATCAAATTTCCCAAAAGATTCTTTGATGGCAACCGTAGACTGGTCTACCTGAACCAAACAACATAGGTTTCCCATGATCGTACACCAAAACAACTATAAGAAGACTCGTTTGCAGCCTCTACTGCACTGACATTTCCACAAACACCTTAGCTACAAGAAAAAAGATTTCGGAATTCAAGCCCTTAAGAGAAGAAAGGTTATAGATGATAACGATTCAAGAAGATCAGATACGAATCAAATTGATTAAATTATTATTGCATGAGCATTTACAATCTTTGAAAAACCTATAACCAAATAGAATAGAAACAAATCTTGATGTGCATATATACATATAACTCGGAAAGGGGGTTTCTTTTATCCCAATTCCATCATCAAATAAACCCAATATTTCGAAGTAACACTACAAGAACATATTATTATCTAGTTACAGTGATATGTTGATAACTTTTAACAACTCAGATTGTAATTTACCAAAGTTAAAGAACTAATGGCATCGAAACATTCAGTGAAAAGGAAATCAAGAGACCCTTTCAAAAACATCGTTATCCAAATTACACAGAACGCCAGCGTGTTCATGGCTGCAAACATGCAATATATAATTTGTATACATCAAAGAAGAAGGGCATACCGGGAAAGAGATGTTGAAGAGACGGAGGGTGGAAGAAGAAGATGGGAAACGTGGAATGAACAACAAATTTTAAAAAATCAAGATAGATATACGAAGAAAGATCAGAATTCAGACGCAACTGGATTTTTGAGTGGATGAAATCGAAAACTATGTCCTGCGATATTATTAAAAACTGGCCCTCATC
Organism: Cichorium intybus; assembly: GCA_023525715.1. Lineage (NCBI taxonomy): Eukaryota > Viridiplantae > Streptophyta > Magnoliopsida > Asterales > Asteraceae > Cichorium > Cichorium intybus. The sequence continues at coordinate 6,284,451 of CM042013.1, forward strand.
TTTTTATTGACTTCCAACTAAATACGCACTTTGATTTCTAGATTTTCATAGAGTGGCCCTACGTTTCCAAATCATCCCAAACCTTTCGAAAGGGTTAAAAGGATAGAGTATTGTTTGAGACGTTCGTCGGTTCGTGTAGTTTAATATTAGATTTCGAGTTGTTCCGAAAAAAGAAACGTGGCAGCTCAAACGGCCCATGCCAAGCAAATCGAAAGTCGAAACCCATTGTATGAAGATAATCATATACCCGCTAGGATCAAAACGGTTAGCGGTTATGATTTGAAAGCGGTTTTCAAACCGATCCAATTCGGTATTGAAATCGGTTTTTCTCAAACCGATCCGGTTCGAACCGGTTTGGATATATAAAATTTAAAACCGTTTTTGGCAGAACCGGTTTGTTAAACCGGTTTTGACCATGTTGACCCAAACCGGTGAATATAATTTTTGGTAGAAACCAGTTTTGGATCCGATCCGATTTCGAAAAAAAATTCGCTTTGTGCACCTCTAGCCATAAGCTCCGCTAAAGGGAAATTAGAAGTCAGAAACCCCACATCGTGATTGTTAAGCCTCGAACAAATTCCTACTATTTCATGGCAAACTTTAAACATCTGTCCAACTAAAGGACTAAGGGACTGTTTGGTTTGCCTCTTAATGGTTCATTAAGAGGCTCTGAATCGATAAGATTCAAAGCGTTTTGTTGGACTTTTATTATGAATGAATTTGATAGTCTACCTCTTAACCGTTCAAATAAAAGGGTATCGTTTAATGAAGCTGAACGAAAACATAATGGAAGCTTGTCCTTCATTGTAAAATGGTATTTTTCTTTAAGGTGTCTCAATCAATACGATGTCATATCCTAATTCTTCTATTCTATTTTATATTCAGTATTTTGTCTTTATTGAGTGCTTTTATGCTTCTCTTTTATTTTGTATTTAGGATTTTGTCTTTGTTGAAAGTTTTTGAGCTCCTCAAGCATATATTTCATGAAAGATATATTAAGCAAGAGTGACAACGAAACTACGACTATTAACTACGAAGTTTTTGTTCTTAGTTTTGAACTTGGGAGCACAAATCTTGTTTTTGTAATCAAAATTTTTGAATTTTAGGAGCTTGAAGTAAATAGAAAGGGGAATGAACTCCTTAGAAATGAAGTTAGGATGGATCATTCTGCTTCCAAAGAACAACATGTTGATTTTGATCTTGAGGGTGGTATTGATGTAATTCATAACAATTATGTTTGACAGACTAGCTGATAAGCTAGCAGTGAAATTAAAAGGACATAAATGATATGTCAAAAAATAAGTTTTCTATAACTATTTAAGGATATATTTGGGAAAATTCTAAAATGGATCAATAAGCTGGTTAAAACGCTACTCTAAGTAGCTTTTAAAAAAGCTAGCTTAAAATCTACTTTTTTGGTCTGCCAAACATGACAATTTAAAAAAACTCGAAAAATAAGTCATCTTATCAACTAGTTGTGGCGTGTCAAACATAGCCTTAAGAAAGAAGCTAGTTGTGGCACGCCAAACATATCCCGAGAGAGAAGCCTGAATCTATCAAAACTTCAAGCAAAAAGACAGATGAAATGTTTCATCATCATAATGTGCGATGATGCTATTAAATTGATTACTATTTAAAATGTTTCATCTTGATGTATAAGTTAATGGTAATATTGAACTAGTTTAACCATCTTCTTAATTAAATTAATTTTTCTATAGTTTTATATTATTGGAATGAAATATGATATTCAGTGAAGATTTACATCATTGTGTTTTATGGTTTGTATTGTAGAATATTCACATATATATTCTCCATGTATGTATTTTTGTATGGATAGTAAAAAAGGTTATAATGGTAGTTTTATCTGAAGGGTTTTCTAGCAAACAATGAACACAAAATACCTATGGTTCACATGAAACCCTAGAAAGATCTATGTTTTCTTCTATGAAGATAATAAACTAAAAACCTAAAGGCCAACAATAATTTCTAAAGATTAAAACAAGAATTACCAACCTTTGAATCTTGTTCTTGAAGCTAGCAGCAAAAGTATCCTGCCTCAAATGAAAGTCATACCCACAGCAATGGAGAAGACAGTTCAGCAGAGTATCTCTGGTTGAAGTTGGCGTGAATAATGGGGAGCCAGAGGGTTCCTTTTATAGCCTCCTAGGGTTACACCTGAAACCCTAAGGAGCCTCCAAGTGGGCAAGCCTGTTGACCACTTGGACCAGATTCCTAAACCCTAATTAGGGTTTTCGCCAACCCTAGAGAAGCCTCCAAGGGTGGTGCCACTTTTGGCCCCTGGACTTCTCTTTGACAGTTATTCAACTATTGAATAAATACAAACTAGTCCTCACACTTTTAATTAATTAATTTAATCACTAAATTAAATCCAATTAATTCTAGATTAAATCTCAATTAATTATTATAGTTTCTAATTAATATATTAACACTTAAATATATTAATAAACCATTTAATTAATTCTATTGATTTATTACACAATTAATAAATCAACCTTTAACTCTACTGAACTCTATCCTGACCTCCAGCTATGAGGGCAACCCAAATGGACTTTGCTTCGATTAACAAGATAAATATAAATATAAAGTCATGGCTTAGACACCTAATCCAACAGTCTCCCACTTGGATAAGTCTATGACTTTAATTTATCTTCTGGTTAATAAACAACCTGCAGCTTCCTAGAAACTGCTGCCGAACTCTGACCTAGTCAGTTCCGTCCAAAGATAAGTGATCATATGATCCTTCGTCCAACAATATATTTTCAGACACGAGACATGGATTGAGATCAATCTCTGTCCGATACTCTGTTTCCCGATTTCCGATTCTGCTTATGACTTTAAGACTTCTAATTGAACACATCAATTTAGTCCCGGCTGGCCAGCACTTTAGTCAACTTCAAAATCATCGAGCGGCCTACAGATATCTGTTTCCCATCAGGGTCAAGGAACGAATAAGCTTTGACTCATATGGTTGTGTCTTTTACTTATCAAATCGTACACAACAATGCGTTTTATAACATCGAGTTACCGATGCGTTTCGCATCATCAATGCACAACCGACTCGTAAATTTCAACTCATATGTCTCCGCTTCAAGATCATACGATATTATCGTCTCAACATTGCTCGTGATGTAATCCATGAAGCAATCTATTGAGCGCGGGTTTATCCAATACTCAAATCTCTATTTCTAAGTACTCATGAACGTTGTAGCAGTCTTACTGCAATGTCTAACTCCTTAGACAATCTATAAACCAATTCACGACAGTCTTTGTTCATACTTACTCCCGAAAAGTATGAGGGATTGTGGACTTTTGAATAATCAAATTATTCGGGAAGTGAAACATGCAAAATTGAAACTTAAAATCTGACTGGTGGCTACTATTGCCTAATTACCAAGTCTCCACGAGGTAATCACCAAGTCGGATTTTACATAAACTATTATCGGTTTCTAGATTCCTTTTAAACTATTTAATTCGTGTTATGTATCTATGTCTACTTGACCTTTCACTCTTTCTATGTATTCAAATGTTACATATTTATACACTTTATCCGATCGGATATCCTTTCGATGATATTTCAATTTTGGTCATACCGTCATTCTCACTAACAACTCCATTCTATGTACTGTGACTTTCCATGGTTCTCGGGATCTTTAGTCCACACGACTGCACCCTAAGACTATTTCAAGGTGTTACGATGTGCCGGTGAGCCGCACGCGCTCCATCGGAATGCCAACGAAATTCTTTAACCATTAAGTCCTTATTTGAAAATTCTTTTCAAATTTGTTATCAACATTCACCCCTTAATCATTTTCAAATGATTTCTCACGTATGTACAAAATCCATTAAGTATTCCAGCCAGGTCATATCCTGAATCTAACTCACTATGCTCTAAGCATTAGGTCATCAAGACATGTTCATGACACTTCTGATCGATCCAAGAAACTTGTTGGATACGATCTAGTCATATTCCAAACCTATTTGGAATCTTAGGATTATTTATAATCCTTGAGTCACGACTTTTAATAACTATATCCTTTCGGAGATTTTTTCTCATGCATCTTGAATCTTATCAAGATCATGCTTACTATGGCCGGTTCTATACTGATGACAACATCTATCTGATATATGTCAATGGATTATGTGAGTACGTTGCACCTTTCATACCTCTCATGCCAAATCATCACACTTTGCAATGACAGGAAACTCCTTTCCTGAGCTATGCATCTTGAGTCTCATCAAGATCATCTTGGCAGAGTTTCGATCTATCTCATAGACGTTTGTGACCACCTGAGCATGTCGTATCTTTATTAAGTCTTTCATAGCGATCCGTCTCTTAACACCAAGTCATTACACTTTGTAATGAAAAGAGACGTTTCCTAGAAACACACATATGGAGATAGATAACAGCAACACTCCCAATGGCTTTGGCACGGTTATGGACTATTCACAAAATCCAGAGCTTTTGGTATATTTTGAGAATCCAAACCTTTCTGACATCTTAATGGATATCTTTCAGCCCCTTCTCAAAATTCAAACCTTTGGCATATTTCGAGAATCTGAATATCCTTTCTTGCGAGATGCCCGCGGGGAAATCCCGGGCCCATGTACCTTTATACTGGCATATTCTTTGTGAGTCCTCATTAGTGTGTCGGTGATCCACACGTGCTCCACTAACGACTTACATTATGCAGTATCCTTTCAGATTTCATCTTCTATTGAGAGTGCTTCTCTCGGAGTCAATTACTTGACTCTGAGTATCGTCTCACTCAACGAGATGTTCTGAAGGTACGTTTCTGTCCATGTTGGTTTCTTCTGATGATTACTCCCACTGGTTTTAAGACCAGTTGTAACATCAATCAAACTGTCACATGGACTGTATCTCGTCCTAAAGTTCTCTTAATTGGCAGCAACCGGGCTCACCAATGCTTCCAAGTAGTCGGATTGAAAATCCGTACCAACTATAGTGTTTTACCACTATTCGGTATGTCACCCCGATCATAACTATTTATGACGGTGATCAGTACTACTGGTCAAGAGAAGGTTATGTCAGTATTAAAACAAAAATCTGATTTCTGCTATAAGCCTAGCGATGACTAAAGGTTATTTCACTTGGTTAATCGTGAACTCATTCAGGACTGTCCCAACTCCCACTGTCTCCTTAGAATATGAGTTCTTTCTAAAAGAGCTCTTTCTCTTCCAGATACAGCGGGATAGCCAGTGAAACGACATTTCTGATTAGGTTCAGGCCAGTCATGAGGTTCGGACGAACACTACAAGACCCTGGACCTTTAATGTATAAGTGGGACAATCCCAGCTTTACATTTCAGACAGTGCCTGCAAAACCTACTTAGTCGAAGATGTGGTTGGAATATGGTCTGACTGGTTTAGTATTCAATGTATCGGAAACTAATTTGCAATGTATCTCATACATTGAGGATCGAACTGTTTCGACCAACGCTCCATCATCTTCCCTAAGACACATTATAACCATAAATGTTTTGGAAGGAAATAAACTGTGAAACATTTTCCCAGTTTATGTTGTCACTCAGGTTCTGTGGGTCTTGTACTTCCTTTGAAGTCCTTGAACTGTTCAAAGATTCAATCCAATCGCTTATTCTGATAAGCGAGGTCATATTCGTCATACCGACTGACAAATATTGTGAATTTTAGGAGCTTGAAGTAAATAGAAAGGGGAATGAACTCCTTAGAAATGAAGTTAGGATGGATCATTCTGCTTCCAAAGAACAACATGTTGATTTTGATCTTGAGGGTGGTATTGATGTAATTCATAACAATTATGTTTGACAGACTAGCTGATAAGCTAGCAGTGAAATTAAAAGGACATAAATGATATGTCAAAAAATAAGTTTTCTATAACTATTTAAGGATATATTTGGGAAAATTCTAAAATGGATCAATAAGCTGGTTAAAACGCTACTCTAAGTAGCTTTTAAAAAAGCTAGCTTAAAATCTACTTTTTTGGCCTGCCAAACATGACAATTTAAAAAAACTCGAAAAATAAGTCATCTTATCAACTAGCTATGGCGTGTCAAACATAGCCTTAAGAAAGAAGCTAGTTGTGGCACGCCAAACATATCCCAAGAGAGAAGCCTGAATCTATCAAAACTTCAAGCAAAAAGACAGATGAAAGGTTTCATCATCATAATGTGCGATGATGCTATTAAATTGATTACTATTTAAAATGTTTCATCTTGATGTATAAGTTAATGGTAATATTGAACTAGTTTAACCATCTTCTTAATTAAATTAATTTTTCTATAGTTTTATATTATTGGCATGAAATATGATATTCAGTGAAGATTTACATCATTGTGTTTTATGGTTTGTATTGTAGAATATTCACATATATATTCTCCATGTATGTATTTTTGTATGGATAGTAAAAAAGGTTATAATGGTAGTTTTATCTGAAGGGTTTTCTAGCAAACAATGAACACAAAATACCTATGGTTCACATGAAACCCTAGAAAGATCTATGTTTTCTTCTATGAAGATAATAAACTAAAAACTTAAAGGCCAACAATAATTTCTAAATATTAAAACAAGAATTACCAACCTTTGAATCTTGTTCTTGAATCTAGCAGCAAAAGTATCCTGCCTCAAATGAAAGTCATACCCACAGCAATGGAGAAGACAGTTCAGCAGAGTATCTCTGGTTGAAGTTGGCGTGAATAATGGGGAGCCAGAGGGTTCATTTTATAGCCTCCTAGGGTTACACCTGAAACCCTAAGGAGCCTCCAAATAGGCAAGCCTGTTGACCACTTGGACCAGATCCCTAAACCCTAATTAGGGTTTTCGCCAACCCTAGAGAAGCCTCCAAGGGTGGCGCCACTTTTGGCCCCTGGACTTCTCTTTGCCAGTTATTCAACTATTGAATAAATATAAACTAGTCCTCACACTTTTAATTAATTAATTTAATCACTAAATTAAATCCAATTAATTCTAGATTAAATCTCAATTAATTATTATAGTTTCTAATTAATATATTAACACTTAAATATATTAATAAACCATTTAATTAATTCTATTGATTTATTACACAATTAATAAATCAACCTTTAACTCTACTGAACTCTATCCTGACCTCCAGCTATGAGGGTAACCCAAATGGACTTTGCTTCGATTAACAAGATAAATATAAATATAAAGTCATGGCTTAGACACCTAATCCAACATTATCATTAAACACAACTATTCAGAGACCTATCAAACAACATGTTTTAATTCGTAAATAGATTCATTCAAAGCCTCCGGGTCATTTAGGCATTTTAATCATTCAGGGCTTTCCAAACAGCCAATAACTATGTTACATGCTTTTGCTATTGATCTTTCACCGATCACCATCATACTTATAACTTTTTCTCGCAGGGACATGATTATGCAAAGATTTATATGGAAAGAAATTTTATTTATTTTATTAGTTCAACGATTATAATAAAAGCTATAAGTGCAACATATCAAATAATATTTTATATCCAAATGAAAAGGCATAGGAGTTGATATTTGTGATATCAATGACTAAAGTCCAAAATAATTATGGCACAAATGCAAACCAAAATTGGGTTTGGTTGACAGAAATTTTGTACAAGAGTGTATTCAAGTAAACACACATGCACCACAAGTCAACCAAAAAGTTCAGGCTCATTTTTCCTAAAACTCTTTTTTCATTTTCACAATGTGAATTTAATACAACTTCCATTTTTATGCACTAAATTAAAGTTGTGATTAAATTGATTTTTCAGTTTTAATATTGTGATTAAAACATCGTGTTCTACTTTGTGTTTAATACCAAATTGATTATTTAGTTTTTGACTATTACGGACTTGTTATATAAATGTAATTTTCTTGTAAACAAAATATTACATCGAAAATGATTGAACTATCTCATCTTCTCCTTCATATTGCTATGAACTTTTAACTCATCATAAGTAAATTCCATGTTTAACTCGCTTTAGCAATCTCGAAGAGTCATTGTTTCATGGAAAACAAACCTCCAATAGTGAAACGATTTATCTTAAAGACATTGTATATACCACACCCTCAACTCACTGTCAATGTTATAAGTTATTGTCATGTACTCTACTATAGTAATCTTTTAAACATGAAATTTACATAAATAACGTCAATATTTTTTTACATTTACTCCGGTTGGTTAAAACATGATTGTCCTCTTTTACATAATACAACATTACATTTATGATCATGGCTATAACATATCTAGAAAATCTCCTCACCGTTTGATCCCAATTAAACAGGCATTAAGAGCAATAAGCCATGCCAAAAACTTTATAAGGATATAACATTAAAGCTTTAGATGGATACAACATTTTTATCGAACCAAGAACACCAATAATAGTCGGAATCCTCTTTCAGGAGAAAACTAAACTTGTACTTGATGGTTATCTCCAGGTTTAAATGACATAACTATCATATTATTATCCAAAGGTACCTGAAGATCAAGTCTAATTGATTATTAGGAAAAAACAAAGAGATTAAGCAGCCAAGGTCAAAACATATTCGTCCATTTTTTTATTTTTTGTCTGCCATATAAATATCTACCTTACTCTTGGTTTATTGATTTTTTTCATCAAATTTATGAAATTCAAGTTACAAGTCAATAGTTGTGGCACTATAACTTCTAGGATTGACACTAGGAATGATATCTTGTGTGTTTTGCACTTTCTTTGTCTCCAATTTATTCGTGTGGTGGTTAAACAATTTTTCAAGATTCGTATTCATATTTCCTAGTATCTTTTTGCTTTTCTCTACTTTCGTACCATAAATTGTTTCGATTCAGATACTCACATATTGGATATTGTAGCGTGGATCCAAGACAACCACAACTTATAATATAATATTCATGTTATCCATGTTGTTCCAATATTTAGTATATTTATCTTTCATTGTCTTTGCCATATTTTTCTTTTGTTCTTTCGAACTTAAGTACATATGGGAGATGTTGGCTTGCATTTTCACAAGCTCAGAAAAAATGTATTAGATATTACATACCTCGAACCAAATATCTTGGTTGTAACATCAATTTTTTTTTTGCAAATACTCGATCATATTCATATTTTAAATATATGTGACTATCCATATAATTACTACAAGTTATAGATTAAAAAAAATAATCATACTTAAGATTCTTTAATCAGGTTCACATGGAGCACCAATTACTCTAAAATTTATTTTTCTTGTGCTCTACATATCGTCCTCCCCTTCATTATGAAAATAAACTTCATAATTGGAATCTATCGTGTAAAGCCTCTTGAGAAAATAAAAGACACAAAAGATATTAGTTTTGTTAGTTAAAGTTAAAAATTAGCATAAAGATGTAACAAATAAATATATATGTCAAATACATCTACATACTTTACGGTGGTTTTAAAATTAAATATGTGAATTCTATCTAGTTTCAACATCAAGAGAGGGTTTACATTTACATCAAATAACTAAGTGAGCAACACAGTCTTCAAATTATTCAAATTATTCATATCTTCTTGATGATGATCGTACATACGTCATCACATTTCAAATTTTTAGCAATAAATTAAAATATAATTGTTCTTCCAAACAATATCTAACCACGAGATTATTGATATGTCCACGACAAAATAACTATAGATACTTACAATCTTATTTGTCATTTGCTCCTTTTAACACCCTCTTCAAAATTGAATAGTGTAATTGTTAAAAGATACATTATTCGTCATGATAGTAAACGCACTGCCAATATCCTACTGTCATATGCATTCCTATGCTAGGCTTGCAATGCGTCACCCATATGATTCTCTATCGGGAAACTCTGTATTTTAATTTTAAAATAACAGTGTCACCCATATGATTCTCTATCATTGTTGATCCAGTGTGTCGTAAGGCACATGTAATTATAATTTTAAATCGATAACCATGTGTTAGTGTTATAACACACTGTTTGGACCTTTAGCATAATTTTTTGCCTCCTTTTCATAAATCGATAAACAATTCCACGATACGTTCCATATTGATGTAAACTTTCCATTTTGATGTAAACTTAAAGTGTGCATTCAATTCTCAAACAAACTCCCTAGAACCCTCTCATCGAGCAAACCAAAAGGTCGATTGTCCTTAATGTATATTTTTGCTAGGGCTAGTCTAAATGAATATGTAGCCAAAGACCCACTCCCATTTACCCCTTTTCTTGTTAGCTTAAAGCTTAAAGTCAATTGTTTCTTTAAATTGGTGTTTTTAAAAAGTAGAATGTCCTACATACATTATCTAAATGATCGAGCAAAAATGAAGTATCATTCGCCAAAGGCCGTAACTTTATTACAATATTTTCATTTTCATTTTTTTTTTTTGGAACGGCAAATATATTAATCCTAACTAACGTACTCCTAAATTACACCTGATTTCCACCTATGCCTCAAACGAGGCTTGAACCCTCAACCTCAAGGAGGGAGGGCAACACCGGTACCGCTTGACTTCGGGTCTTTTCCATAAGGAAATGATGCCAAACAATGGATATTATCCAATTTGTAGACTTGTTTTCCTCTCCGGTGTTAACTTTACCGATTGATGGTCCTTTAAGTATTTCAACATTTTGATTATCAAGATTAGTTATAGGTTCTTCACTAAACATTTCTAGTACCAAATTTAAAAATGAACCACAAACAAAACTATCAATATTCTAAAAACCATATGTATAACGATAAATCAAAACACCAATAATAATCGGCATAAAAGCATCAAGCTCGCTTACTTATCTATGTTATGAGTCCTACCTTCCTATCATTAACACTAATGTCTTTTATGGCATGATAAAACAAAGGTATATGAAAAAGTTTCATATTATAACAAAAATCTTGAAAAAATATCCAAGAATTAAGAAGTTGTTAACTTAAGACAATAACATTAACATGTAAAGGCACAAATCATATACACCTCTGATACTCGGTTGGAAATTCAAAATTTGATATTCTTTTATTGATTGCTTGTTTACGAGTTATAGCTATATTTGGCTATTTAAATAATTTGATTGATATTTTGAATAAAATAGGTAACATTGGATGATAAAATATTTTTATTGAAATATATGGTGTTTTTATTAAGAATTTATGTAATTTCTTTAATTATTTGCATTCTTATTTTGTTTTTGTTAAAAAAAAGTTTTCGAAATGATTTTGTAGTGAATCTCATACATACCTGTTTAGGAATTTATCATCTTGCCATTCTTTGCTACGAAATTGGCTCGTAGTTAATTCGCTACAGATTTTGCTACAAATATCTTCCATAGGTTTACTGCTATGGAATTTGCAACGTAATTTATTCCATTACATTTTTAACCATGGTTAGTTTGTTGCGATATAATTTTGTACTTCATTTGCTATGAAATATTTGCTACAAAATAAAGTGGTAGATAATTTGTTACAAGATACTAGCTACATAATTAGATCATTGTTAATTTGCTATAAAATATCAGCTACAAAATTAGTTCGTAGTTAAATTGCTACGATTTTGCTACAGAAACATTTGTAGCTAATTTGCTACGGAGTTAGTCCATAACTAATTAACTTCGGATATGTTATGAAATTAGGCCGTAGTTATTTCACTATGGAATTAGTTTGTAACTAATTCATAGAAAAACTGCTATGAAATCCGTATTTTTTTTAGCTACAAAGAAATTTGCAACAGAATCGATTCGTTGCAAAATTCGTAGCTATTCACGTTTAACTACAAAATTCTGTTGTTTCGTTACGGAATTTTTTTCGTAGCTATTCCGGTTTTTTCTTGTAGTGTTAACATTTCAAATCTTTATCAATACTCCGAATTTCTAACAAATTAAGAATCTTGTTCTAAATGGTTATTTTAAATAGCCAATGTGAAGGATACTTCACTGTTCAGGTGTGTGACGAATCTTGGAGCATTAGCAATAGTTTGGCTTGTAAGAAATTAAACCCTAAACTTCCTTCCACCATATATATATATATATATATATATATATATATATATATATATATATATATATATATATATATATATATATATATATATATATATATATATATATATATATATATATATATATATATATATATATATATATATATATATATATATATATATATATATATATATATATATATATCCTATCCTAATAAATAAGTAACTCCAAGCCACATGTCATCTCCTCATTGAATTGGCCACATGTCATTTTCTCATAATTTTGAATTTCTTAAAAAATTGTTTGAATTGAATGTATTTAATGTATTTAATTCTAATAATTCATAACCGAAGCAAGAAATTAGGAACATATTTATTTAAAGGGTAAATTGCATAAAAGTCATTAACTTTTCCAATTTTCTCGATTTTGACATTGCATTTTTAATTGTTACAATTAAGTCGTTATGTTTTCCAAAAAATTGCAAAAATGACCATATGACAGGATGGCAATAGTTACCAGGTCATATGGTTAGATTTGCAATTTTTCAAAAAACCTAATGACTTAATAGCAAAAATAAAAAATATAGTGTCAAAATCTAAAAATCTAGAAAAGTTAACGACTTTTATGCAATTTACCCTATGCAATTTATGCAACTTAATCATTTTACATGCCTCATACGTGTCCAAAAAAGTAAATTTGTTGTTACCTTGGTTTTGTTTATTTTTAAGATAGTATGTTATTTACTTTAAGTTAGTACAATGTTTTTAAGTTAGTACAATGTTTGATGTTTAGATGTTCTTATTTAACATTTATTTTTAATCAACCCGTGTAATACACGGGTCTTACAACTAGTATATATATATATATATATATATATATATATATATATATATATATATATATATATATATATATATATATATATATATATATATATATATATATATATATATATATATATATATATATATATATATATATATATATATATAGGGTTATTGTCATATTGACCCTATAAACTTTCTTTAAAAATTTTAAAAGGTCCCTAAAGATATTTTCGAGCCTCCTAGGTCATTAAACTCGAAAATGACTTGTGTTTTATACCATTAAACGTCTTATTAAAAGGTTTGCCGGTTAAATAGGAAGCCACCTTGCCACCTGGTGTACTTAAATAGGAAGCTACCCATATCACGGAAGGCCACACTATCCTCCATTAATTACCAACCATCCACCGGCCTGATCTCACATATTTCTGACTATTAATACCCACATAATCCTCCCGTCACTCTACTACCACCTCCACATCCACCGCTAAAACAGCCATGGGCCTCTCTCTCAAACTCGTCGTCGTATCCGCCACCGTCTTGTTAACTGCTGCTCAAACTTCTAGCACCTGTAATTATGGATTTGACAATCTCCGACCTTCCTTCTGTTTGGACGTGGCGGGGCCGTGGCGGGGGTGGTAACAGCAAGTGTGATGGCACCGACTCTCTTCCCGGTGACGAAAGGACAGAGAACCAGCTCCGGTTTTCGATGGCACCGACTCTCTTCCCGGCGACGATATTTTCTTTTCTCGAGACTATCCACCCGTCGTAAAACCGATCAAACCGAAGCTCTTCATAGATAGGAAACCCGACCCGATTCAGCTATATAAACCAAACACGATACATAATTACAACACTATTTGAAGAGGGGTGCGTTTCTTTACATCTACCGGATACAACTTCTTTCTGCCGAGCAGGTCAGAAAAAGAGGGTTTTTAGAGGAGGCGTCAATGGAACATGTCAAAGAGTTGATTCAGTTAGGTCATCGTCCTGTTGGTTCAGATACTATGGAGCTTGTTGGTTCAGATACTATGGAGCTTGGTTTACAGGTAGCAATCGTTGATTCTGTTAAGTCCAGCAAAAGTCCGATCTGGACCTCCAGTCCTCGACTCATCACTTCGATACCGAACAAGTGCAGGAGGTTTTGATGCGTGACCACCGTAGAGTTCTAATCACTAGATCCAAGAAGCTTTCCGATCAGATCTACTACGAGCTTCTCCACCGACAACACCACCGCTGCCGCCTGTCGCCATCACCATTACCACCGCTGCTTCACGCAAATTTCAAAACCTGTTTCAAAGTGTATACTGAATTGATCTATATGTGTATAATTTATACACAGCCAAATCTGTGTCTAATGATTCGATTCCGATCGATTAGAAGGATCTTTAACTCCTCGATTCCGGTCGGTTGAATGCCAATTTGGTGGAGAGAATGATGATCGATCAATCTTCAATATGAAGGAGGAAAATTGAGATTTTTTTGGGAAAAATCAACGGCCTTTGAAAAGGAAATGATCTGTGTTGAATTTGGGAATCTTTTTAAATTTAGGGTTAATCAAAATTTTGGAGTTCAAGTAGCTGGTTGTTAGTTAATTTAAAAAAAAACATGTAGACACCATATCAGCGCCATGTAGACATGTCTTGCTGACTAGGATGAGATATGGCATGCCACGTAGGCGTGTTAACCGGATGACCCGGTCAAATACCTTCAAATGGTCTTTGTGACACAAATTTTACTATTTTAAGGACTCACAATGCACAAAAAAAACTTCAGTGACCATTTAAAATAAATGATAAAAGTTCGTTGGGTCATTATGACAATAACCCTATATATATATATATATATATATATATATATATATATATATATATATATATATATATATATATATATATATATATATATATATAAAGACAAAAGTTCAATAGAGAACCAAAATAAAACAAGGAACCAAGGAACCAATCGTGAGCGTCGGAATGCAATTTATCGACGGTCGGAGATAAAGTTGTAAATTTCTAACATGGACGCGCATATAGCGGATCATAACAAAAAAACCCACTTCGTTTTTTATTTTATTTTTCATTTTAGATCTTATTTTTTATCGAAATAAAAAACCAAATATATCAAAAGTCATAATTTTTTATTCTCTTTCAATAGACACCCATATCAATATACTAAAAACGAAAAAAAAAATCTTCAAAATTTTTGTTCAGATTCACAACACCTAATTAATGTGAATCTGAACCATAACAAGTTTTTCTAGAAGATTATTCACATGTGAATGATCATTGAAATTATATTTTTCAACAATAATTGATCATTCAAAAACAACTCATGTGAATTTAAATAAACTTTTAGATTTACATTTGAATCTGACTAAATCAATATTGAATTTAAGTAATTTCATTTATATTCTTTACAAATTCAAGATTTTGATAATGTACAATTGAAATAACTAAGGTTCACAAATTAATTTATTTAAAGTTACACATGAATGATCAAAAATTGTTGAAAAATATCGGGTACAATGATCATTTATATGTGAATTAATATGTATTAAACTAGATGCATATTATTTTGAACATTTTGATCATACACAAACGAATTAATTCAGATCCACAAATAAATTTGCTTAAATTCACATATGATTGATCAAAAATTGTTGAAAAACCAGGGCACAATTACCATTTATATGTGAATTCGCAATGTTGAAAAACCATGTCTAAAACAAGACGCAGTTAAAATTCGCAATGTGAATATAAACTGTATTAAATTTGTATGGAAGATATTTCACATGTAAATGGTCAATGAATTCATTTTTTTCAATAATTGTTAATCATTCAATAACAACTTATGTAAATTTAAAATATTTTTAAATTTAGATGTGAATTCAAGAAAAATCACTAATGTTTTTACTATTTTAATGTTTTAATATCATATACAATTGAATTAACTGAGATTCACAAATGATTTACTTAAAATTCACATGTGATTGGTAAAGAATTATTGAAAAAATTAGATAGATTTGTTATTTAAATGTGAATAAATATATCTAAAACAATGCAGTTCAGTTCAGGTTCACAAGATGAATCTGGACGAACTTGAAGTAAAAAAAACAAAAAATTTTGTATATCAATATGGATCTCTATTTATAGAGGATGAAAAATTATGAATTTTGGTATAATTAGATTTTTTTTTCGAAAAAAGAATAAGCTTAAAAATTAAAAAAACAAAAAAACGAAGTGGGTTTTTTGCTATGATCCGCTACATGCACGTTCAATTAAGAATTTTACATCATTCTCTTTAGCCGTCGATATTTTTCATTCTGGCCGTTGGATTGGTTCCTTGGTTCTTTGTTTAATTTTGGTTCTTCATCGAACCTAACCCTATATATATATATATATATATATATATATATATATATATATATATATATATATATATATATATATATATATATATATATATATATATATATATATATATATATATATATATATATATATATATATATATATATATATATATATATATATAATTTTTGTTTGTTAATACATAAACATCTGCTTTTACTTCCTGACACCCACTCCCTATTTTTTGAAAATTTCGTTGGGGTCCAAGTCTCTCTTCTCTATGTCTCTTCTATCTTTTCTAAGAGGCAAATTTTCAATAGGTATTTTTGTTAATAGAATATTTAGTTTTAAAGGGACCCTAGTTGAGTTCTATCCTGACTTCGTCACTGAATACAATACACCTAACATCATATATAATACTCATCAAAACTACATCATTTTAACAAAGAAAACTTAGAACCCGTAATTTATCTTTTCTTTCAACTGATCTTTTCCAAATCATGACAACATTTATCATTTCAAAAAATCCAAAGACATCCCATTTCAAAAATTAAACCCTTTAAAAAATCCAAAGACATCCCATTTCATGACAACATTTATCATTTCAAACCCATCGATGAGTAGTAATGAAGCAAAAGTTGAAGGATTATCTAGAGAGTTGTTAACTTACTTCCTGTTGTGTTTTTGTTATTTTTGATATTTTTTGAGTAGGCATATTATTTTAGCTGCTTGTTTGGATAATAATGGGTTTAAATTTATTATTTTTGGATAGTAACATCTTTATTTATTGTAAAAACATGTTTATATTATTATATAGATGTTGATTAACACTATTTCCTTTATGTTTTGGATTTTCAAAGTTCCCATGATAGTCTTATCTATGGTAAAAAGAGATTTAAACTAAGGACTTAAATCAAAACTTTCTCAGTATATAGTCGATTTGGCTACATATATGAGAAATCAATATATGTAAAATGAATATACAAAAATACGTTGGAACAAATTTCTCTAGTGTAGTGTAATAGCACGAAAAAAAAAAATGCTCCATTTCTGATGGGTTTCTATTGGGTCAATTGATGTATAAATATGTCTCTTACATTCCAGAGTCCAATTCGTAATGAACAAAGCAATAGTCCATATCAACATGAAACTTTGATTTTCGTTGTAGTGCTGATGCCTGATAGTATCATTATTAAAAAGTTTCACCGTAGAGTATCCAAACCCTTTTTTAATCGGCGGCAAATCTAGAAAAAAAAATCGTATAGTTTTTAATCAAGTAAAACCGTAGGCCTGGATTTTTTTTCTATATAATAGTCTTTTTATGTTACAATATGTCCTAAATAAAATTTTGATAAAATTACACAAATGATTTCTGTGGTTGGCAAAAAAAAACCCTACGGATAGTCCTTATGATAAATTTTTACACAAATTAGCTTTTATCACCAACTTTATTAGAAATATGAAGTTAAATGTTTGTAAAAATCTATTCTACTCTTTTTGTACTTTTCTTGTTTGTGTTTGAAAAACTAACAATCTTTTCATCTCCATGTGACAGCCCCTCCTCCACAGGTTCCTCTTTCCGGTGACTCAACTCAACACAAGACCGATTTCATGAGCAAAATCAAAATAAAAGACGGAAAAAATATTGGTGTGGCGAGATCGGATTTCATGGGGGCTTTATCCCTAAGCTAAAGCCAAGTTGAAAACAACCATCTCAAACGACACAAACAATGCCCATTAATCCCATCAAACTGGTTTTTATTTGAAATTTCTCTTTAATTTGGGGGAAGAGTAAAGAGGATGACTAGAAAGGAGGTTAAGTGTAGAAAACAGATTGATGTGAACAACATATAAAAGTGGTAAACAACCTCATGAATTGTGAAGATGGTTGTGGAAATCTCTACCAAATGAAAGGAACCAAATGTCTAAATCCGATCTTTTTGGAAGCTTATCTGCTTTTAAATTCATAAATTATCTTTATCCACTTTTATCTATTTCTTGTTTTTATGATTCTTCTAATATAAATCTTCTGGTGTATCATTTCTTATGAAGATGTAAAAAGAAATAAGATTTCCAGTTTACTATCAAATTAGTCATGGTATCGGAGCAAGCTGAAAATCTCAAATGAGTTGTCTTGAACGATGACTGGAGGGAATGAAGTTACCAAGGAATTTGCCAAGATGTGTGAGAAGGAAATATTATAGGACTTCCTGATGGGTTTGGATGAAGAATATGGCGTCGTTAAGACTCAAATACTCAGCATAAGCCCCTTACCAACCCTAGGAATAACGTATCATCTAGCAAAATCAAGAACAACAAAGGGGCCGTTTGGATGTGCTTATAAAAACTGCTTATTGACTTATTGACTTTTTGGAAAAGCCATAAGTCATAAGTAAGAGCCTTCTTACTTATTAAAAACTGCTTATTTACCTTTGGTAATGGCAAATAAGGAGTTTTTAATAAGTAAGGAGACTCTTACTTATGACTTATGACTTTTCCAAAAACCCAATAAGCCAATAAGGAGTTTTATAAGCACATCCAAACAGACCCAAAGACAAATTGGAATGGTTCGGAATTCTGGCAACAATGTCGCAGCTTTCTAGACTTTTGGAAATTCGCTCAAAAAACTTATGGGAAAGGTAGCTCTCAATCAGCAAATATGAAGAAGAATACATGTTAAAACATTGTTATCAACTTATGGGAAAGGTATATCAACTTATTGACTTTTCTCATCACATAAGATTATCCAAACACACTTTTTAAAAAACTCATTTTTAAAAAGTCATAAGCTAAAAAACATTTTTATCCAAAAATGCTTACGAGTAAAATAAGTTTATCCAAACACCCCTTTAAATTATAAATATCAAGAGTTATGATCCTAAGTGACATGATTGTAAATAAAAATGAGAATTAATTAGTTTATAAATATAAACAGTCTATAATGGTAGCATGAAATCTTTATGCTTATCAAAGTATGGGAGATGGGATTTTTTTTGGGATACATGTGTATCTATTTACAACTTGTATACAATCACAATTTTCCTTTTTCCACATTCTTAAAAATCCATTTTTTTTTTTTTTTTTTTTTTTTGCATTAGAAGAATAAATCGATCAATTGTTGTGGCTAATAATTATGTTTTCACTTTTTATCAAGAAAATGGTCGGGAATGAATTGTTGTAGTTTTTTATGTACCATTTTTTATGTTGAATAATTAATTTTTTTTAAACAATTCTCGTGATTGCTAAGGTTCAATTTTTTAAATTAAAGCTTCTTATATAACATGGGAATTTATTTATATACATCTAAAATTTCAAATCACATTCTTTAAACTATATGCAAATTTATTTTATTCGTTTTGTATTAACATGTTTTGGTAGTTCCCTCAACATTAAAAGTATAATCTTTGAGGTGTGAAATTTTTAGATTATGATTAACGTTTAAAACTTTGAAATGTCCACTATACTGATGATAATATATGATTTATCCCACTTAATGGATCTTGAAAGAGGTTTGATATGAACCGTCTTTTTTCTTTCTTTAAAATGTTCTTCTAATTAACTTTAATTTTGTTGCTTTTGGGAAGAGGAGTTGATATTGGAGTTGCCTACGTTTGCTTTAATTGTCCACTACAAGAAAGAATGTGTGTAGAATTATGTCTACCAATTTTGATGAATGTTTTTAGTGCCCACCGATCGAAGTTACACGTGTTTAAAAAGAAGGTATATAATAATATTTTCCTCACAAGAGATGTGATGTTGATATATATATATATTCTTATTTTCTATGATTTTCTTTTAGAATATCAGGTCATTTAAGATTGTATCATGTAACTAGAACTTAGATTCATAATATTTAGATTTTATCATTAATACAAGAATGTAAGACCAGTTTTAAGTTAGTATCTATTATAATGTAACATAAACGTAATAATATTTTTCAGTGTTGCAGAAATCGTTTTCACAGCCGATTAATCGTTTTGCGGTTTGCAATCGATTACGATTATCTATAATCAGTCAAGTTTGGCGGTCTGGTCGAATATCGGTATTGATGGTTCTTGGCGGCCAATTAATCGATATTCGAGGTCAGTTTTTAATTATTTTTTATTTTATTTATTTTATTTAAATAATTTTGTTATTTTGATCAAATATTGGTCTGATAAGTCAAGAAAACTAAAAAATTCAAAATTAAAGAATGAAAAATACACAAATATATATCCTTTGATGTATATATAAGAATAACATAAATCATACTTTGTTATTTTGTTATATTAATTTATTTTTAAATGAATTCTTTTATAATTTAAGGTTTCTGATTAATCTCCGACTAATTACCGATTAATCTATTAGCCCCGTTTGACCACTAAGCTAACGGCAAACGATCCTCAAAATGAAAAATAACGTGCTCACATAAAATAAAATGGATTTTTAATCATTTATTATTTTAATTTTCTATCTCTAAAATTATGAATATATAAAATAAAAAAGCTGTTGTTTAAGCTTTCGGTTTGATAAAACTAACAGCCAATCATAAGACATAAGCCATATATTTTCCTCCTTCCAGATCTATTGACCAAAGAGCCATCATGGACCAAAACTGACTTTAGCCTTTTCTATTCCCACTAGGATTTCACTAGGGAAAAGACTATGATCCTTTACTCTTTCTCTCCATGATATGAGCTTTTGGGCGATTGGTAACATCATCGACAAAGAGAGAATGGTTTTATGTGAAAAAAAAGGTGGCTACCGTTATAAGGAATCGGCTTCTTTATATTTTGCTGGGGCTCTTTTCGATACTGAATTCAAATACTGTTTGTTTGCTAACTTTATGAAAAAAATTCCAAATGATTAAGATTGCCACATCAAATATTAAAAAGAATAAATTACAGTTTTGGTTTATGTGTTATACATCTTTCTACATTTTGGTCCCGTATTCTGAAATTTGTCACCAATGATGGGGTTGGCCGGATATAATGGTGGTGGTGGTGTCAACGAGAAAAGAAAAGGTGGTGCTGGTATAGGGTAAGGATCAGTGGTGTCAAAACAAAAAAAAAATGGAATTTTAGTCATTTCATACATACTTATCAAAATGATATAAACGATAACTCGGATACGGACCAAAATTGAAGGATTTGTGAAACATTAGGATCAGTGGTGCCAAATTTTCAAAAGTAGGACCAAACTGCACAAATATGTATACAACAGGGAACAAAGCTATAATCTACTCCATTAAAAATAATAAATGTAATAAGGAAAATGTCAAAAATACCCCTTAATTTTGGCAAGCTTTGATGGTTTTACTCTGATATCGAGTTTTTTGTGTAATTGTGTAATACTTGCAAGGTTTGCGAGGTTCTTTTCATAAATGATATTTACTTGGTAAAACATCTTTTAGGAGGTTAGAAATTGCTGATGTGGCTAGTGTAAGCTGAGTTGGATGCCATGTTGGAGAGCATACTCTTAAAGTGATACATATGATGTAAATGAAATGGGAAAAAAGCTCAATGATTTCTCTCGTGGCAAAATGATGACTTCTTCAACAAAATCAAGGTTCAAACGTGTTCACGATCCAATATCAAGGCCATTATATGCAAGTCTGGTGAAGTTTGTCCCATTTTAGCCTCGACAACATGGGATAACCTAGGATTAATGTTTTATTGTTGACATAAATTGAAGGTAAAATTTGTTATTTTTTGAAAGTTTTGGAGATATGTCACTAAAATAACGTTACCCTTTTGGCATGATCCTGAACAAAACCTTTGAAAGTTTTTCAAAAGGGTTGACCCACCAAGTCTCAGTGATGAAGGAGAATATGGTAAAAGTAAAAAAACAGTAGTTGAAACAAAATTGGGGCTGATGGTTGCATTGTTGCAAATGATTGTAGGCTTGTTGGTGGCTATTGTAATTATCCTCATATTGGTGCTTATGAAGTTGTCTTGGGAAATATAATGAAAAACCTCTGTATTTTGTTTGAATTGGCAATATACTTTGTTTTTCGAATCTAGATTAGTAAAGTAATTTGTTTGAATTGAATGAAATGGTAATGTAGTTAACAAAATGGTAATGTATTTCACCATTAAGTGCCATTTCTTTTAACATATAGGAAGCATACTTAACCCTTTGATTATAACGACATTCTCTTACACCAAGCACTTGATCCATTTTGGTATCTAACAGATAGTTATTTTGAGATCATAACTTCCCTTATATTCTTTGGGACTACATGCCAAAATGTTCTAGATGAACATCCTTTATTCAAAATTTGAGTCAAAGGAATCTCATACGATGAATCACATGATTGCGAAACACTTCCAGGAGACTTGCTGCTAGAGGGGTTTTTTGGTGGATTTTGAAAAGGAACAATGATTTGTTCATCAATTATTTGATGTATCTCTTTATTAACTTCCTTTCATATCGTGGTGAAGCTTTTGAATAACTTCTAGTGTCACCACCTACATGTTAGAGTTTGATACCCTCACTACATTATTTCATTACCTAACTACCAGCCTCTCATTAAGGGAGTTGTTATCAGGTCTATGGATTATAAACTTAAGTATATCACATGTTTTTATGTAATGGAAGTTTTAATGCAACATATGTTATCATGTTAATGTGTTAATTCATATGACAATTTCATATGGAATAAAAGCTAATATGAAATACCATTACAACACAAACAATAAAAGAACTCGATGTCCCTATAAGGATGAGGTAAGGGGAGGTAATAGGTAGGCAGCCAAAGTTGCTCCCAAAGAAGATTTCCAACTTAAAAAAGGGTGAAAAGGGAAAAGGAAAAATTCCTACTCAGCGTATGCGATCTCCTAGATATTAAACACTAGTCCACCATGAACAAATTGAAGAATTAATAAATAAATTAAAATAGATTAAGTAGACAATAGATATTGTTTAGTGACTAAAGAGAAAATAGTTATAAATATTACAATAAAAATGAAAAGGGTTGGAGGTAAACATGTGCATAACGTATGGAAACGCAAGAAATAAGAGTAAATACTAGAAATAAGTACGTGGCAAGTAGTAGCCATAAATTGTGTATCAAAAACTAGCAGATACAAATCAACAGTTAAAAGGCAACCATATTCAAACTCATATAACAATAAGCATGGGAAAATATAGAGATCATCCTAAAAGGAAAAAAAATACATGTAAATGCCATACATAAAGGACCACTCTTATACTACTCTACTGCCTTGATTTTATTTCTCCATGCTATCATATACGAGGTTATGTCATCGAAAGCACTAACATTACACTATTCCTACTTCTTTTCGGGCATCCTCTCCTCTTCACACTATTCACAATAATCGTTTCCACCCTCCTAATCTTATTGGTGGATGGTCTCATACATACATGGTCAAACCACTACAACCTTCTTTCCCTTAATTCTCAATGATTGACACAACTACTAGCGAGTTTATGATTATAGTGTTTAGAATCACATCCAATAAAGTTCTACCATAGGACTACTGTAACATCCTTATTTATGCGACCTCCATCTTACTCTCATGCTTTTTTGTAGTTGGCCAACATTTAAATTCACACACATTGTTGGTCTTACAGCCACTTTGTAGAATTTTTTCCTTTAGATTCAATAGGACCTTATTGCCATACAAAACTCTAATAATTGCTTTCTATATAAACCATCATGCCTTAATATGATGGGTGTCGTCATTATCAACACCCCTATCCTTATTGATCATAGAATCCATGCACTTGAAGCTTTCCTTTGGTTTTAGGACTTGTTCACCAATAGATACTTGTACCCTTTCATCGTTGTGCTCCTCATTAAAATTACACCACAAATAATCGGTCTTAAGTGTGTTGGTGCTAAGCTCCTTTTATTTTGATGACATCTTCCAAGAGTCCAAAATACACCAACACACTTAAGACCGATTATTTGTGGTGTAATTTTAATGAGGAGCTCATTCCTGGTTTCTGCTACCATAAAAATATCGTCCATAAAATATCATCTGTAAAAAACATACACCATGTCACTACTTTTTGTTTCTTGCATGATACATAATTAATAAATAAATAGGGAGAATATAAAAGGGACCTACATGTTGAACCATGATGGAGCGCAACTTCAACGGGAAAGACTTCATGTCACCAACAGTGTCACCAATAAAGATTCAAACACATATACTAAGTTGATAGTACATGTCTCTAATAGCCCTAACATAACACATAAGCTCGTTCTAGCTTCTAAAGTCCTCCAGATTGTTTCACTTTGAACACTATCATATGCATTTTCAAGGTCAATGAACACCATGAGAAGTTCCCTATTTCTTTCCCTAAAGTTCTCCATAAGAAGTCTGGGGAGGTGGATCGCCTTAGTCGACAAACTCCCCGACATAAAGCTGAATTGGTTTCCAGATACTAATGTACCCCATATTGGCATAACTTCCAACACTCTCTCCTAAAGCTTCATTGAATATAACATTATTTTTTACAGGCCGAGAAGACATCAATACAATAATTACTACAAATAATATAAATATCACCACAATATGCTTCTAATGATCAATTGATCATTGTATTCTATTGACATAATGATGAACCCATGATTTGAATCCACTAAGGTAAAACAACCAAACTTATGAGACGGAAATAAATAGAGTTGTTTATCATGATGATTGTATTTGTTCGATACAATGTTGTCAATATAAAGGATAAGAAAAAATACGATGAAAAAAATACAAAAACTTAAATTGATATAATAGTATAGAGTTGGATTGCTACAAACCAAAAGGCTATAACTTGTAAACAAAATTTTGAGTGATTAAGCATTTTTAAAAAGTTCAAACTTTCTTGACATTATAACAAAACTCAAAGTTGTATTATTAAACCTAAAAAACAAGTTTGAATGACAAATGAGAACAGCTAGAACACTTGATTTTCAAATAGCTTAAAAGAACTTAAATATTTTATAACAGTAAGAACAAAATTGAACTTTAAGTTGTTGACCTTTAAAGGCTAAAGAGTTATAAAATTTTGTTATTGTCTTTGTTACATTAAACCTATAATATGCATAAACTATTAAAGGGGTATTTGAGATTGCTTATTTAAAATAAGCTATGTATTTTCTTTTATTAAAAATGCTTATTAATTTATTCGTGTCAAAATATACTTTTAAAAAAGTATTTGATTTAGCTTATCCGATACCAAAACGTAATAACTTGATAAGTTATTTTCAGTATTTAACAAATGATGCTTATGTATGTAATGAGAAAACAATTTTTCAAAAAGGTCAATAATTAAGCAATAGATAACTTATTAAAAACTTCTTATTTAAATCAATAAGTACTTATAAAATCATCACATCCAAACATTTAATACTTCTTTATCATCGATCTCAAACCGCAATAAATCAATAAATAATCTTAAACACCCTAAGAAAGATGGGATTAACAACTTATAGCTCTAAAATTAGAACGTGAAATTCGATAAGAGAGGTTTCACCATTTACATCTAGCATAATAACCTTGGTCCGACGATAAAATTGTCTGATTATTTAACCTTTTTTCTAGTTATAACACTTGTATGGAAGATGAGTCTTGGGGACA
Source organism: Cichorium intybus (assembly GCA_023525715.1). Lineage (NCBI taxonomy): Eukaryota > Viridiplantae > Streptophyta > Magnoliopsida > Asterales > Asteraceae > Cichorium > Cichorium intybus. The sequence continues at coordinate 6,310,177 of CM042013.1, forward strand.
AAAAAAAATGTATTTAATACAGTATAAGATCCGCAGGGTGGGGGAGTATGTTATAAAAAACGACATTCACTGCCCTTCCACACTCTCATCCAACCAAAAGGAATCCCACCTCAGGCTCAACTGTTCTTCCCCTTCTCCCTCTATATTTTCAACTTCTTCCATTATCACAATCTCGATCTTTATACCGAAGGAAAACAAATCCTCTTCAAAGCCTGCTTTCTTTCACACTAATTCCTGATAATCATTCTGTTCATCTTTCTTTGATTGGTTTCTGGCTTCACGGCGGCGTGTTTTGCCTGTGATGGGTGTGAGCACCAGGTGTTCCCATACTTCCCATATCACCGAGATCATCATCACCAGCTTCTTTCGCCACAAGATTTAAATAAAACCCTTCTATATAATTCGATAATATCAAGCTTTTATTAATCCAAGGTTAAAAGAAAATCAGGAACTGGTATCTGATTTTGATACCCACAAATATTTATGGTTGATTGAGTGCTGGTTCCCAAGTTCTAGTGGGTGTTATTTTGGTGTTGAATCCATGGCAGCTCGAAGCTTTCTCCACGGTGGTGCTTCCGGTGGCGACGCTGACGGTGGTGGCTCTGTTCTGCTGACAAACAAAAGGGTTCATTGCTCTTCTTCTCTTAACCCTGTTGATTCCTTCTTCGTCTCCCGTTCCTCTCCTTTCCAGGGTAAAATACTTATATCTTTGTTGACTTTTCATGTTGACTTCATCTATGTTGCCTGTTTGCAGATCCAATTGTGTGTTGTACAGTATAATTGAAAAGGTGTTTGATTGTTTCATGATGATTTTCAGTCTGTCCCAGCTCGCAAATTTCTGATCTTCATGATGTTTCCACGCCACAAACTGATTGCACTGTTGATTAATCATTTATAATTGACTTTTTTTTACGCAATTAGTCCACCTATAAATCGGATTAGAATTTAGAAGCTCTATGTTCCTTATTTTGCGCAAGATTAATGTTTGTTTGCTATTCTAATAGCAATTAATTAACTAAATTTTCTTATCCGATATGAATTAGACGTGGTTTGATTTACAAGAAACAAAAATCTTGAATCTTGATGGTTGACTTTTTTAATCACTACCTAATTTGACCAGGAAACTAGGTGAATTTTTCATGTTTTTTATATCAATGCAAAATCGCAAACCCTTTTTCTTGATTTAGAAAAATGGGGTTATAGTTACGAACAGTTACAACGTACAAAAATCGTGGAATGTTTCTGTTGATTGATCAATAAAATAGTGTCTTCTTTTCGATCCCTTCAGGTTCTCGATCAATGCTTAGCTTTGAAGATAGAGGGAACGGATCCGCGGGCCAATTTTTCCGGTCATTCGATCATGAAGACAACGGAGATGAAGAATACGATGAATACTTTCACCAGCCCGAGAAGAAAAGACGGCTCACGGCTGATCAAGTTCGGTTCTTAGAGAAAAGTTTTGAATTGGATAACAAGCTCGAGCCAGAGCGAAAGATTCAGCTAGCTAAAGAACTCGGTTTGCAGCCCAGGCAGGTCGCGATCTGGTTTCAAAACCGACGTGCACGTTGGAAGACTAAACAACTAGAGAAAGACTATGACGATTTGCAGGAAAGCTACAATAAACTCAAAACCAACTACGAGAATCTTGTTAAAGAGAAAGAAAAACTGAAATCCGAGGTAATATATAAAATATCAATTACATAATTTTAGACTTAGGTTGTAGGATACTTTGTAGAATCAGGCGAGGGTTTGGTTCTTATGTTGCCACCTAGTGGGCTGCTGTGTACCAAATTTACATCTGACATGATACTCCTGGGGAGGGGCGGGCAGTGTCAGCAACTTATTTGTCACGAGCTGGCCCACACTGCCCGTCAAAAACTGTCATGTGAGATATGAATCAAGTACATAGAGGCCGACCATAGGTGGTTGGCATAAGAGCTCAAACCCTAGGAGTTCAATCCACATTGGATTTAAAACTCTCAGATTGATGCTGCCAAGACTCCAACCATCAACCATTTCTGCAAGTATACCGCCCTTGAAATAATTGTGCTACGATGGGGGCTCAATTCCTTAAAATTTGCTAAATTCATGTCAACTCTTGTTTAGGTTGACGAATTAAGTGATAAGTTGATGATTCAAGAGAAGGGAACTTCGGATTCATCGAGTACTAAAAGCCCGTCTGAGCCACAACTGTGCCAACAGATACTTGAACACGGGTACGAAGAAGATTTATCGAAAAACACGAACCCGACATACGGGATGGGAGGTAATCTAAGCACGGTGTTTGAACGAGGTGATTCATCTTATATATTTGAACAAGAACAAAGTGATGGATCGTTGGATGAAGAAAATAATAATTTTGGCAAGATCTTTCTGCCATCAGTGGACGGTTACGCGTCACCAAAGATCGAGAATGCGGACGTGCATGCAGTGAACTCTTATTATCTTGGGCTTCCTGGAGACGATCAAGCCTTTGGTTTCTGGTCTTACTGAGTCAACTCAGTGGTACATAACTCAGTTGATTGCTCTTGAGGTTCCAATAACTCTGGAAGGGAAATAATGAGTCCAACTTTTTGCAGCCCGAGTCCAGGAGTGATGGTGTTCGTTTGTCTTTTGTTTTTTGTTTTTTAAGGTTTATGTTGTCTCTTTGTACCTTTTAAATAAGTAGCAAAATGATTTTGTGTTTTTATTGTAACTAAATTGCTTCATAATATTATTTGGTTTCTTATATGTAATTAAAACAATAATTATGTCTTGGTCTCATTGTATTTCCCAAGTTAAAAACCAAAATTTTGGTTTTGGTTTTAGTAAAAAAAAAAATTGAACCATTTATTAACCCTAATGGTTAACAAACACTATCATTCAAAGTTAGATGTGGTTGCTGGTTCTTGCTAGCCATATATACAGATTAAGGTTGAACCGTTGAAGTTAGGCTGCTCCCTATCATATGATATAACTCTTCTCGTTGTTTTATAAATATTTCATTCCAATGTAGTGACAAACCTCATATTGTTTCCATCATTTCATCTTTTGTGGTCATCGAGATGTGGCGATTGGCAAATCCATAATGGAACTCGAAACCCCTTTCAGCTTTTGTCCCACTCCTCGACTGTGATCATGGCATTCAGTAAGCACATTTGTTTAAGGATTTTAGTATATCCATAGAAGATAGAGATGAGGATCCTGCATGTTGTCTCTATACATCAAACTTCAAAACTATCCTCTGCTGCATTTTCGAAAGACAAGGGTTGGTCGTACTCATCATGAATGCACTAATTCATACAAACAAACTTTTTTACTTACATAATTGATTCCGGTACATAACCGCGTTCTCGTTAACCCATCCACCGATAGCATGTGATGAATGACATGCCCACCTCATGTTTAACTTGGTTGTTCTCGTGTTTCAGGATTCACTTAAAAAGATATTAAAAAGAGTTATTAGTAGAATTTCATATTTATTAATAAATCTTTCAACAACACTCAGTTTTTAGACTTAAAATTTTTAAAATGGTTAACTCGCACACCCCATTATGGTACTCTTAAATCTTTAACTTACTGACCTTTTCAAAACATCTTAAAGCCAAAGATCGAGTGTTGTGAAGACTTGTTGATCCGTTTCCTGAAATTGTTTTAACTAGTGAATACTTTTAGTGATCAGGGTTAGACTAGTACCTATTACAATTTAGGTTAAGTCAATAGCCTATTTTGTATTCCTATTTATATGAGGTTAAATCCTCATAATCATCAAACAATATTAGACCATTCTACAATATAACATGGTATAAGAGCTTTAAGATAAAACCTTACTGCTGACCACAACCCGCTGTTGACCTCCACCTCCGGCGACCTTCTTTGATAGTCGTCGGAGGTGGCTTCATCATGTCCAATATTTTTCATTTTCTTCTTTCTTCTCATAAATATTAATACAGCCTCTAGCACCAAACCAGAGCTCCTTCTTCGGCTTCTTCTATAACCTTGTCTACTATCGCCTCCTCCTCGGATGGCCCCTGCCTTCGAGCCTTCTGTCTCCTCCTTGGATAGCCTTTTATTCTTCGGAATTGGCTCTGTCCGCCGCAACTCGATGTCACATACTGATTCTCCAAATTATGAAAATCAATTTCCAATGTTAAAACTAGATTTGAAGCATCAAATGAACTTGTCATCTCCATATATATGCTTGAAATCACAATAATGGTCAATTTGAAGTCACTAGTCAAACATATTGGTTACACAAATATCATCTGTGGAAATAAGAGCTTTATACATAATTAATGAAGATATGGTAGTCTTTATACACAACCCTCCTGTAGATATAGTTTAATTTTGATCGTCTTCATCCTTAAACACTCGCTACATTTTTAAACGCCTTGGGAGTCCATGTACACAGAGGTAACCCTTTAATTTCTAATCACACCATATGATCATTTACGAATAAATTTTTTTTGGTATTGGATGAACTTCTTGTTGGAATAGTGTCTAGAGTCATAACTAATTGGTAAGGACTTTCCATTAATAACATGATCCTTTTTGGGTTACCCTCAGTAGTCCAAATTGTATTAAAATTAATTAAGAGATAGAGATAAATAGTTTATTAATTTCTCATGTGATGATAAATTAATTAGAAACTAGTTTGGAATTAATTTGTAATTAATTAGAATTAATTTGAATTAATTTGACATTACTTACAAGTGCATGGACTGAATATTAATTGTCTAATAGTTGGACAAAGGGATATGTTGAAACCCACAAGGTGGGGAACGAAATTTAAGAAGGGATAACCCTTCTTAATTTCATCCAAAAGGCTGAGGATTTGAATTTTAGATAAGTTGGATTGTTTAATCAATTATCTTTATCCAGTTTGAATTCAAATCAGCTTTATCTCTAAAGCACCCTTCAGCTATAAATACCCTTTCATGTTCACTCATAATTTTCGTTCCATTCCCAGAGCATTCTTAGACTCGAAGTTTTCTCTTCTCTCTCAGCAGAATCTATAGTCCCTCTCTAGCGTTCTATAGCGAGCTTTCTTAAATACCTAATTAATATGATAATTTGGACTTATTGGGTGTGAACCATTAGAGGTACTCTCTTTTGGATACTACCTTCCTTGGCATTGCAGAATTGTTCTTCATCAAAGGTCTTCAAGCAAGTTGGTTTTTCTTGATCCCTATTGTCGTTGTTAATATCATTAGGTATGATTCTTGTAGGTTTTTGGTAAAATTTGCTTGCCTTAGATTAATTTTGTATGTTTTCGATGCCAGGATAATTGAATCTAGGGTATATAAAATATATATAAACACATAATGTTGCTTAAACTCGATGCAAGCACTTCATGTTTTAATTTCTATCCAAACCACAAACGTACCACAAAAATGATATCGAAATAATAGAACCTTCATTTGCTATGAGTGTATATATTATTACTAGTGAATTCATGCCTCACCTCTCCCAAAGTTACACAAGCCGAATCAGGAACCATCAACAATTCTGAGTTATGCAACTAAATACATCTATCCTCCACCTCTTTCTAGTTGACATTTGATCCACCTCTCATCCCCTTAAGAACATTTAAAGAAGTCTTATAGAAATCATGGTTGTTAAACCCCACTTCCTTTTTAGAAATTATTAGTTTAACAGTTGTATGTGTGCCAATCGGTGTCTATTTTTTTTGTCATTACGAGCAAACCTAATAGCAAGTGCTTATATATGGTGATTACTAATCTTGACATCACTTATTCCCCTTGCTAGTTAATTCCAATATTGCACCATCAAGAATCTAACAAATGCAAACCTCTTCCTTATCTTGGATAACTTATGTGCAATGTAAAGATTCAGTACCATTCCATGTTATTCACACATATTTCATAAATCTTGGGATTTCATATTTGGAGGAAAGTTTGTGATGTACATAGAAACTGTAAAAATTTTCTATCACCTTTCCATTCGATCTTTTGTCGCTTCTACTTGGACCTTCTCCTTCATCGAATTCTAACTCTTTAATTCATGTCTGATGCTTTACATTACCAACCTTCATTCCCAATCAGAAGAATTTAGATTCCGTTTGAACGATCCAACCATACTAACAATACTTTAAGTAGCAATATCTGGGTAACAATTTCCATGCTTGCACAACACATAAAGAATATTGTATCTCGCCCTCAACCCACCGTCCCACCCCCTCCCCTTATGTGGTGATAAGAATACTGGTGCTTTTGACAGTCAAACTACAAGGTCAATGCTAAAGTCAACGACGACTAAGGTTACACAAAGAGGTTAGATTCTATCATAGAGAATACTTAAGTTAGCATGTTTATCAATTTTTAATTACTACAACAATTCTTTAGCTATTGTTACTCTTAAAACTTTGTCTTTAAACTAAAGCTTAAATAAATATTGATGAAAGTGTATAGTTTTTCGAGAGCAAAAAATCTATATCATCTTATACGCATTAATAATCAAAACTCATTACCCTTTTTATGCGAAAAAATGATGTTACCATTGCAAGAAGAACCGTTTTGTCGTTCATCCATTATTATATCCCTCACAATTAAATAACAATATGGACGGTGTGAATACATTTTTCATCCTTCTCGTTGCATACTCCACATCAACATCATATTAACTTTTTTTCTTTCTTCAGACTTCATCTCTAATCATCCTTAAATCATGGAAATGATATATTTCTCACCCTTCTGATCCATAATAACCAAATGTGTATTAATCACTTGTATGTTGTAATTATTATTGCATATAAGAAGAATGAGAATTGCAGGATGAGCGGGGAAGACAACCCGAAGCATGTTCTAATTTGATGGTACTGATATGCACGTCACGATGTAGCCGCCAGTGCCGCCCAACCCGCCTCCCTTGTCGAGCCTTGCTAAAGCGACTCTGTCCACCCTAAGAAGTACATCCAAGTCATAACCTTTACCCAAGTCCGAATATTAAGTAACAATTTAAGATAAACTTGTTTTTCTCCATAAATTCAATAGATACTAATATTTAATATACTCGTTATTCATTAAATATGCTAAATATCATTTGAGAGATCAAATGAATCTTGTGAATAATAATCATTGGACGCCACGAAATTTTATTTTAATATATCATTTCACATGATAGAATCGTGTAATTGAAGCCAATAAGATGGGTTCGAATATTTTTAGCATTACGATTGTTCCCAATATCTATTTTTTTCCGATATAAGATAGCTTTTATTCTGAAGAATTCAAAAAATTCTTGTCAAAAATTCATGTAAAAGATACGATATTTGAACAGCCATTTGAAAAAACAATTAAACCATTTTTTATTTTAAAGAATATAAGAATCTATTACTAGGTTATAAATTTTCAACACGTAGCCGTTCCCAGACCCATCATGTGTAGGTGTCCCCACGTCTATGTACCCATCTCTTCAAGGCTTATATTTATTGGATTTAAGTATGATTCTTATGACAAAAGCCTCGTTGTCCCTTGAAACTTGTAGGCCTGCAAATCATTAGAGTTACGAATACGTAAAACGTGGACCAATAATCGAAGATGGATGAAATGTACAATCTAGTCTTTTTGTTATATGAAATTAGAAACAAACAAAAAACACCTGATTAGAACGAACGACTTGCTTCAACATTCGGACTCTGGACCGGACCCATAGAGGTTAGAAATGTCAATTTTCCAGGTTATTACCAAACTGAAGGAACAATGATTTTCTTAATTTTATATAAATTTCGGAGTTAAATTTGCTTCAGCAACTTTTTACCCAATTTTTTGTGTTTACTTAACTTGAAAGCTTCTATTGTATTTAAACACCTGGATCTCTTCAAACTTCTCCCCAAGATCTTGAATACGTTTTGATAAAAAATGGATAGGGGAAGAAGACACAGCTCTTATGTATCTATGTCATATTAGCAAAACAAACCCTCTGACTTTCTGATTTTCACACAAGGCCCCTAATTTCCTACCACTTCTTTATATAGGTCTTATTTTTTCACTCAAGTCTCTAGGAAGTAAATTCCTAACATTTAGGTCAACTACAACTCAAAAGTGACGAAAGTAAAACTTTCGAAAAATTGGCACTTTCAGTCTCTCCTTAAATATTTTTAACCTAAAGGATGCCAATATTAACTCCAAATTTAGAAATCTAGTTATTAATCATTAATTAACTATTCATAACAATATCAGCCCCTAAATTGTTCATTTTTCCCAAAATGCTAGGTTTTAAAGATTTAGCAAGATTAGTCTTTCATCCTAAAATTTCTTCAAATGGTCTCAAATCCTAATTCCAACATATGGATCTAATCTTTGTACTTTCTAACATTGATTTCATAACATTTAAGTTTTCAAATCTAGTCCAAACATTGTATTACAAGGTAACCCGATTTTTAACATATTTAGTTTTTTTTATCATGAGGTTTCTTTTTATCCCTATTATCTAATCTTTTGAAACATCATAATGACCTTAAACTTCTAATATAAACTTCTTTTATTTATTTCCAAGGTTTTTTCTATTTATTTGAATTTATTTTACTTTCCAAAAAATTTATTTTTCTACCAAATTTGTCTAAACTATTAGACTCTAAAATGCAGATGTTACAATATGTTATTATGAAACATAAAAGCATAGATTGTTGGTATGTTCGGCAACGAGCTTTTGAGAGTCTTTTGGATCTTTTAACTTTTAAGTTTTTAGAAAAAAAAAGTACTCGAATTAAAGAAAAAACTTCATTCGGGAGTATGAGCTTAAAACTTCTATTTTAAACTAAAAGCTCATAAGTCAATAACTATTTCAAGTAGTTTTAGTTTTTAGGATGTTTAAACATATAACTTTTATGTTTTATGTCATTTTACATATTTCAAAAAACATATTGTTATTTTTGTCGAACATTTTTACACAAATAAAAACTAAGCCTTCTAGCTTCCAGATATCGGCTATCGCCTATTAGCTCAAATTTTCAACTTTCAACTAAAAGCTAGTTTTGTCAATATATATTATCTAAACTAAATTAAAATATGATATTATTTTAAGAATAATCTTAAATAAACACCTATCGATAAAACATTCCTATGTATGATAGATAAGTGTTCATATAATATGTAAAAGTGGAAGAATGTTTATTGACACCATCCTATTTGAAACGTCTAAATATTGTTTTTTTAGAAATGGTACAACAATACCCTTGGAACGGGATGGGACTTGATGTTATGTGGTACAAGGTTGTGTCACCCGTCAACCAGTGACCAACCATATGTAATTTATTTTGTTCTTTTAGACATTTCAAAACTCAAATATAAAACAGTAATTGTTTGTTATTTAACATGTTTTTTTAGTACTTTTCAAATATTTGTTGAAAATGGAGGCTTTTTTATTTTGTTTAGTCATGAAAGGGAGGGAGAATTTTGTTGGTCATCAAAGGGAGGAAGAAAGATTGAGGCTGCATAACTTCAATTCACATTGTCTCTCATGCCTATAAATACAAGGCTTTGAGAAGCAAACCAATGCACCACACAAACACAAACACAAACACAAAGAAACACAAACACATAGATAGATATATCACGATTTTGTGAGATAGCCTTTTGTGCAGAGTCCAGTTTGGCAGCCAAAAGTGCGAGTGATATTTTCTTGTGAGCGGTCAGACTACAAGTGCAGTTTAGCCTTGTATGATTGTAATTTCTTGGTGTTAATAAAACCCTCTCTCTCTCGTTCGCCCGTGGACGTAGGTCGTGATCCCGTGACCGAACCACGTTAAATATTGTGTTCCGATTTTCAGTTTTTTTAGTTTGCCATTATTCTCCATTTTATTTCCGCGTGTTTTGCCGGAATCGTTTATCGTTTGTCGGAAGTGCCTAACTTGTTTTGTTATATCCTAACAAACTGGTATCAGAGCTCCGGGTTTAAAGGAAGTCATATCCCGCGTATGCTCTGTGGTTGCAGCTTAGTCTGATCTTCCACATCAGAAACGAGTTTTCGATTGGCCTTATAAAATATTATTTTTCGAGCTATGGCTGAAGATGGGAAAGTTAGGATCGAAAAATTCGAAGGTCACGATTTCGGATTTTGGAGAATGCAAATCGAAGATTATCTCTACCAGAAAAAATTACACCTACCACTATTCGGAATAAAACCTGAAACGATGGCACAGGAAGAATGGGATTTATTAGATCGGCAGGCACTTGGAGTTATAAGGTTATCATTGGCAAAGAATGTAGCATACAATATTGTCAGTGTAAAGACAACCTTCAATCTGATAAATGCGCTGTCTAATATGTACGAAAAACCTTCAGCGGCAAATAAGGTTTTCTTGATTCGGCAGTTGGTGAATCTGAAGATGAAAGAAGGCGGCTCGGTGACAGACCATGTGAATGAATTCAACTCAATAATATCAAGATTGATATCTGTTGATATTGGATTCGAAGACGAAGTCCAGGCGTTGCTGTTATTATCTTCGTTGCCTGAGAGTTGGTCCGGTACAGTAACAGCAGTTAGCAGTTCAGCCGGAGGTGCTAAGCTGACATTCGAAGGTATTCGCGACTTAATCCTTGGAGAGGATGTGCGAAGACGGAGTGCCGGAGAATCTTCCAGTAGTCTCCTAAGTACAGAAGACAGAGGAAGAAGGTCCAACAAAGGAGGCAGTGGTAGAGGAAGATCGAAGTCAAGAAAGAGAGGTGGTCAGAAAAACAGGACTGATGTTACCTGTTGGAACTGCAAAGAGAATGGTCATTTCTGAAGATTCTGAAGATGATGCGCTCATTTGCTGTGTTGAAAACTCAACAGAATCCTGGATCATGGATTCCGGTGCGTCGTTCCATGCTAGTCATTCCAGAGAAGTAATGCAAAATTTCCGGCAGTACAAAGGAAAAGTCAGACTAGCAGACAACAAGAGCCTGGATATTACAGGTGTTGGGGATGTGGTCCTCAAGACAACTTTAGGTACAGATTGGACTTTGAAGAATGTCAAGTTCATTCCTGACTTAAAGAGGATGTTAATATCTGTAGGGCAGCTTGATGATGAAGGTCACCATGTTACATTTGGTGATCATCAGTGGAAGGTGACAAAGGGGAATCTAGTTGTTGCTAGAGGACAGAAGCGGGGTACACTTTATATGGTGGAAGTTTCTGATGCCGAAGCACACACTGTTGAAGAAGTTGGGGCATCTACTCTATGGCACCAAAGACTTGGGCATATGAGTGAGAAGGGAATGAAGATGCTAGTTTCCAAAGGAAGAATACCAGAGCTGAAGACTGTGAAAGTCGATTTCTGTGAGCCATGTGTTCTTGGCAAACAGAAGAAAGTCACTTTCAAAAAGGTGGGTCATCAGCCCAAGTCCGTGAAGCTGGAGCTAGTTCATTCAGATGTCTACGGTCCCACTTCAGTTTCTTCAGTGGGAGGATCCCGATACTATGTCACGTTCATAGACGATTGCACAAGGAAGGTTTGGGTTTATTTCTTGAAGCATAAATCTGAAGTTTTCAGCACTTTCAAGAAATGGAAGGCTACTGTGGAAAATGAAACAGACTTGAAGATTAAGTGTTTCAGATCTGATAATGGGGGCGAATATAGTAGCAAAGAATTTGTTGATTACTGTGCTGACCAAGGAATCAGAATGCAGAAGACGGTTCCAGAGACACCTCAGCAGAATGGAGTAGCTGAGAGGATGAACCGTACATTGAACGAAAGGGCTAAGAGCATGAGACTGCATGCAGGTTTACCCAAGATGTTCTGGGCAGATGCGGTCAACACAGCGGCATATTTAATCAACAGAGGACCCTCAGTCCCCATAGGGTTCAAGATTCCAGAAGAGGAATGGCAAGGTCGTGAGATTACACTCAAACACTTGAAGGTTTTCGGTTGTGTCTCTTATGTCAAAGTTAAGGACTCAGACAGAGACAAGCTTGAGGCAAAGGCAAGAAAATGCACTTTTATAGGCTATGGGTTCTGTAAGAACCCGCGAAAAAGTCAAAAAGGGTAAAACGGTCATTTGTCATGTTGTACGACTATTATGTGTAATAATATGTATTTGTAAAATAATATAATGAGAAATAAAAGTTTATGAGAAATTTGGAGTTTTGACGCGTGAATAGTGAAATTTGACCAAAAAGGGCAAATTGGTCATTTGACATGAAAAATGACCAAAATGTCAAGAAAATGTCAACTTAGTAGTTTTTGGAACATTCCTTGCAAGATTTATGGTTTTAGGATCATTTTGGAAAGAAATATGAAGATTTAGGGACTAAAATGAAATTAGATTATAAACATTATATATATATATATATATATATATATATATATATATATATATATATATATATATATATATATATATATATATATATATATATATATATATATATGAAATATGAGAGTTATTCTCTCATAAGTTAGAAGCATCCAGAGAACACGGGAGAGAACTAGAAGTGTGCAGCAACATCACGAGAAGAAGGAGAAGAGAACAAAGGAATTATCAAGGAGAGGAATCAAGAGTTGGAATTAGTGATTCCAAGGTAAGAATTCCTTAGTTTTAACCTAGGTTTTGTGTGTGTTCTTGATTTGGGTTTTTTTTGGGTTGAGTGGAAACTGCAATTTCAGTAATAAATCATGTGGGTTAAGTAGCTAATGCTTCCAATAAGCCATTAGTTAAGAACTTAACTCAAAAAAAAAACATGGAAGTAGGTTGCTATATGTTAGAAATCAAGAAATGGGAATTTGTGCTCAAGAACCCTAAAAACGGGTTTGTAAGATCAAAGCTGGTTTTTATGGTTTTGTTGGGTCCAAATGATCACTTAGGATGTATTAAGACACTCCTAAGTGACTAATTTCAAAAAGATGGATTTTTGGTGCAAAATATCAAAAACGGGATTTTGAAGAAATGGAATTGGAATTAGTGATTCCATGGCTTAAAACCTGATGTAAAACAAGGGTTTTAGTCATGGAATGATAGTAAAATGATTAAGAACTGAAATAAGTGCTTAATGGGTGAACTGCGTGCTACAGTGCTCCAGTCAGGGACCAAAAATGTTAGAATTTTTAAATAACTCAAACGTTAGAAACTATAGCTAGACATGTCCGATTGACCTGAAATTTCAGACATAACCTTAACATGGTATAAGAACATGTCGGGAATGGTCAAATCCGTAATTCGACCTTGCGGAAAAATCACTGTAGCGGCAGAGGCTAAATTCACTATTCACGTTAAAACTTAATTTTTGGAATTTGAGCTAGACTTGTCTAATGAACTCCAAATTTGAAACACAAGTCTAATATGGTCTAAGATTTCATGGAAAAGAGTCGGAACTGAAATACGACCCCTCGAGGGTACTGTAGCAATATACGCGTATTTCGGAGAAAAACCGTAAAATGAGTTATAAATGGTTATACATTTATTATAACCTATAGCTATATTATATGAGACCTTAGCATTATAGAATTAATTATATTGAGTATTTATATATATAATATATGTATAGGTGGTGCTTCAAACGTGGTTGAGCACGGAAAAGGGAAAGGAATACGAGAAGTGTAGAGACTCGTAACAACGTCAAGGTGAGTTCTATGAGGATTTTCTAGTACGTAGCAAAATGTTATTTTTAGAAAAAAAAATATGATTTCCAATGTTTATAAATACTAAAGTTTGGAAATTTGTTTTTGAATGAAGCTCTATACAAGGGCTTAGTATTTTAAGTAGATTTTTAAAGTATGATTTGCAAAGTATTTTGAAAGAAGTTCCTTTTGGGAACTAAGATGTTAAAAGTAGTTTTGATAATATTTTTGATAAAGAGTTACAAAGTTTATGAGTTTTAGTTTATTACAAATTGTGTCCCATTTTGACCAATTTGAGATGAAATGAAGTAAGAAATAAAGAAATAAAGAAATATGAGTCAGTTGTCCGGACTAGGATCACCCACATAATTGGGGGATCAGAAGACACTACTGGGATGGTACCTCCCGTCGCGAAGTAGTTGTCTAGCTTAGCATACCCTTGTGCTTGAATTTGTTCCAAGTCACGAAGGGGAGACAGAATGAGCAAACCGAGTGGGCAGATCTGTTCTGTTCCGCGAGAGGAGCTAGTTGAATGAATTAATTAACTTAATTCATAAGTTTCAGTTGGTCACAAGAAAGAAAGCAGTTTTATAAAAGAAAGTCTTTTTTATAGTTTGAAAGTAAAGAAGAGAAAGTTATTTTGAGATTTATGAAATAAATCAGTTTTTAGCAATGTACTTTTGATATTCCAAGTTTTGAATAGAAAAGTTTTGGGTCTAAACCCATATTACTCACGAGACTTTATGTCTCACGTATACTATGTTTTTTTGAAATGCTATGTACTTAGGTGAAGGGAGCGAGAGTTGCAGTTGGGACCGTTATCGTACACTGTAAGTTTAAATTATGGTTATCTGTATTGAGTCTGTAATACCCCTTAAGTATTAAGTTTGTAAAATAAAATAAAAAATTTAAGTGGCTATTTTATAGTCACGAGTTGTAAATTATGTTTGAAAACTGTATTTGTATTTTAAATATGGTTTGAGAAAAGGGGTGTTACAATTTTGGTATCAGAGCCATAGTTTAAGCGAATTAGGTTGGAATACCATCCTAGACTTAAACTAGCAAGAGTGATAGTAAAGTGCCTTAGTAATATAGAAGGCATAGATTGAGTATGACTGTTATAAAAGTGCAGTCAATATAAGGAGATAACATGCTACCGCTTACGAAATACTATATAGAATTGCGTATTAAACAAACATTTTGTTCATCTATATAGTAATGGAAGGCAGACGACAAGCTGACAGGGGTGAGGGCAGTCACACTTCCTCAAGAGGAAGTGAACCACGTGTTATTCGAAATGATGAGGCTGAGCCAAACCCACCACCACCACAACCTGTCACTATGGAGGCAATTCAGTTCCTAATTAATAATCTACGAACTGAACTGAGGCAAGATGTGCACAACATAATCGATAGCAGAATGGGTGAACCTAGTGCCCAATCATCACAAGAAGTCTCCAAGAAGACGACTGAGGAAGCGACTACTGGAGAAAACAAGACGGAAGAAAAGGGCTGCTCTTTTAAGTCCTTTATGGCTTGCAAACCGCCCGAATACCATGGCAGTTTTGAGCCTAAAGTGACAATGCGATGGGTCCGAGAAATCGAACAAGTGATGCAAGCAAGCAAATGTGGAGAAAAAGATCAAGTCAACTACGCCTCCCGGCAGTTGAAGGATGATGCTTTGGTGTGGTGGAACACCAAATACGAAAGTTTGGGAAAAGATGTGGTATATGGTTGGTCATGGGCAGAGTTTGTCACATGTCTCAAAGATAAATTCTGTCCCACGCGAGATTTGGAGAAAATGAATGAAGATTTCTTAACGATAAAGAAAGGAGATATGACGGTGGACGAGTATACGAAGAAGTTTTGCGACATGCTACCTTTTGTGGGGGAGTCTTACCCCAGTGAGCGGTCCCGGATCAACCGCTATGTCCGGGGTTTGCCATGGAACTACGAGTTAGAAGTGAAGAAAGCCGAAACACTAGATGGGGCGATCAATGCTGCCCGAACTGTGGAAGATGTTGGAAAAAGAAGGAAGGAAGAAGGACCTGGTTTTGGTGACAAAAGGAAGACAGTTAGTAGTATCAGTGGGAACATAAAGAAGAAAGGGAAAATGAGTACAAGTCAGAGCCGACAGGGAAGTGTGAAAAAGTGCGAGAAATGCGGGAAAGAACACGGTGGCGAGTGTCGAGCAGGATCGAATGCCTGCTTTAATTGTGGCGGATTCGGTCACAAAGCGAAAGATTGTAAAGCCAAGAAAGCCAGCGAAGTGGAGTGTTTCTCATGCCATCAGATGGGACACTACAGTTTCAACTGCCCAAACAAGGGAGGAGAAACTATGGTGTCAACAGCCCAGAAGAAGACCGAACCCCAGAAGGTGAAGACTCGAGCTTTTCAGATCACCAGGGAGGAAGCAAAGGAGACTCACGATGTGGTCTCAGGTATTCTACTAATCAACTCGACACCTGCATATGTCCTGTTTGATTCCGGGTCTACATATTCATTTGTGTCCCATGGGTTTGGAGCTAGATTAAATGTCCCATTAGAATTGTTAGATCTAGTTTTTGAAGTAGAAGTGGCGGATGGGAAATTCGTTGAAGTTCAGCATATGTATCGAGACTGTGAACTTGACATCAACGGCAAGAAGTTTCGACTTAATCTCCTTCCTATTGGAATTAAGTCCTTTGATGTAATAATTGGGATGGATTGGCTTGGTGCAAATGATGCGAAGATAGCTTGTGGTCAGAAGAGAGTGTCTGTTAAAACCCTAGGAGCCAAGGTGTACGTATATGGGGAAAGAAGAACGCACGTGCCAAGTATTATCAGTGTAGCTAAAGCTCGAAGATGTGTCAGGAAAGGGTGTGTATCTTTCCTGGCTTATGTGATGACTGAAGATAAAGTGAAACAGACGTACAAAGACATAGAAGTGGTAAAAGAGTTTCCAGAAGTTTTCCCATATGAATTGCCAGGCTTGCCACCAGAAAGGCAGGTTGAATTCCGGATAGATCTTGTCCCAGGAGCTTCCCCAATAGCACGAGCACCGTGCCGGTTAGCACCAACAGAGATGAGGGAATTAATGTCCCAGTTGCAGGAATTACTAGATAAAGGCTTCATCAGGCCTAGTTCTTCTCCGTGGGGTGCTCCAGTTCTGTTTGTGAAAAAGAAGGATGGATCAATGCGGATGTGCATTGATTATAGAGAATTGAACAAGATTACCATAAAGAACCGTTACCCGTTGCCCAGAATAGACGATTTGTTTGACCAGTTGCAAGGAGCAGATTATTTCTCAAAAATTGATTTGAGATCTGGGTATCATCAAGTCAGGGTAAAAGAAAGTGATGTAGAGAAGACGGCGTTTCATACACGATACGGGCATTACGAGTTCCTAGTAATGCCATTTGGTCTTATGAATGCACCAGCGATTTTTATGGACTTAATGAATCGGGTCTGTAAACCATTCTTAGACCGGTTTGTTAAAGTGTTCATAGATGACATTTTGATCTACTCAAAGAATAAAGAAGAGCATGTGAGTCATCTGCGGTTAGTACTTGAGACTTTGAAGAGAGAACAGCTTTATGCAAAGTTCTCCAAGTGCGAGTTTTGGATGAGAGAAGTGCAGTTCCTTGGACATGTTGTTTCTATCCAAGGTATAAAAGTTGATCCAGCGAAAGTTGAAGCAGTGATGAAATGGGAGCCACCTAAGACACCAACAGAAGTTAGAAGTTTTCTCGGTCTTGCCGGGTATTACAGGAGATTTATTCAAGATTTCTCCCGTATCGCAGTGCCACTTACACGATTAACCAGGAAAGAAGAGCAGTTTAGGTGGCAAGAGGAACAAGAAAGAGCTTTCGCTACTTTAAAGGAGAAGTTGTGTAACGCGCCTGTCCTTACATTGCCAGATGGGACAGAAGACTTTAAAGTATACAGTGATGCCTCCCATCGAGGGCTTGGCTGTGTATTGATGCAAAGAGGGAAGGTTATAGCATACGCTTCCAGACAGTTGAAAGATCCAGAGAAAAAGTACACCACCCACGATTTAGAGCTTGCAGCGATCGTATTTGCCTTGAAGATTTGGAGACATTACTTGTATGGTACAAAGTGCAAGTTGTTCACGGATCACAAGAGTTTACAGTATGTGTTCACTCAAAAAGAGTTGAACATGAGACAGAGTAGATGGCTAGAGCTGATCAGTGATTATGATTGCGAAATTGTGTACCATCCGGGTAAAGCGAATGTAGTAGCAGATGCACTGAGTAGAAAAGTTCCTGAGAAAAGAATCAAGGCAAGGTCGATGCGCATAGAATTGGTGTCCAGTATCATAGAACAGATTAAAGCAGCGCAGCAAAAAGTTGAAGAAAGTGGAGACTTAAAAGATGAAAAGCTAGGAAAAGATGTGCAGTTTGTACCCAATAGTCAAGGATTGAAGACTTTCAGAAACCGCATTTGGGTACCAAAGACAGGAGGATTAAGAAAGCTAATTCTAGATGAGTCGCATAAATAAAAGTATTCCATTCATCCTGGGAGTACCAAGACTTATCAAGATTTGAAAAGACAGTATTGGTGGCCTGGAATGAAGAAGAGGATAGCTAAGTACATCTCCAAGTGTGTTATTTGTGCACAAGTCAAGGCGGAACATCAGGTTCCGCATGGGGATGCTCAGTCATTACATATTCCAGCTGGAAAGTGGGAAGATGTAACCATGGACTTGGTTGTCGGGTTACCAAGAACAAGAAGAGGTCATGATAGCATATGGGTCATAGTAGACAGATTGACAAAGAGTGCATTATTTCTAGCCATAAAAGAAACTACTCCATTGGAGCAGTTAGCTCAGTTGTATTCAGATGAAGTGTTAAGAAGATATGGTGCACCGTTGTCTATCGTGTCAGACAGAGACCCTAGATTTACCTCTAACTTTTGGAGAGCTTTACAAGATAAAATGGGGACAAGAATTCAGCTAAGTACAGCGTATCATCCACAAACAGATGGTCAGAGTGAACGAACGATCCAAATATTAGAAGACATGCTACGATCATGCGTGATGGAATTTGGAGGTAGTTGGGATGAACATCTGCCATTGGTGGAGTTTGCATACAACAACAGCTACCATTCCAGCATCAAAATGCCACCCTTTGAGGCATTGTATGGTAGAAAGTGTAGAACTCCTTTGTGCTGGTTGGAAGCGGGTGAGACTAAGCTTACAGGGCCAGAGATTGTTAGAGTAACTAATGAGAAGATTGGAATAATTCAAGCCAACATGAAAGCAGCACAAGATCGGCAAAAGAGTTACTCAAATCTAAAGAAGAGACCGTATGACTTGCAAGAAGGAGATTTGGTGATGATTAAAGTGTCGCCATGGAAAGGAGTGGTTAGATTTGGCAAGAGAGGAAAGTTGAGTCCAAGGTACATTGGACCTTTTAGAATCCTGAAGAGAGTTGGGTTGCAAGCATTCAAGATAGAATTACCACCCGAACTCAGTGGAATACATGATACCTTTCATGTATGTTACTTGAAAAAGTATTTTGGTGAAGAAGAGTTAGTAATACCGTATACTGACCTGAGGGTGGAGACTCCTAGCAAACTGATGGAAGAACCCGAAGCCATCGTAGAAATGCAGACTAAAAAGCTAAGGAATAAGGAGATTGATCTTGTTCTAGTCAAGTGGAAGCATCCATTAGGGTCAAACCTAACTTGGGAGACGTTAACAGAAATGAAGAGAAGATATCCGAATTTCACCGATTACGAAAAGATTCCGAGGACGGAATCCGCTTAAGGAGGGATGACTGTAAGAACCCGCGAAAAAGTCAAAAAGGGTAAAACGGTCATTTGTCATGTTGTACGACTATTATGTGTAATAATATGTATTTGTAAAATAATATAATGAGAAATAAAAGTTTATGAGAAATTTGGAGTTTTGACGCGTGAATAGTGAAATTTGACCAAAAAGGGCAAATTGGTCATTTGACATGAAAAATGACCAAAATGTCAAGAAAATGTCAACTTAGTAGTTTTTGGAACATTCCTTGCAAGATTTATGGTTTTAGGATCATTTTGGAAAGAAATATGAAGATTTAGGGACTAAAATGAAATTAGATTATAAACATTAAATATATATATATATATATATATATATATATATATATATATATATATATATATATATATATATATATATATATATATATATATATATATATATATATATATATATATATATATATATATATATATATATATATGAAATATGAGAGTTATTCTCTCATAAGTTAGAAGCATCCAGAGAACACGGGAGAGAACTAGAAGTGTGCAGCAACATCACGAGAAGAAGGAGAAGAGAACAAAGGAATTATCAAGGAGAGGAATCAAGAGTTGGAATTAGTGATTCCAAGGTAAGAATTCCTTAGTTTTAACCTAGGTTTTGTGTGTGTTCTTGATTTGGGTTTTTTTTGGGTTGAGTGGAAACTGCAATTTCAGTAATAAATCATGTGGGTTAAGTAGCTAATGCTTCCAATAAGCCATTAGTTAAGAACTTAACTCAAAAAAAAACATGGAAGTAGGTTGCTATATGTTAGAAATCAAGAAATGGGAATTTGTGCTCAAGAACCCTAAAAACGGGTTTGTAAGATCAAAGCTGGTTTTTATGGTTTTGTTGGGTCCAAATGATCACTTAGGATGTATTAAGACACTCCTAAGTGACTAATTTCAAAAAGATGGATTTTTGGTGCAAAATATCAAAAACGGGATTTTGAAGAAATGGAATTGGAATTAGTGATTCCATGGCTTAAAACCTGATGTAAAACAAGGGTTTTAGTCATGGAATGATAGTAAAATGATTAAGAACTGAAATAAGTGCTTAATGGGTGAACTGCGTGCTACAGTGCTCCAGTCAGGGACCAAAAATGTTAGAATTTTTAAATAACTCAAACGTTAGAAACTATAGCTAGACATGTCCGATTGACCTGAAATTTCAGACATAACCTTAACATGGTATAAGAACATGTCGGGAATGGTCAAATCCGTAATTCGACCTTGCGGAAAAATCACTGTAGCGGCAGAGGCTAAATTCACTATTCACGTTAAAACTTAATTTTTGGAATTTGAGCTAGACTTGTCTAATGAACTCCAAATTTGAAACACAAGTCTAATATGGTCTAAGATTTCATGGAAAAGAGTCGGAACTGAAATACGACCCCTCGAGGGTACTGTAGCAATATACGCGTATTTCGGAGAAAAACCGTAAAATGAGTTATAAATGGTTATACATTTATTATAACCTATAGCTATATTATATGAGACCTTAGCATTATAGAATTAATTATATTGAGTATTTATATATATAATATATGTATAGGTGGTGCTTCAAACGTGGTTGAGCACGGAAAAGGGAAAGGAATACGAGAAGTGTAGAGACTCGTAACAACGTCAAGGTGAGTTCTATGAGGATTTTCTAGTACGTAGCAAAATGTTATTTTCAGAAAAAAAAATATGATTTCCAATGTTTATAAATACTAAAGTTTGGAAATTTGTTTTTGAATGAAGCTCTATACAAGGGCTTAGTATTTTAAGTAGATTTTTAAAGTATGATTTGCAAAGTATTTTGAAAGAAGTTCCTTTTGGGAACTAAGATGTTAAAAGTAGTTTTGATAATATTTTTGATAAAGAGTTACAAAGTTTATGAGTTTTAGTTTATTACAAATTGTGTCCCATTTTGACCAATTTGAGATGAAATGAAGTAAGAAATAAAGAAATAAAGAAATATGAGTCAGTTGTCCGGACTAGGATCACCCACATAATTGGGGGATCAGAAGACACTACTGGGATGGTACCTCCCGTCGCGAAGTAGTTGTCTAGCTTAGCATACCCTTGTGCTTGAATTTGTTCCAAGTCACGAAGGGGAGACAGAATGAGCAAACCGAGTGGGCAGATCTGTTCTGTTCCGCGAGAGGAGCTAGTTGAATGAATTAATTAACTTAATTCATAAGTTTCAGTTGGTCACAAGAAAGAAAGCAGTTTTATAAAAGAAAGTCTTTTTTATAGTTTGAAAGTAAAGAAGAGAAAGTTATTTTGAGATTTATGAAATAAATCAGTTTTTAGCAATGTACTTTTGATATTCCAAGTTTTGAATAGAAAAGTTTTGGGTCTAAACCCATATTACTCACGAGACTTTATGTCTCACGTATACTATGTTTTTTTGAAATGCTATGTACTTAGGTGAAGGGAGCGAGAGTTGCAGTTGGGACCGTTATCGTACACTGTAAGTTTAAATTATGGTTATCTGTATTGAGTCTGTAATACCCCTTAAGTATTAAGTTTGTAAAATAAAATAAAAAATTTAAGTGGCTATTTTATAGTCACGAGTTGTAAATTATGTTTGAAAACTGTATTTGTATTTTAAATATGGTTTGAGAAAAGGGGTGTTACAATTTTGGTATCAGAGCCATAGTTTAAGCGAATTAGGTTGGAATACCATCCTAGACTTAAACTAGCAAGAGTGATAGTAAAGTGCCTTAGTAATATAGAAGGCATAGATTGAGTATGACTGTTATAAAAGTGCAGTCAATATAAGGAGATAACATGCTACCGCTTACGAAATACTATATAGAATTGCGTATTAAACAAACATTTTGTTCATCTATATAGTAATGGAAGGCAGACGACAAGCTGACAGGGGTGAGGGCAGTCACACTTCCTCAAGAGGAAGTGAACCACGTGTTATTCGAAATGATGAGGCTGAGCCAAACCCACCACCACCACAACCTGTCACTATGGAGGCAATTCAGTTCCTAATTAATAATCTACGAACTGAACTGAGGCAAGATGTGCACAACATAATCGATAGCAGAATGGGTGAACCTAGTGCCCAATCATCACAAGAAGTCTCCAAGAAGACGACTGAGGAAGCGACTACTGGAGAAAACAAGACGGAAGAAAAGGGCTGCTCTTTTAAGTCCTTTATGGCTTGCAAACCGCCCGAATACCATGGCAGTTTTGAGCCTAAAGTGACAATGCGATGGGTCCGAGAAATCGAACAAGTGATGCAAGCAAGCAAATGTGGAGAAAAAGATCAAGTCAACTACGCCTCCCGGCAGTTGAAGGATGATGCTTTGGTGTGGTGGAACACCAAATACGAAAGTTTGGGAAAAGATGTGGTATATGGTTGGTCATGGGCAGAGTTTGTCACATGTCTCAAAGATAAATTCTGTCCCACGCGAGATTTGGAGAAAATGAATGAAGATTTCTTAACGATAAAGAAAGGAGATATGACGGTGGACGAGTATACGAAGAAGTTTTGCGACATGCTACCTTTTGTGGGGGAGTCTTACCCCAGTGAGCGGTCCCGGATCAACCGCTATGTCCGGGGTTTGCCATGGAACTACGAGTTAGAAGTGAAGAAAGCCGAAACACTAGATGGGGCGATCAATGCTGCCCGAACTGTGGAAGATGTTGGAAAAAGAAGGAAGGAAGAAGGACCTGGTTTTGGTGACAAAAGGAAGACAGTTAGTAGTATCAGTGGGAACATAAAGAAGAAAGGGAAAATGAGTACAAGTCAGAGCCGACAGGGAAGTGTGAAAAAGTGCGAGAAATGCGGGAAAGAACACGGTGGCGAGTGTCGAGCAGGATCGAATGCCTGCTTTAATTGTGGCGGATTCGGTCACAAAGCGAAAGATTGTAAAGCCAAGAAAGCCAGCGAAGTGGAGTGTTTCTCATGCCATCAGATGGGACACTACAGTTTCAACTGCCCAAACAAGGGAGGAGAAACTATGGTGTCAACAGCCCAGAAGAAGACCGAACCCCAGAAGGTGAAGACTCGAGCTTTTCAGATCACCAGGGAGGAAGCAAAGGAGACTCACGATGTGGTCTCAGGTATTCTACTAATCAACTCGACACCTGCATATGTCCTGTTTGATTCCGGGTCTACATATTCATTTGTGTCCCATGGGTTTGGAGCTAGATTAAATGTCCCATTAGAATTGTTAGATCTAGTTTTTGAAGTAGAAGTGGCGGATGGGAAATTCGTTGAAGTTCAGCATATGTATCGAGACTGTGAACTTGACATCAACGGCAAGAAGTTTCGACTTAATCTCCTTCCTATTGGAATTAAGTCCTTTGATGTAATAATTGGGATGGATTGGCTTGGTGCAAATGATGCGAAGATAGCTTGTGGTCAGAAGAGAGTGTCTGTTAAAACCCTAGGAGCCAAGGTGTACGTATATGGGGAAAGAAGAACGCACGTGCCAAGTATTATCAGTGTAGCTAAAGCTCGAAGATGTGTCAGGAAAGGGTGTGTATCTTTCCTGGCTTATGTGATGACTGAAGATAAAGTGAAACAGACGTACAAAGACATAGAAGTGGTAAAAGAGTTTCCAGAAGTTTTCCCATATGAATTGCCAGGCTTGCCACCAGAAAGGCAGGTTGAATTCCGGATAGATCTTGTCCCAGGAGCTTCCCCAATAGCACGAGCACCGTGCCGGTTAGCACCAACAGAGATGAGGGAATTAATGTCCCAGTTGCAGGAATTACTAGATAAAGGCTTCATCAGGCCTAGTTCTTCTCCGTGGGGTGCTCCAGTTCTGTTTGTGAAAAAGAAGGATGGATCAATGCGGATGTGCATTGATTATAGAGAATTGAACAAGATTACCATAAAGAACCGTTACCCGTTGCCCAGAATAGACGATTTGTTTGACCAGTTGCAAGGAGCAGATTATTTCTCAAAAATTGATTTGAGATCTGGGTATCATCAAGTCAGGGTAAAAGAAAGTGATGTAGAGAAGACGGCGTTTCATACACGATACGGGCATTACGAGTTCCTAGTAATGCCATTTGGTCTTACGAATGCACCAGCGATTTTTATGGACTTAATGAATCGGGTCTGTAAACCATTCTTAGACCGGTTTGTTAAAGTGTTCATAGATGACATTTTGATCTACTCAAAGAATAAAGAAGAGCATGTGAGTCATCTGCGGTTAGTACTTGAGACTTTGAAGAGAGAACAGCTTTATGCAAAGTTCTCCAAGTGCGAGTTTTGGATGAGAGAAGTGCAGTTCCTTGGACATGTTGTTTCTATCCAAGGTATAAAAGTTGATCCAGCGAAAGTTGAAGCAGTGATGAAATGGGAGCCACCTAAGACACCAACAGAAGTTAGAAGTTTTCTCGGTCTTGCCGGGTATTACAGGAGATTTATTCAAGATTTCTCCCGTATCGCAGTGCCACTTACACGATTAACCAGGAAAGAAGAGCAGTTTAGGTGGCAAGAGGAACAAGAAAGAGCTTTCGCTACTTTAAAGGAGAAGTTGTGTAACGCGCCTGTCCTTACATTGCCAGATGGGACAGAAGACTTTAAAGTATACAGTGATGCCTCCCATCGAGGGCTTGGCTGTGTATTGATGCAAAGAGGGAAGGTTATAGCATACGCTTCCAGACAGTTGAAAGATCCAGAGAAAAAGTACACCACCCACGATTTAGAGCTTGCAGCGATCGTATTTGCCTTGAAGATTTGGAGACATTACTTGTATGGTACAAAGTGCAAGTTGTTCACGGATCACAAGAGTTTACAGTATGTGTTCACTCAAAAAGAGTTGAACATGAGACAGAGTAGATGGCTAGAGCTGATCAGTGATTATGATTGCGAAATTGTGTACCATCCGGGTAAAGCGAATGTAGTAGCAGATGCACTGAGTAGAAAAGTTCCTGAGAAAAGAATCAAGGCAAGGTCGATGCGCATAGAATTGGTGTCCAGTATCATAGAACAGATTAAAGCAGCGCAGCAAAAAGTTGAAGAAAGTGGAGACTTAAAAGATGAAAAGCTAGGAAAAGATGTGCAGTTTGTACCCAATAGTCAAGGATTGAAGACTTTCAGAAACCGCATTTGGGTACCAAAGACAGGAGGATTAAGAAAGCTAATTCTAGATGAGTCGCATAAATAAAAGTATTCCATTCATCCTGGGAGTACCAAGACTTATCAAGATTTGAAAAGACAGTATTGGTGGCCTGGAATGAAGAAGAGGATAGCTAAGTACATCTCCAAGTGTGTTATTTGTGCACAAGTCAAGGCGGAACATCAGGTTCCGCATGGGGATGCTCAGTCATTACATATTCCAGCTGGAAAGTGGGAAGATGTAACCATGGACTTGGTTGTCGGGTTACCAAGAACAAGAAGAGGTCATGATAGCATATGGGTCATAGTAGACAGATTGACAAAGAGTGCATTATTTCTAGCCATAAAAGAAACTACTCCATTGGAGCAGTTAGCTCAGTTGTATTCAGATGAAGTGTTAAGAAGATATGGTGCACCGTTGTCTATCGTGTCAGACAGAGACCCTAGATTTACCTCTAACTTTTGGAGAGCTTTACAAGATAAAATGGGGACAAGAATTCAGCTAAGTACAGCGTATCATCCACAAACAGATGGTCAGAGTGAACGAACGATCCAAATATTAGAAGACATGCTACGATCATGCGTGATGGAATTTGGAGGTAGTTGGGATGAACATCTGCCATTGGTGGAGTTTGCATACAACAACAGCTACCATTCCAGCATCAAAATGCCACCCTTTGAGGCATTGTATGGTAGAAAGTGTAGAACTCCTTTGTGCTGGTTGGAAGCGGGTGAGACTAAGCTTACAGGGCCAGAGATTGTTAGAGTAACTAATGAGAAGATTGGAATAATTCAAGCCAACATGAAAGCAGCACAAGATCGGCAAAAGAGTTACTCAAATCTAAAGAAGAGACCGTATGACTTGCAAGAAGGAGATTTGGTGATGATTAAAGTGTCGCCATGGAAAGGAGTGGTTAGATTTGGCAAGAGAGGAAAGTTGAGTCCAAGGTACATTGGACCTTTTAGAATCCTGAAGAGAGTTGGGTTGCAAGCATTCAAGATAGAATTACCACCCGAACTCAGTGGAATACATGATACCTTTCATGTATGTTACTTGAAAAAGTATTTTGGTGAAGAAGAGTTAGTAATACCGTATACTGACCTGAGGGTGGAGACTCCTAGCAAACTGATGGAAGAACCCGAAGCCATCGTAGAAATGCAGACTAAAAAGCTAAGGAATAAGGAGATTGATCTTGTTCTAGTCAAGTGGAAGCATCCATTAGGGTCAAACCTAACTTGGGAGACGTTAACAGAAATGAAGAGAAGATATCCGAATTTCACCGATTACGAAAAGATTCCGAGGACGGAATCCGCTTAAGGAGGGATGACTGTAAGAACCCGCGAAAAAGTCAAAAAGGGTAAAACGGTCATTTGTCATGTTGTACGACTATTATGTGTAATAATATGTATTTGTAAAATAATATAATGAGAAATAAAAGTTTATGAGAAATTTGGAGTTTTGACGCGTGAATAGTGAAATTTGACCAAAAAGGGCAAATTGGTCATTTGACATGAAAAATGACCAAAATGTCAAGAAAATGTCAACTTAGTAGTTTTTGGAACATTCCTTGCAAGATTTATGGTTTTAGGATCATTTTGGAAAGAAATATGAAGATTTAGGGACTAAAATGAAATTAGATTATAAACATTAAATATATATATATATATATATATATATATATATATATATATATATATATATATATATATATATATATATATATATATATATATATATATATATATATATATATATATATGAAATATGAGAGTTATTCTCTCATAAGTTAGAAGCATCCAGAGAACACGGGAGAGAACTAGAAGTGTGCAGCAACATCACGAGAAGAAGGAGAAGAGAACAAAGGAATTATCAAGGAGAGGAATCAAGAGTTGGAATTAGTGATTCCAAGGTAAGAATTCCTTAGTTTTAACCTAGGTTTTGTGTGTGTTCTTGATTTGGGTTTTTTTTGGGTTGAGTGGAAACTGCAATTTCAGTAATAAATCATGTGGGTTAAGTAGCTAATGCTTCCAATAAGCCATTAGTTAAGAACTTAACTCAAAAAAAAACATGGAAGTAGGTTGCTATATGTTAGAAATCAAGAAATGAGAATTTGTGCTCAAGAACCCTAAAAACGGGTTTGTAAGATCAAAGCTGGTTTTTATGGTTTTGTTGGGTCCAAATGATCACTTAGGATGTATTAAGACACTCCTAAGTGACTAATTTCAAAAAGATGGATTTTTGGTGCAAAATATCAAAAACGGGATTTTGAAGAAATGGAATTGGAATTAGTGATTCCATGGCTTAAAACCTGATGTAAAACAAGGGTTTTAGTCATGGAATGATAGTAAAATGATTAAGAACTGAAATAAGTGCTTAATGGGTGAACTGCGTGCTACAGTGCTCCAGTCAGGGACCAAAAATGTTAGAATTTTTAAATAACTCAAACGTTAGAAACTATAGCTAGACATGTCCGATTGACCTGAAATTTCAGACATAACCTTAACATGGTATAAGAACATGTCGGGAATGGTCAAATCCGTAATTCGACCTTGCGGAAAAATCACTGTAGCGGCAGAGGCTAAATTCACTATTCACGTTAAAACTTAATTTTTGGAATTTGAGCTAGACTTGTCTAATGAACTCCAAATTTGAAACACAAGTCTAATATGGTCTAAGATTTCATGGAAAAGAGTCGGAACTGAAATACGACCCCTCGAGGGTACTGTAGCAATATACGCGTATTTCGGAGAAAAACCGTAAAATGAGTTATAAATGGTTATACATTTATTATAACCTATAGCTATATTATATGAGACCTTAGCATTATAGAATTAATTATATTGAGTATTTATATATATAATATATGTATAGGTGGTGCTTCAAACGTGGTTGAGCACGGAAAAGGGAAAGGAATACGAGAAGTGTAGAGACTCGTAACAACGTCAAGGTGAGTTCTATGAGGATTTTCTAGTACGTAGCAAAATGTTATTTTCAGAAAAAAAAATATGATTTCCAATGTTTATAAATACTAAAGTTTGGAAATTTGTTTTTGAATGAAGCTCTATACAAGGGCTTAGTATTTTAAGTAGATTTTTAAAGTATGATTTGCAAAGTATTTTGAAAGAAGTTCCTTTTGGGAACTAAGATGTTAAAAGTAGTTTTGATAATATTTTTGATAAAGAGTTACAAAGTTTATGAGTTTTAGTTTATTACAAATTGTGTCCCATTTTGACCAATTTGAGATGAAATGAAGTAAGAAATAAAGAAATAAAGAAATATGAGTCAGTTGTCCGGACTAGGATCACCCACATAATTGGGGGATCAGAAGACACTACTGGGATGGTACCTCCCGTCGCGAAGTAGTTGTCTAGCTTAGCATACCCTTGTGCTTGAATTTGTTCCAAGTCACGAAGGGGAGACAGAATGAGCAAACCGAGTGGGCAGATCTGTTCTGTTCCGCGAGAGGAGCTAGTTGAATGAATTAATTAACTTAATTCATAAGTTTCAGTTGGTCACAAGAAAGAAAGCAGTTTTATAAAAGAAAGTCTTTTTTATAGTTTGAAAGTAAAGAAGAGAAAGTTATTTTGAGATTTATGAAATAAATCAGTTTTTAGCAATGTACTTTTGATATTCCAAGTTTTGAATAGAAAAGTTTTGGGTCTAAACCCATATTACTCACGAGACTTTATGTCTCACGTATACTATGTTTTTTTGAAATGCTATGTACTTAGGTGAAGGGAGCGAGAGTTGCAGTTGGGACCGTTATCGTACACTGTAAGTTTAAATTATGGTTATCTGTATTGAGTCTGTAATACCCCTTAAGTATTAAGTTTGTAAAATAAAATAAAAAATTTAAGTGGCTATTTTATAGTCACGAGTTGTAAATTATGTTTGAAAACTGTATTTGTATTTTAAATATGGTTTGAGAAAAGGGGTGTTACAGGTTGGATGACATGGGGTACCGCTTCTGGGATAACCAAAATAAAAGGGTTATCAGAAGCCGGGATGTGGTGTTCAACGAGAACGTCCTATATAAAGATGAACTTGCAGAGAGCTCAGGCAGAAACAAGCAACCAGAGAAAGCAGAAAATCAAGTTGAGTTTGAAGAGATCTCTGAAGATGACATTGTGAAACCTATCAGTACTCCAGAGATAGGTGAAAGTTCAGGAAGCAGTGGGAGCTCTGATGTATATGGAGATAGTGGGAGCACAGATGACAGTAGTTCTGAAGACGGGGTTGCAGATGATGCAGAGACCTCAACTCCTACTGTTCGTAGATCCACTAGAGTACGAAGACCTCCAGTTAGGTATTCTCCATCAGCTAATTACTTATTGCTGACAGAGAATGGTGAACCTGAGTCTTATCCAGAGGCCTTAAGGATGAAAGATTCCATACAGTGGAAGAAGGCTATGGAAGACGAATTGAGCTCACTTGACAAGAACCATACTTGGTCCTTAGTCAAGCTCCCAGCAGGGAAGAAAGCACTGCAGAACAAGTGGGTGTTTCGGGTAAAGGATGAGATTGATGGCAGTAAAAGATACAAGGCACGATTAGTGGTCAAGGGGTTCCAACAGAAAAGAGGGGTCGATTATAATGAGATCTTCTCTCCAGTTGTGAAGATGACTACAATCAGAATGGTCTTGGGTATTGTAGCCTCTGAAGATCTCCATCTAGAACAGCTAGATGTGAAAACAGCTTTTCTCCATGGCGACCTGGAAGAAGACATCTACATGGTACAACCAGAAGGTTTTCCTACAGTCGGTAAGGAAAATCTGGTGTGTAAACTGAAGAAAAGTCTGTATGGATTGAAGCAGGCTCCAAGACAGTGGTACTTGAAGTTTGATAGCTTCATGCAAAGGAGTGGGTATCGCAGATGTGAGATGGATCACTGCTGTTACTTGAAGAAATTCAGCTCTTCTTACATCATCCTGTTATTGTATGTTGATGACATGTTGATAGCTGGATCCGACATGCAGGAGATCAACAAGCTTAAAAAGCAGTTGTCCAGAGAGTTCGAGATGAAGGACCTAGGGGCTGCTAAGCAGATATTGGGCATGAGCATAGCCAGGAACAGAGTTACCGGTACATTAAAACTTTCGCAAACAAAGTACATCAAGAAAGTTTTATAAAAGTTCAGCATGGCAGATGCCAAGGCCAGAAGTACACCTTTGGGAAGTCAGTTAAAACTCTCAAAGAAGCAATCCCCAAAGACGGAAGAAGACAGAGAACAGATGGCTAAAGTTCCTTATGCATCTGCAGTTGGTAGTTTGATGTATGCAATGGTATGCACAAGACCAGATATTGCTCATGCAGTGGGAGTAGTGAGCAGGTTCATGTCAAATCCAGGAAAAGAGCATTGGGAAGGAGTAAAGTGGCTGTTACGCTACTTGAAAGGAACAGCTGAGATTGCCCTATGTTTCAGAAGAAAGAGGGTAGTCTTAGAAGGGTTTGCCGATGCAGATTTGGGTGGATGTACGGATTCGGGTAAAAGCACAACGGGATACGTTTTCACAATCGGAGGTACCGCAATCAGTTGGATGTCCAGGTTACAGAAGAGTGTTGCTCTTTCAACCACAGAAGCAGAGTACATGGCTATTGCAGAAGCAGCCAAGGAGCTTATATGGTTGAAGAACTTTCTATCAGAACTTGGAATGCAACAGGAGGATTGTGTACTGCATTGTGACAACCAGAGTGCAGTTCACCTGGCAAAGAATCCGGTGTTTCATAGTAGAACGAAACACATTCAGATGAGGTACCATTTCATTCGAGAGTTAATCAATGATGGAACTCTGAATCTGAAGAAAATCCTTGGAACGAAGAATCCAGCAGATATGTTCACCAAGGTGGTTACCACAGAGAAGTTGAAGTTTTGTATGACTTCAACTGGCCTTTCAGAAGTTTGAAGAGGATGGCGTGGCAGATAACGAGAGTGTGTGTGATTAAAAAATGTTGCAGGAATTGAACGACAGAGAAAGTTGTTCAAGCCTCCAAGTGGGAGATTGTTGAAAATGGAGGCTTTTTTATTTTGTTTAGTCATCAAAGGGAGGGAGAATTTTGTTGGTCATCAAAGGGAGGAAGAAAGATTGAGGCTGCATAACTTCAATTCACATTGTCTCTCATGCCTATAAATACAAGGCTTTGAGAAGCAAACCAATGCACCACACAAACACAAACACAAACACAAAGAAACACAAACACATAGATAGATATATCACGATTTTGTGAGATAGCCTTTTGTGCAGAGTCCAGTTTGGCAGCCAAAAGTGCGAGTGATATTTTCTTGTGAACGGTCAGACTACAAGTGCAGTTTAGCCTTGTATGATTGTAATTTCTTGGTGTTAATAAAACCCTCTCTCTCTCGTTCGCCCGTGGACGTAGGTCGTGATCCCGTGACCGAACCACGTTAAATATTGTGTTCCGATTTTCAGTTTTTTTTTAGTTTGCCATTATTCTCCATTTTATTTCCGCCTGTTTTGCCGGAATCGTTTATCGTTTGTCGGAAGTGCCTAACTTGTTTTGTTATATCCTAACAATATTTAAGTTATTTTGATGAAGTTTAACCGTTAAAACAGATTCATCAAACAATAAATAATTTATTCGTTAGCGTCTTGAAATATAAACCGTCATATGATAAATTATTTGAAAATTTAAAAGATGACGTTTACTTAATCCTCAAATTTCATTTTTATTGTTGTAAGGCTAGGGGGAGTGGCTTCGCCAAACTCCTCGCCATCCCCCTCGCCAACCATGCTAAACCACACCGCCTCCCCTCGCTGACCATCTCGCTGAAGACATCCTCGCCAAGGAATCGACGAGCTCGCCATCAACAAGTTATAGCAACATGACTTGTACCTTTTAGCATAAGAGTTGTACCTTTTAGCATGGTTAGCACATGCTGACTACTCCCACCAAATTTGGTTAGCATGTGCTAAGCTGATGTGGCAAGTTTAGCATGTTCAGCACATGCTAACCACTCCCTCCAGCCTAAGGATCCAAAACTAGTGGATCGTGTTGAAACCTTTTATGTGAACATATGCACAGTCGCCTCTACCAAGTAGTCAATATAAACAAGATAAATTACAATGTTTTCAAAAACATGAGTATGACTAATTGTTAGGTGTTAGAACAAGCATGTAAGGATTTACTGAAACCTAATTAGACTCATTAAATCATCTATCTTGATGTTTAATAATTGATTTGGGCTAACACGAATTCAAAAAAGACCAATCCAAATATGTATAAGATGGTTACATAAATAAAATGACAAAGCAGTATACAAAAGCTAATGTAAACAATTTAGTCAATTAAATGGTTAACATACGTTATTGTTTATACATAAGACAAATTGTAAAAAAAAATCATTATGTTTATACAAAATCTTGATTTTGACATTCTGTTTATTTTTTTGTAATTAAGTCACTAAGTTTTCTAAATTGTTACAATTTTGATCAATCAACATATACATTTTACTTTCAAATCAATTTTTAAAAACATAGTGGGCTAGTGGCTTTTATGCAATTTACCATTATACATGCATATTCATATTTATAAGCATTTAAAAATGCATACCTTCATGATAGTATGTTTGAGGTACCTTGTACCTCTTTCCCAAACATAGATACCGTCAAAAAAATACGTTCAAAAATCAATAGAGGACTTCTATTTTAATCATCGAGGTTCATTATTATTGTTCGAAGGGTCCGAAACCAATGGATTTTATTGAAATCATATACACTCATAAAGACATGTGGTAATTGTGAACTAATGAAAAATAGAGACAAAAGACGGTTAGAGTTTCATTCTTGAGATAAAAGTTTGAATACAATGAAAGAAAAAGACAATTATATATAATAAAGCTATCTAGGGGTAATTTAGCTAAAGGCTAACTAAAAATATCAAAACAATATTAGTCCAACCCAAATTATTAGGCTAACATCATCCCTCAAACTCACAATGCGACAACAATAAGCATTGAGAATTTTTCAGACAAAAAATAAAATCGAGGAGCAGACAAGACCTTCGTAAACATATCAGCAATCTGCAAGATGGATGGAACATGTGGTAGAGAGATAGTCACCTGCTGAAGGTGATGACGAGTGAAATAACAATCGATCTCAATATGTTTCGTCCACTCATGAAAAACGAAATTCTTGGCAATCAATATTGCATTGTTGTTGTCATGATACAAGGGGGTCGGCTTAGGTATCAACACCCATATCAACAAGGAGCCAATATAGCAAAAAACACTCGCAAGTGGTGACAATCATAGCTCGTTACTCAGCTTCGGTAGAGAAACGTGAGACAACATCTTGTTTCTTATTCCACCACTAGAAAAAGCCTGAATAGCTACGGAAGTTTACTACGGAGGTGTTATCCGTAGCTATTCAGCTACGGAAATGCTACGGAATAACATTCTATAGCAATTTTGCTACGGAATTGCACTCCGTAACTAATATTTTAACAGCTACGAAATTTGGCTAAAGAAATAGAATCTGTAGTTATTTTTCTACGGAATTTGCTACGGAATGGAATTTCGTAGCAAGTTTGCTACGGAATTTGCTATGGAATTGCACTCCGCAGCTAATATCTTAACAGCTACGAAATTTGGCTACAGAAATAGAATCCGTAATTAATTTTCTACTAAATTTGCTATGGAATGGAATTTTGTAGCAATTTTGCTACGAAATTTGCTATGAAATTGAACTTTGTAGCCAATATCTAAACAATTACGAAATTTTGCTACAGAAATAGAATATGTAGCTATTTTTCTATGGAGTTTGCTATGGAATGGCATATTGTAGCAACTTTGCTACGGAATTTGCTACGAAAATGAATTCGTAGCTCAAATGTAAATATCTACGAAATTTTGCTACGGAATAGAATTCTTAGCTAGCGTGCTACGGAATTTGCTACGGGATTGGAACTCGTAGCTATCTTGATTTGTCGCTTGTTATCTTGATTTGTAGCTTGTTGAAGTAATAGAAAATTTTTAATACATCATTATATGTATCCAAAATGATATACTTTACAGACTTGTTCAAATGGTTTAAAAACTCGGGTCTACCCGACGGCTAACCGGTTGGACTATAGCTTGATGAAGAGTGCGGGTCAATTATGGTTGGGTTGACTCGGTAGCTTAATCAATCCAAGCAATGTTTAATTTCCTTTTACATCATTAAGCTCTTCATAGAAAGAATTGTTTTATTGGATTTACCCAATAGGTGAACCGGTTTTTCATGAGAGATCATTCCATTTTAGGAGTTTTATCGACAGTTTTTGAACTTCCTAGCTAGGGATGCAATTTTGACACGCGGATTCGGGTCCCTGCAGATATCCGACCCGAGCGGATCGGGTATTCCTCGTCTTAACGGTAACAGATTAGGGATGGGGCTTAATTTTATACCCGAAGTCGGGTCGCGGTCAGGTATGATACCACAGCCTCCGTTTAGACCGTATATATATATATATATATATATATATATATATATATATATATATATATATATATATATATATATATATATATATATATATATATATATATATATATATATATATATATATATATATATAGGGCTAGGATCAAATATATCCATACAAGTATTGTGTAATCTTGAAACTCAATCTGGACCACTCATTTAAAACACATTCTGTTAAGAATGTACAAAATTTAGTTCATTCTTTTAAGAATGGTAAGAACTCATTATGTCAAAAACTTATTCTGTCAAGAATGTGTTTTTTTCATTGTTACGAGAATGAAATCCGATGGCCAGGATTTGGTTACAAGGTAACACAATAATTGTCATTCTTATTATAACCTATATATATATATATATATATATATATATATATATATATATATATATATATATATATATATATATATATATATATATATATATACATATACACACACACACTATATAAAGGAAATATGATTTCCAATTAAGGAAACTCTTAATTTTAAGAGGTCCAAACCTTTATGCACAATGTACAGTTAACCAATACATATAACTATGACTGATGTTTTTTAAATTTGAATTCTATCTTTGAGGCCATCTGTTTTCGTGAATTAAGGGATTACCTAAAATTGAGGAGGACTCGTTCTTTAAATTTTGAATATGAATCATACTTGGCGGAGATATGAATCACTCGCTCCTAATTCCTAAACCATACTCTCTCTCTCTCTCTCTCTCTCTCACGTCGATCACCTCATATGCCATTGTTTAGCAACATCAAAAACCTATCGGCTTAGTTTAATGAGGCACCACCGTCACACGCTTCCTTCCGCCATTTCCCCTAAAAACACATCCCTAAATCACCGTTATCACTTGTTTAGACGCTAATGTTAGTCACCATCTCTTTCTTACCGCACGATCTGCTGCTGTCACCATTGGAACTTCAGATCTTTAACCGTACAAACTAATGCCATCTCTGCCTAATCTCGATTCGTGGTGTTTTGGGATAGAACTGATGAATATCAATTTCAAATCAAGTTTTAAATATCGGATTGGATAGATATGACATTGACGTGTCTTTTACCTTCTTAACAACCGTGCAAATCAAAATTTAGAAAGGATATTGATTATCGCCAAACTCCAAAACATCTTGCAATTGGCGAAACCGGAATCACGTCACCTCTTTAAACGCTAAATTTCTATGCCCACTACATATGCGAACCATTCTCCCTTGTCGCTCTTCCTCTCCGGCACCATGTCCACGGCTACTGATTTGCATCACCATCACCGCAGCCGTTGCTTCTCTTCCCTTTTTGCTACTGTGCTCACTGTTAATGCTTTGCATCAACCCCACTGTAGCCCTCGTCGCTCTTCTGAACAAGATCAACTCAAGTCCAAGAACCAAAAATTGGAGGAAACTATAGAGCAGCAACAAATGGACTTGAACGAAATGAGAAGCACGATGAACGATATGAGAAGCTTGATTGAAAAATGATACATTTTTATTGATTGTTATGTATTATTTGTAGCTACGTATGACTATTTGATTAGTTTGATTGATGTTTTGAACAATTAAGAACTTATATAATTTATTTTATTTTCTATTGCATTTTCGTAATGTTGATATTTTTAGAAAATGGTTTTGGAAAAATTTATGTTGTATTGATATGCATTTTGCTATGAAATTTATCTAATCGTCATTTTTTGCTACAAAATATCTCATGATTAATTTGCTATGAATTTAGTTACAAATTAAGTTGTAGCTAAGTTGCTATCAATGTTTTGAAAACCGGACCGGACATTGAACCGGTCGTCTTACCGGTTCCATGGTTCAACTGTCCAAACGGTCGGATCGGTCTCAAAAACCGGATCATATATATATATATATATATATATATATATATATATATATATATATATATATATATATATATATATATATATATATATATATATATATATATATATATATATATATGTCTTAGAAAAATAGAATCGATATATTATAGTGCTAGTTTTCTCAACTAAATGTTTGGAATATATTTTAGTGGGGAAATAGAAAAAAATGAAGCCCACGTAGGTTTCTCATGGTTTTGATGGTTACGAACACTAATTTGAGAAGTTCTCTCACTTTGCATCATATATATATATATATATATATATATATATATATATATATATATATATATATATATATATATATATATATATATATATATATATATATATATATATATATATATATATATTAGTCCCACATCGGTAGGAAACCTTGAACTGTTTGAAGAGGGATTATCATATAAGAAGATGGGAGCTGCAGTTTATGTAAGTCAAAGGAGGCTGCCTCACCGTTTATATCAGATGAGCATAGAGGTGGCAAAAGCTGACACGACAAGACAACCCGACACGAACTCGACACGAAATAAACGGGTTTGGGTAAGAGATTTCAACCCGTTTAATTAAACGGGTTGACACGACACGACACGAAAATTAAACGGGTAAGGTCAGGGTTGAAACTTTCAACTCGAATATGACTCGAAAATGACCCGTTTATTTATATGCAAGTTTTTCTAATACTTATGTAAACTGAACTGGTCAAAAACCAATACCATATTTAAAAAAAAAACTTATGGTTGACGTGTTTTATAACGTGAGAGTCTCTTGCCACCTATTCATGAATTCTTTTCACGTTTTTCCTTTCTCACTCATACTCCACAGTCTTACTTGACATCTCCCTCCTCTTCACAACCTCGTCATTTTGTCTCCCCGACTCCTAATCCTTTCACGTTGCTCTCTAAACTTAGTGTGAATATTCTCCTTAACTTCCACTCTTAGTTTTTCATGTTTTCCTTTTCGCCTCCTAAATTCCTACTCTTTCAACCTACTTAGTGTTTCAACTCGAAAAGTGACATGATATATTTACAAGGTCTAAACCCCAAACCCGAAACTCGACACGAAAATAAGCGGGTTGACATGACACGACACGATAATTAAACGGGTTGGGTTAGGGTTGAGCACTTTCAACCCGTTTAATGTTTTGACACGACACGACACGTTTTCCAGGTCTAGATGAGCATCAGCATCACTCCTTATTAGTTTAAAGTTTTAAATATTTTTTGGTAAAAAACCGGTTTTATAGC
Source organism: Cichorium intybus (assembly GCA_023525715.1). NCBI lineage: Eukaryota > Viridiplantae > Streptophyta > Magnoliopsida > Asterales > Asteraceae > Cichorium > Cichorium intybus. The sequence goes on from CM042013.1 coordinate 6,348,184, forward strand.
CAGTGAACTGGTGCGGTTGAGCCGCGGTTCTCAGAAAATCACCGGTTTTTAATGGTTCGATGTACAAACGGTTTTTGAAGGTTAAAAAATCGGTGGTTCAACCGGCTGGTCTGGTCCGGTCCGGTTTTCAAAATAGTGGTTGCTATGGATTTATTATGGAATATTAATTAGCTACGAAATTTGTGCATTCGTACGTGGCTACAAAATATTTGTTATCCAATTAGTTTGTGGCAAATTTACCACGGATATTTATTACAGTGTTAGTCAGTAGCGATTGTGCTACAAAATATTGTTACGGAATTAGTCCGTGGGGAAATGGCGACGGAAAATTGTCACGGAATTAGGATGTAGCGAAATTACAATGGAATATTAGAGACGGAATTAGGGCGTAGCAATTTGTTATGGAAAATTTGTTACGGAATTAGTCCGTAGTGAAATTGCTATAAAAATTGCTACGAAATTTCTCCGTGGCTAATGTGTTACGGAATAATTCTGTAGCAAATCCCGTAGAAAAAATGCTATGGATTCCGTAACGACCCTTTAGCTACGAGGATTTTCTCCACGGATCGGTTCCGTAGAAAAATCCGTAACCATTCGTGTTTAGCTACGGAATATCATGCTTTTGCTACGGAATTTTTCCGTAGCTATTTCACATTTTTCTTGTAGTGTTTTTTCATGATCTCTAAGAAAGATGCAAAAGCCATTGGTGGATTTCCAAACATGAGGATCGATCGTTATCCTGATCATCATCGTTGTAAGCATGCAGCTCAAGAGAGGACGTGGAAGGAAACACAAGGTCGTGGAACTGAGTGCCCCGAATATATCTCAATATACGAAGAACAACTCCCCAGTAGACATTAGAGGGAAGGGGTGACAAATTGGCTAACCATATGAACAACATGATCTATTTCTGGTCGAGTGACAGTGAGATAAACCAAACTTACCACAATTATTCGATATAGACTCGAATATGCTAAGGGGACCCTTTTTAGTTGGAGAATAGTGAGCATTGGTCTCCATGGGTGTATCAACTATCTTGTAGTCAAAGTGACGCGCTCGTTCAAAGAGATCAGAAATGTACTTTGTCACAAATAAAATATAACCCTTAAGGGATTGAGCAACTTGAATCCCTAATAAATAACGTAGTAAGCCCAAGTCTTTCATAGCAAATCCATAAGCCATGTCACGCTTCAAAGAATTTATACCATCATGATCATCACTAGTAATAATCATGTCATCGACATATACGGATAGGAGAATCCGACCTACACTCATACATCATACAAATAAAGCTGAATCATAAGTGCTAACACTAAAACCAAGCGAAGCAGTCACCATAGAGAATTTCTCCAACCAAGCACGAGGGACTTGTTTGAGAACATACAAATCTTTTTGAAGTTGACAAACTTCACCTGGTTGGTGAGCAATACTTGGATGAGGAGACATGTATACTTTCTCTTGAATATCACAATTCAATAACACATACTTGGCATCCATCTGGAAGATATTCCATTAACGATATGGAAGAAACAACAATCAGAGTGCAAACAGTTGTCATTTTTGCAACTAGAACAAAAGTCTCCTCATAATTCATATCATATTTTTACGAGTATCATTTTGCAACGAGCATGGCCTTATATCTTTCAATGGACTCACCTGAATTGGTTTTAATCTTGTATGCCTAAAGAAAGCCCATATGCTTTTAGGGTAGGAGTGGAACCAGATCCCACATATGTGTCTGACAAACAGCGGTAAGTTCCTCAGCCAAAGCATTATGCCAAGGAGGACAAGAAACTGCCTCTTTATAGGACACTGATTCAGAGAGACAATGTATATTGGTAATAAAGGATGCAAACAGTAGTGAGTAAGAAGAATATTCAAATCTGGGAGCTTGGTGGTATTCCGAGGGCGAGTAGACCGTCGTGGTATCAGTGTATTTGGAGTCACAGCAGGTGTGGGAGTGGTCTCAGAAGGAGCACCAGGATTGTCTGGAGTTGCAGGAGCATTAGGATGGCTGTTTAGAGCTGTGGGAGCATCAAGAGCATCAGATGGTGTGGCATCATAGTAACTACTAAAAGTATCAATAGTTCTATGTTCTAACCGAGTTATGTGTTGAGATTGAACAATAATAGTATATAACGCAATATGCTCCAAAAGGCAACATATTGAGAGACATACAATTTCTGACTCGTCGGATCATAACACCGATATCCTTTCTGACCAATACGATATCCCAAGAATACACATAGAGCCGACTTTAGAGACAACTTGTCTCACTCGGCGTGAGGTCGGAAAACAAAGCAGGTACACCCAAAGACCCGTAAGGAGGAATAATCAGGTAATTGCCCATATAACTTTCCATATAGAGAAATACCAAAGTTATGTGCAATGGGGGTGTAATTAATCACATAAGCAGCTATCAGAAGAGCTGCTCCCTAAAAGACACTGGGAACTACAGATGATAGTAACAAAGACCGTGTAGTTTCTACAAGATGTCGATGTTTCCTTTCTGTTGCACTATTTTGTTAAGGGGTATTAGTACATGATGATTGGTTTGTGGTACCATCAGATGCCAGAAACTAAGTAAAATCATTAGAGGTATTTTTCCCTCCTAAATTGCACCGAAAGCATTTTATGATAGTAGAGTGTTGGGTTTTGACAAGGGATCTGAAATTGTTATATATGGTGAAAAAATGTGACATGTGCTTCATAAGGTAAACCCATGTATAACAAGTGTAGTCTTCTATGAATGAAATAATATCTGGAGCCCCCTTTGGAGGATACTGGGGATGTTCCCCACACATCAAAATACACAAGATTAAAGGGAGCAAAAGAGTGACTTTTATGAAACGGTAAAACATAAACTTTTTCTAGGTTACAACCATAACAATCATAAATGTCATGAATATTAAAAAGACCTAACACACCAGTAGATGATAAAAATTATAAGCGTGATGCAGATACATGTCCCAAACAAGAATACCAAAGGTAAAAATCAGAAGACAATTTACTTAAACAAAAAGACGACAAATTAACACTAGAGGCAACAACATCAGAAACGTGGAGATGCTCCAAAATGTAAAGCTTCCCAAGTCTACGACCTATCACAATGACCCTCCAAGATTGTGGGTCCTATACACAACATAGTGAATCGGAAAAGAAGACCCAATAACCAGTTTTACACAACTGACTGACTGTAGCAAGATTCAAAGAAAGTGTGTGAATATAATAGACATCAGTGAGAGTATATGACTGGTAACAAATGAGAAAACACCCTTTGCTGGCATATGTGTATCACTAGCAGACATAACAAAAACAGGAGAAATAGGTGATAACGAAACAAATGATGACAAATGTGCTGAAATATTGTGGGATGCACCAGAATACAATATCCACAAGGATGAAGGAATACCTAAAGTACCGGATATGGACAGATCTGAGTGAGACATAGAGGCTGACATGGTAGCATGATTGGAGGCAAGGAACTATCTGAACTGCTAAAAAACTTGAGGATCCAAAGCAGATGGTGGAGTAATCATCATATGAGCCTCTTCAAAAGATGCAGCAACTATAGTGAATGAGGACGAAAAGGTAGAAATGAGGGGCGAGGAGAAGTCTCATTTTGTTGTGGAGGTTGAAACTGTCCAGGATTTTTGTTTTGGTGATGTTGATTTCCCTTGGCGAGCAACAAGGGACATTATGACTTCCAATGACTCGTCTTTTTACAAAAGGCACATTCATCAAATGCCACTTTCAGTCGAGACTGATTTGAGACGTGGGGTCATGGTGGAACAACAAAAATAGCAGGAATTGTGACTATTTTAGACCCTTTATCAATTTGAGATTTGATACGAGTTTCTTCAGCAATCGGCTCTGAACAACTGAATCGACTGTAGGAAGAGGAGTTCGATGAAGAATTGTACCACGCAAACCTTCAAATTTTGACCGCAACGCCACCAAAAACTGAACCAACCGCTACTCTTCTCTTTTGGCAATGTAAGGCTTGATGGCCATTAGATCAGCAGGTTCTATGAGAGGTAACTGATCTTACGAATCAGACATAGAAGCATAGAAATCTTGAATGCTCAGATGGCTCGAATATCAAATTCTAACGGATACTGTTTTGCAAAATTAGACTGAGTGGTATAGCCTATCCAAGTAATCCTGAACTTCCTTTGTTGTCTCATACTTTGCCAACTGAGTTCCAATTGACTGAATTATAGAATTTTTAATCAAGGTGATAATATTGGAATCATCCGTCTCCCATGAATCCAATAAGGTCGCATAATTTGTAGCCTTCTCATCCGTTAGTTTACACTTTACGCTTGTAACAATCCCCTACATATTCTTGCCCTGCACGAAATTCTTCTTTGCATAACTCTAATAGGCGTAGTTTTTGCCATAGAAGAGAATCATCTATTGGAGCCATATTGCAAATATATAATGAAACAAATAAACCAAAACCAAAAGTAGATACGAGAAAATAAGAACTGTTAAAACCCTAGAAATCGAGCAACTTAGAAACAGACAACTGAAACAACGTATATGATTGAAACAACAGATACAATTGAAGCCCTTGCAATCAAACAAAATCAAACCAAACCAAACCAAATACAGAAATGAATGATCGAATACAGCTTTGATACTATGTAAATTAATGAACAATAAAGACAAAAGATGGTTAGAGTTTTATTATTGAGATAGGAGTCTGAATACAAAGAAAGAAAAAGACAACTATATATAAAAAATCTATCTAGGATTAATCTAGCTAAAGGAAAACTAACAAACCTAAAAGAATATTAGCCCAACCCAATAAATTTATTAACATAACATTAATACTTGATAATTGATATACTAGAATTTAAATGGATAGGAGACCAACGGATACAAACGGGTTTACGATGATTGTTTGATTTTCAATAAATTTATGATTAATATTATAAATAACATATGAGTTTAATATTAAAATATATCAAAATCATTCCTATAATCGTCGAATCATTCTTATCATCGTAGATTGATGTTTCATGTTTATGAATATGTATATGAATAATCATTATAATCAATTAATTATTCCTTCATCCTTGTTCAACACTTGTTATGACGGGTTATGGTTGGTGTTGGTCCACGTCCCGATAGCTCTAAATCCGTCTTTTATGTCGCATTTGTGTAAATATGATATGTTATTAGGATGATCATTGTCATTTGAGTTATTTAAACTCTCAAAAGCTTCATGGGCCGCTTACGCAATTCAATTGAACTTTTTTAGGCTTAAAACTGATATTACATCAAAAGTATAGGGATGCAATTTAAATTTACCCCTAAGTTGACAAGAAAGGGGGACCCATGCACTGACAATGTGTCACAATATAATATGGTAACCATCTCAAGTTCTAAGTCGTACGATTATAACTCTCGCGTCGGCTGAACAACTTTATATATTAGATAATTAAATAAAACAAAAATAACAATTGACAACAAAACAATGAAATAAACAAAAAATAAAACGATAAAAAAAGAGTGTGTCAAACAATTGGGATGAATGCATAAAGAAAACCCATTTTAAAAACATAACAAAATACTTTTTGGGTGATACTATATGTACCTTAATACACAAAATCAGATGAGTACATTTAATAAAAGACACAAAAAGATGTAAAAAAAGTAATCGGAAGGCATATACAAGTAGAATTAGTGAATTACCCTGATTTTTAACCTGTATGAGGCGTAGACATCTCTTACCACATTTGTTATTATATTTAAATATATAAGAGAGAGATGGGGCGTGAGGTATGACGTAACATCAAGAGGTCCACGATGAACAGTGTCGACCACAAGAACCCAACCTCTCTTTTAGAAATATTTGGAGTTGGTCCGACCTGGTTAAGCCTGACAGGGACTCAAATACTTTGACGTGTACTAAACGACGCCGGATTCCTATCAGTTATCACCCCGTGTCCCATCATAATCCTACGACTTTTATCGCTTTGTTTACTTATTTATTTTAATCACCTATAATATCTATCTTTTTCCAACGAATTTGAAGAACTTTGTGTCTACGTTACATGAACTTTAATCATATACATTGTTTCACAATGAAACTTGGTTTCTATAATGCGATCAGATTGAAAATCTATCCTTTCATAGGATCATAAACGATTTAGTGATGTATGGATGTGTTATTAAGTATAATAATACATATGTGTTATGAATCTGATAATTATGATATGATTATGGATTTTAATGTTTTACTTTAATATAATTACATTTTATTTATTATACCTTTTAGTAATTAAAACAATATCGATTTTTAAAAAGTAAATAACGTGTTGTTTTTTATAATTGGATTTAAATAATATGTGGGAGATTTGGAGTTATAAAAAATATTAAAATAAACTAGTCTTATTTTGCATTTTCTCTATTTTTAATAATATATATTCTTTGACATTTCAAGCCTACTAAATTAATTATCTTTTTTTTTAGAACGACAAATCTAACGTACTACTAAACTACTCTTAAATTCCACATATTTCTCTTACGAGACTTGAACCCTCAACTTCAAAGAGGGAGGACAGGTACCGTTGGTTTAGAAGTCATTTGGTATAAATTGATTACGGGGTTTTCTTTATAAACCCCTTCCAATTGCTTGGCACATCCCCATTTTTTTGTCAAACCCCAATTTTTTGTCTTTTTATTGATTTTTTTTTTGTTTTTTTCATCATTTTGTTGTCATTTGTTTTTTTTATGTTTTATGTTTTTGTGTTTTGTTTTATTGTTTTTTAATATTATTCATATTATTATATTATCATATTATTATTATTAGAGTAAATTACAAACATGGTCCCTGTGTTTGGCACGTTTTTTCAGTTTTGGTCCAAGTTTTTTTCCACAATTTTGGTCTACCTGGTTTCCAAAATCTTACACTGTTGGTCCATGGTCCATCTAAAAAGACCAGAATACCCTTTTTAATTTCTTTTTCTTTTTTATTTTAATGTATTACTTATTCTATTAATTAAAAAATAGAAAAATACACCCTCACCTCACCCCAACCCACCATGCTACCTCATTCTCTATTTCTCTCCCTCTATTTTCTGTGTTCGTTTGTGATCCCACACCATTGATGTCCATGCTACCATGTATGTATACCCAAACTAACCCCACCAGCACCAGTAGATATATTAATTAAAACCACCAAGACTTTTGGCAACCATATGGAACAAAACCGTGGAAAAAAAACTTGCTACCATGTATTTCTCTCCCTCTATTTATTATTATTGTTATTATTATTATAGTTTTCTATTATTATTATTATTATTATTAACAATTTATTTTTGATGTTATTATTATTGTTGTTAATTTTAATGTTTGAAAGACATTGATACAATAAATAAAATAAATTATTTACTAAAATGTAAATATAATTTTTAATATTATAAGACATAATAACTCTTGGGATATTACAATAATTGTATGGGGCAATATAGGAATTGTATAAATCAGACTGAATTGTATGCTAAAAATCTTCTAATAACCGAGAGCAACGACTATTGCCCGGAATACACAAAAGTTAGAAACCCTTTTCTTTTTTTTTCTTTTCCTTTTCCGTGACATCTTTACCTTAATAATAATAATAATAATAATAGAAAAGACATCAACCGTAAGCATGTACGATAAATAATAAACGACTAAACGCGTGATATTTTATAAATTATATTGACTAATCGTAAATGCAACTAATTAAATGCGTGACTTTTCGTAAATCACATTGAAGAATAATGCACTTTTATCAAATATAATAATAATAATAATATTAATAATAATACTAATAATTTAATAATCTAATAATAATAATAATAGACAAAGCAAAAAAACTACAAAATGACAAGAAATCAAATCAAAATGGGGTATTTGAAGTAAAAGGAAACAACAAAAAGACAAAAAATAATGTCAAATAGATAATGCATAAAGTAATTTTGAAAAAAAAAATACATATAGCATTACCCCTAAAAATGTATATGTGCGTCATACTATCATTTAGTAAAAAAAAAAAAAACATCATATACATACTATCAAGAGTAAATTACAATTTTGGTCACTGTGGTTTGCATGGAATTTCAGTCTTGGTTATCGTTTGGGATTTCCACGATGATGGTCCCTCAACTACACTTTTGCTTACACTATTGGTCTATTGGCCAGGTAAAATGACCAATATACACTTTTTATTTTCTTTTTCATTTTTTATGTATTATTTATTAAATGAATTAAAAAAAGAAAAAAAACATCCCCTCCGAACACCACTTCCGGTCATCTTCCCCGACCACCACGTGAAGAATTTCAAATCCCCTCACTTGGGTCTTCTAGTTTCACTGTCGACAGTCAAAGATCTTACAAAGGACGACACTGTAATTACAAAGGACGACACTGTAAAAAGTTCTACACTGAAGAAGGCTGTCCTTATTAGGGATGAGCAAAACCGAACCCGGAAACCGAGAAACCGACAAAAACCGACGAAACCGAAACCGAAAAACCGAAACCAAAACGGAAACCGGTGGTTCGGGTTTGATTTTTTTAAAACCGAAATTGTCGGTTTCGGTTTCGGTTTCTGGTTGCAAAACCGACCCATTAGGAACCGAACCGACCCAATTCGGTAAAACCGACCCATTTCATGAAACCGACCCATAAATTAACTAATATTTTATTCCTTTTTATTATTTAATGATATATCATCTATTATCCGTAGTGATCGAAGACGCATTTCATCAAATGTCTCTCTTAATCGACCACAGTACCAAACCCTAAATCCTTACCGATCGAAGACGCCAGCTCTTGAAGACGGAACCAGTCGGCAGTCGGGAACTCGAGATCGTCGACTCGACTCGAGTAGTCGAGTCTCACTTTCAGTCTTTCTCAATTTCACCGCAATCCGCTCGACAACTCGCGATTTCAGTTGAGTCTTCAACTCAGATTTCACTCATTTCAGTCAACTCGTAACCCTCAGCATTCAGGCTCCACTCAGACAACTCGCGAACGGTATCGACTTCTTTCCCTGAATTTTATCAATTTCTTGAACTTTAGCAGAAGTTAACTTGGTATCGATTCCTTTCACTGTTTCTCATTATCAGACATCGGTTTCTTATTTTCTTTCCCTGATTTAGGCTTATCAGAGTGTTACAGTGTTCTAATTGTATCAATTTCTTGAAATTTATCAATTGTTAACTTGGTATCGATTTGTTTCAATTTCTGATTTCTGTGTTCACTTATAATGTTCTAATTGATTTGTATAAACTTCTGATTTGTATCAATTTATGTGTTTTGTTATAATGTTGTAATTGATTTGTATCAACTTCTGATTTGTATCAATTTCTGTGTTCTATTATAGTGTTCTAACTGATTTGTATCAACTTTTTATTTGTATCAATTTATGTGTTCTGTTATAGTGTTCTAATTGTATCAATTTTTGATTTCTGTGTTTCGATTTGTGTTCTTGGTTCTTGATTGTTAAACTTTAAACTTGGTTGTCTTCAAATTTTTAGCAACGTACTTTTGAATTATGTGTTGGTTTGATATTAAAATTTGTGTTGTTGATTTTTATATATTTTTTAAGATTTGTTGGAAAATGGGTTCAAACCCAAAACCCACGGGTTTAAACCCAAAACCCACGAAACCATGGGTTCAACCCGAAACCGACCCAAAACCGAATGTAGAAACCGAAACCGAAACCGAATAGAAACCGAAACCGATGGGTTTTAAAAACCAGAAACCGAACTGATCGGTTTGGGTTCGGTTTTGGGTCTAAAACCGACCCAAACCGACCCATGCTCATCCCTAGTCCTTATGGTGATAATTGCACATTTCTTCATGATGAACAATCCAAAGCTCGTGAAAGTGTTGTGATAAGTTTAGGCCCTGGATCCGGCGGTGGGTATGGCGGTACAGTTGGCGGCGGTGGCGGTGCTGTAGTAGTGGTAGCCAGCGGCGGCAACAGCGGCGGAGGTGGTGGACCGGAGGCGGCAGGATCGAAATCCATGTTAAAGCCTTCAAATTGGAAAACAAGAATTTGTAACAAATGGGAACAAACAGGGTATTGTCCTTGGTTGTACGGATTCTTATGGTGATTTTGGCATAACTGCATCGATATGGTGGGGGGCTTGTTGATATAGAAGCTAAAGATTCTTTGAGTCAGATGGATAATAAGCAAGGGGTAATTTCGTCAAAAGCACCTGTTGAAACGGTGGTGGCCGGTGGTCAAAGTGGTGGTCATTTAGATGGTTACCATGTTAGGGTTCCTTCACAGCGGTTGCCTGGTTTTATTCCGAGGACTGGACAGAGACTTTTTCAAAAGTGGAAGGGGCCGGATAAGATTAGTCGTATTCCGGCAGCGCAGATCCGACATCGGTGGAGTAGTGGCGGCGTTTACTGGAGCGATCGGTGGTGGTCGGAGAAGATGACCGGAAGTGGTGATCGGAGGGGATGTTTTTTTTTCTTTTTTTAATTCATTTAATAAATAATACATAAAAGAAAAATGAAAAAGAAAATAAAAAGTGTATATTGGTCATTTTACCTGGCCAGTGGACCAATAGTGTAAGCAAAAGTGTAGTTCAGGGACCATCAGCGTAGAAAAACGAAACGATGACCAAAAATGAAATTTCATGCAAACCACATGGACCAAAATTGTAATTTACTCCAGAAATCAAATTTATGTGGCTGATGTGTCATTGTCGCTTCCCTTTCTATTTGTCTTTATATCACCTCTAGATATACAAGCATACTATATATAAAAAGTCACTAAATATACATACGCAGCATATATACACATACAACCATGAAGTTATACAATATCGATCTTTCTCCTCATTAACAAGTAAGTTCTACATTAGATGCTTTGACCTTTCGTATTTTCATCAGTTTAGATGATGAATCTTTTTGAGATTGCAGGTGGTGATGCTATATTTGATGTGGATGGAGAAGATTGATCAAATATCATTTGATCCAACTATCCAAGTACAAGATTTAGGTGGGCCAATTGAGTTGGGTTACTAATTTAAGTAGTACGTACGTCTTATTGTAAAGCCCAAGACTTGATGTATATCAACCATTAAAACCTATGTGTGGTAACCGTGGTTAAATCGAATTCAATTTCTTTAAGGATTCCATTCCTTTTTGTATAGTTGCTGACTTTTCATAGTTGCGTTACGTCGGAATAAGTAGTGATTTTCACTAAGTCGAAACATGGACACAAGGGGGTTCAAATTTTGTCGAGCCATCTACCCAAGTGAAAATATCGACAAATTTTAAAATGATGTACAAATTCAATGCATGATTTACAAGTCGATGTTGCATCCATCACCCCTAAAAGGCTAAAAATGATTTACCCAATTTTCATCTCATTTGAAACCAAAAAAATAAAAAAAATAAAACAAAAACTTCACAACAGTCCCTTAAGAAAAAAACACATCTTGAATTCGTATTTCCCTCTTTTCAACACGAATCCAGTTGCCCCAAAAATGCGATTCCCGTAACTTTGCTTAGAACTTGACATTGTCTTTCAAGTAACACACCAATTCTTGCTGCCAAAATTGCAATCCAAACTTTGATTAAAAACCAATCATGATATGGCATTTGTGTTAAAAAAAAAAAAAACGCTTTTAAGACCACAATATGAAACTTACAATCAAACAGAGAAGAAGGCATCCAGCTGCACCAGGAAACAAAACATACCAAAACTTCAACTGGTGAAACTTTGCCCCATCAATAAACAACAACGGCAAACTTGCAGCTGCATTCCCACGTCAACAATTTAACAAAAGCGTCTTAATTTTGGCCAAGTATTCACGTCTTTTTGTATCTAGAGCAACTCCCTCTCCCATATTGTTTTCACTTTTTAGATGGTTTTTTTTGTTTTGTTTTGTTGACATTAGTCTTAGTCTCAGACTCAGTAGGCAGTTTAATTAACCTGTCTTGTCATGTACAAATGGGCCTAAATGACGAAAATGTCCTTTAATACATACCGGGTGGATGAACGGCCCGAGTATAGATCATGAAAGCCAGCGATGCGGAGAGGGCAGTGCTGCGAGCGAGCCAACCGGGTCCAAAAAATGAGAAGGCTAATACACCAATTGCTGCACAACCCATTTGAGCCATAAACATATTGTACTTCTGCAAGTTTTGCATTCACAAAAGAAATTGTGTTTGAGATTTTTTCCCTTTTCTTTTTCGGAAAAAACAAAATTTTATAGATATTATAAAGATGGAACCGCGATAAGTCCAAAGATAGTGCTACTTTTTGAGTATGTTTCGAGGCAGCCAAGACCCAGGTCTGGAAAAATCTTTGAGATCAAAAGAGATCCATATAAATTATATTATTACTGTAGAATGAGATTGCAAAAATTTATATAACATGTGACGGGTTGGTTCCAACGAATTATAGATCCAATTCAGATTTCCTTAATACCAAAATTGACAGATATAACTTTATTAATACAATAACGAAATCACATAATTTATATACACACGTCACAGGCTGGTTCTAACGAATTATAGTAAGAAGATCAACCTATTTAGATCTAAATTCCTATATCTTTAATATTAAAGCTCAATGAAATATACTATTTAATTAATGTATAATATAGATCAAATTACATGATTTTAAGCATGTGTTCATGAGTGGATCTACATAGAAGTCGCGTATGCATGTGCATATTATATATAGAAAACGTTACTATGAAAGTAAATATATTGATCGAAGATCCTGTATCCGGCAGTGGCCAGTTAATACTGACATGTTGAGCCTAACGAACTTTAACGAATGCAGGAATCTATTCTAGAAGTAGATCTAATGTCGGATCTTTTAATATAAAGTTTTATTAAGCTCAACTATTTTATTAATATGAAGCTTTCAAAATGGATTCCCAAGGATTCGATAGGCTCTACAGGCACGTTTTCTTTTTTCCTCATGGTCTCCTCTGTCAGATGAATCTTACCGTGTTAATATTAGGGTAATTAGTTAATAATATAATAACGTTTTTTTTGTTTTTAGTATTTGGGTCATTGAATATTTTTCGTCTATAGTTAGTTATTGTACGTACAGAAACAATAAAGTATCCATGATAGAAGGTTTTTGGGAGTTTTTTTAAAGGTTTTTTTCAAATAAAAATCTTTCAAAATAATAACAAGTTATAGTGGAAGGTTTTTTCAAACCAAGCTTTTTGAAAAAGCTTCTCAACTAGCAAGCTTTATAATTAAAGTTTTTTTACAAAATATTACTATTATATTGATATCTCTATTGTATCAATAGATGTTGGCTTTGAAAAAAACTATGTAAAAAAATTCTTTTATAGTGGGTATTTATAAAAGCTTTTTGGTTTGTGATTTGACAATGATATTATACCAAAAAACTTTGTAAAAGAACTCTCATGTTATGGATGTTCTTATAATTTTGGATATATATAAATATATAATCGGTTGACCAATCTAAATATTAATGAGTACGACACATTAATATTTTACTTATATGTATTTTTTATTTAATTTGAAATATTATTAAGAATACTTTTTTGTTTACGTTTATTAACTTAGCTTTTAGGAGCTTATAATTTTTATATTTTAAGGAAAAACCCAAACTAAAAAAATCATTTGATGGTACGAGCTTAAAATTTTTATTTTTTCATAAATGTTTTTAGTTTAAAAATTACTCTAAGTAGCTTATAAGAGCTTTTGATTTTTAGATATTAAGGGCGTGTTCAGCGCGGAGCTTTTCAGAGCGTTTGAGAGCTTCTAGCGTTTAAGAAATAGTTCTAATAAAAACCAAAAGTTTCGTTCGACAACACGACCTTAAAGCTTTTATTTTAAACAAACGATATTATTTTAAAAGCTAGTTGAAGTAGCGTTTAACAAAAAACTTCTACCAATGATAAAATTCATTACTAGAATACCTTTAAAACTATAACCAATATTTACGCAAATGCCATTTTATGTAATTTTACATATTTTAAAACCTTCCAGGTATATTTGCCGAACAATTATATACAAACTAAAAGCTACAGGCTACCAGCTACCCCCTACCAGCTTTCAGCTAGTTTTGCCAAACACGTCCAAAATATCTTTACATATTTCCAAAACATACTGTTATTTTTACCTATCGAACATTTTTATACAAATAAAACCTACAACTTTTAAATACTGTATTGTTTTACCAAACATACACTTTATACAAACATAATGTAACACTATGTTCTTAAGTTTTTTTAACTAATGGAATAGAAGGGAAGAAAAGGGAAGGGAACGGAAGAGAAGTAATTGAAAGAGAAATATATGGAAATAGTTGTGTTCTTCAGTTAGAGGAGGATTGAAAGAGGATGAAGATAAATTTATGTTAATGGGGCTGGAATTGATGGAGATGAATGTGAATATTCAAGGGTAATTTTGTCAGAATAACATCTTCTTCACTTTCCCTCCTAGCCCACCCAAAAATGGCGGATGAAATTAAGACTCATTTTACCTTTTTTTCCCTTTCATTCCATCCCTTCACTCTATAAAAAAAAAATCTCAAAAACGCATTTCTCCTTGGATTACATCTCTAATACTTCCATTCTGGACATTAATTTAACTAAATAACACGGCGTTAGTTATTGATGGTATATCGTGAATATACCATCAATAAAAGTGAAATGAGGCTCAATTGCATCTCTAATACTTCCCCTATTTTCTCTCCCCCAATTTAGAAAACGGCTTCCTTATAATTTGGAAAAGTGACTATGCAGACATTTTCAGTAAGGTATTGACTATTTAGCATGTATAGTATTATATACGTTAGTTATTGATGGTATATCGTGAATATAAAATGGTCCAAATATGAGTTTGGAGGTTTCTAAAAGCATTATTAATATTACGGGTAAAGTATACAAAAATATTACACATGTTTATTTATTCAAGTCTAAATGCACTTTAACGATTAACGGGTATTATATTCTTATTTCACTCTGAACATAATAAATAATGCACTAATATTTTGAGAATCTTGTATTATTTTATATTACCGGTTTACAGAGTTTACGAAAAACATTAGTAGATATCTTAAAAGAGCCAATTAACAAACATCTTTAAAAAGCCCGATAATATATTCTTATAAAATGTAAAATTATTCATAAATGTAAAGGATATTCCTCTTTAAATTCTTTATTCTTCTTTAATTCTAAATTTAATACACACAATCCTCCTCTGTTTTTCCATTGGATGACACAAACTTCGAACATTTGTGGTTTACCATTAAATATCGTTTCTATACAAATGGTATCATATAAAAGTTGTTATAATTTTTATAGACACATTAAACAAAAGTATAAAACACAAGGAACAGAGGGAGTACCCGAGCACCAGGTGTTGAAGGAGTAGCAAAAAGGACAGCGCAAACAGCTCCAAGCGGAGCTATTGTCATTGAGACTCCCTTTTTAGCCAACATCTGGTCCATCTTCCCCAACACAGCCATGGCCGCAAATGCACCTGTTCGTTTCAAATGTATTCATTAAAGCCACGGTTATACGAACACAATCCAACCACCGTGTATAGTTAGGTCTAACGAACCTGCAGAGGGCCAAAAGATGTCACTAAGCGAAGGAGCCTTCGAACCCAGGTCAGGTTTCCAAGCGTCCCAGTTCGATGTCCCAGCAGCTAAGTTCCCCGCTGCTCTAACTCCAACACCTAATCTGGTTCTTGATTGGGACTCAGAAGTTGGTCTTCTTCTGATGCCGGAATCCATGGATGTTCCGATGGAACTCGGCGGCAATCGCAGTCGCAACGGCAATGCATTGTGGTTTTCTTGGCGGATCCTTACAATATGAGAGATATATGAAGACGAAGAAGAAGAAAATGCAGCCATTGGAGGTGGAATGAGGAAAACCGTGGGTATGCGGGTGAAAATTTAAGGAAACACAGAGGTCTGACAAGTTAAGAGACAAGTGTTTGTGTATGTGTATGTGTGTTGGCCGTTGAAGGGTGGGAAGAGGCATTAGATGAAGGGGCAACATGAGGCCAGTTTGTTCCCATTTTAAGTCAACTTGTTATCCTTGTAAATAATGTTAGGTTGTTTTTTTTCTGTTTTGGGTTGCTCCGTATCTCATTGCGCCTTTATCATCTATTCATTTGCAATTGCCACAAACCTCCTTAATCTTTACTACACAAAATCAGTAAAACTTCTTTCTGTAACTCATTTGATCATCTCTAATGGATAACTCGTTTGATCATCTCGAATGGTACCTTATGGTGAATATCTTTACTATTTATAAAAACTTTTACAAAACGTTTTACTGTTGGAAAGAAAAGTTCTTTTAAGTGGTCATTCAGATAAGGAGAATATGTTGCTCATTTGTGGTCCCTATATCTAATGATATTTTATTTATAGGCTAGTTATATTTTGATATTAAATATTTATTATTTTTAATTAGTTAATATATTTATTTAAATATACAAAATAAAGGTCAATTTATTTTTATAATAAATATATCATTTAAAACTGTTAAAAATTTAAAATAAATAACTATCAAATATTATGGTCACCTATATCTTATAATCTTTTATTAAATTTTAACTATATAAGTGGAACGTTGTGATATTTTATATTTGCGAAAATATTAAGTGTTTAAAATTTATGAATGTTTATAAAAGATCTTTATAAAACATTTAAATAAAATAGACAATGGATAAACTATTAATATTACATAAAACTTTCGAAAATATTAACTATTGGAAAAGGTTCGAGACAGAAGGCCTTTTAATAAATTTTAGTAAAAAAAATGATATGACAAAAGACAAAGGTAATTAGTATGTTCGAGTTTAACCTGAAGATCTCCTTAGGTTGGGGGGGAGTGGTCGGCGAGCCATCCCCTCGCTAAACCAGCCACGTTGGTTTGGTTTGGCGAGTTCGTCGAAATATTGGCGAGGAATCCATTGGCGAAGGCGAAGGCGAGGGTGGTGGTGTGGTTTGGCGAGGTCAGCGAGGCTTCAGCGAGAGTTTTTGGCGAGGGTTTGGCGAGGCCACTCCCTCCAGCCTTAGTACTTGTCAGCCCTTTAATGTTATTTAATAATGTTAACAAAATCAAAAGACATTTGGCTTAGCGGTATTAAGATATTAAAAAAAAGGTATTTCTTTTCAACTAGTTGAGGGTTCAAATTTCATTGTGAACATAAAATGTAAATTTAGGAGTATATTTAGGTTTTCAGAAGTGCCCTTTCACTACCTGTCACCTCAGCATCCAGTCAGCACTCCTCATTTCTACCTTCATACCTGAAAATGGTCACGTCTCACTACCTCTCATTTCCCTAACTATATATATATATATATATATATGTGTGTGTATATATATATATATATATATTCATCTCCCTCGTCGTGCGATATTACAAGCTTGCGCGAATTCGAAAATGCGGGCTCGTCGCTAGGGGGGGTGTTCCCCGCGAGCTCGCGGCTCGTTGCACCCCTCGTTGCAGGATACTCCGAACAGCCTTAGAGAATGTGTATTTGCCGTTCTAAAAAAACAAATATCATTAATTATCTAACTATTTATGAACTATTTAATATTCTTCGACTATTTAAATTTATGTTAATTTTTGGTATTATATTTTATCTATTTAAATAATAATAGTTTAAGTTTATTCTTTTAATCATATTTTATATTTAAAATCTTGTTATGTATAAGCTAATTGATCTAATTTATTGAAAACTAAAAATAAAATAAATATTTTTTTAACTTCAGTCGTTTTCTCCCTATACACTTCCATCTTTCATAAACTCACACCACTAGTAACCTATATGTCTCAACTCTTTCAACCATCAATGTCAAATCAGATTTTTATATCAAATTTAATAAATTAATAAATTTAATTTAATTAAAAAGCATACCGTTACCAAAAGAAAACAAAATTCCTAAAGTGATAATTAAAATCCTAAATACGGGAATTAAAATCCTAAATACTACAATTTAAAACATAAAGCGAGCATACCACTTAGGTGAATTTTACACAACATTCCAAACTTCGATATTCGTAAAGTCTTTGTTGTATGTAAGACGATATTCGTATAGAGCTTGTTTCAAAATTTATGTCGGTAGCCCCACTTTGTTGGTTAGCCGATAGTTTGTTGTAAATAGGGATGAGTGTATGGACCGAAAAAACTGAACCGAACCGAAAACCAATCTAAACCGAACCGATCATATTTTATATTTAAAATCTTGTTATGTATAAGCTAATTGATCTAATTTATTGAAAACTAAAAATAAAATAAACATTTTTTAACTTCAGTCGTTTTCTCC
Source organism: Cichorium intybus (assembly GCA_023525715.1). Taxonomy (NCBI): domain Eukaryota; kingdom Viridiplantae; phylum Streptophyta; class Magnoliopsida; order Asterales; family Asteraceae; genus Cichorium; species Cichorium intybus. The sequence continues at coordinate 6,366,486 of CM042013.1, forward strand.
CTATACACTTCCATCTTTCATAAACTCACACCACTAGTAACCTATATGTCTCAACTCTTTCAACCATCAATGTCAAATCAGATTTTTATATCAAATTTAATAAATTAATAAAATTAATTTAATTAAAAAGCATACCGTTACCAAAAGAAAACAAAATTCCTAAAGTGATAATTAAAATCCTAAATACGGGAATTAAAATCCTGAATACTACAATTTAAAACATAAAGCGAGTACACCACTTAGGTGAATTTTACACAACATTCCAAACTTCGATATTCGTAAAGTCTTTGTTGTATGTAAGACGATATTCGTATAGAGCTTGTTTCAAAATTTATCGTCGGTAGCCCCACTTTGTTGGTTAGCCGATAGTTTGTTGTAAATAGGGATGAGTGTATGGACCGGAAAAACTGAACCGAACCGAAAACCAATCTAAACCGAACCGAACCGAGACTGAATATACACATTCGGTTCAGATTTTAGTTTTTGAAAAATGCTAATCCAGTTTCGCTCCGCTCCCAGACCATGCTTACCCCTAACACTACTCTTGAGCATGAAAGACCGAACCCAACTGAAAACCAACATAATTAAACCGAACCGGCACCAAATATATATATTTGATTCGGTCTTCGGTTATTAAAAAACCCTAATTTGGTTTCGGTCCAATTCGATTTGGTTTTCGGACCACGCCATCCTTAGTTGTGAATAGTGTTAAATTTTGTTATATTTAGTTTCAAAATCCTTCCACTTTCTATTAAGTTGGTGTCTAGACCGATAAGGTTCGATGCCCATTATTCAATGTAAATTTGTATCTATTTACTTACCGGTATTAATGCGACGCTAACCGCCGACGCCGCAGAAAGTTCAGAAAATCAACGTAGGTTAACAAGATGGGCTACAATAAACAGAGATCGTGAAGCTGCGCACTATCTCCTTGTCCGCGACTATTTAGCGGAACAGTCGTTGTATTCGGCGTACCAGTTTCGGTGACAGTATCGAATGATCAAGCGACTTTTCTTGCGTATAGTTCGTGATGTGAGCGAAGTCAATCCGGTTTTGCGATTGCAATACGATGGTAGAAATAAAAGGGGTTTCATGTCGGAACAAAAATGTTCCGCTGCAGTTCGACAAATTGCAACCGGCACGGCATTTGATTCATGGGATGACTATTTCAAGATGTCGAAGCGCAAGGTTCGGGGAAGTGTTTACGAGTTCGCAAGCACTATCATCCATGTTTACGACAAACATTATTTGCGTAAACCAACGGTCAACGACATTCAAACGTTGTGCGCCGCACACGAAAGCAAACATGGTTTTCCCGGAATGCTTGGGAGCGTTGATTGTATGCATTGGGAGTGAGGTGTTTGTCCTAATGCATGGTGTGGCCAATTCACACGAGGCGGTCATCGGCACCCTTCCATCATCCTCGAGGCAGTGGCGTCCCACGATTTATGGATTTGGCATGCGTTTTTTTGTGTTGCGGATGCAAACAACGACCTCAACATTCTCGACCAATCACCGATATTTAACGACATTTATATAGGCGTTACCCCTTTTTGTCCGTTTCAGGTCAACGGAGCGTACTTCAAACACGGGTATTATCTAGTCGATTGAATATATCGGGATTATGTCGTGCTTGTGAAGTCATTCACATGTCCAATAGATCCAAAGCGTCAAATGTTCAAGGTCGCACAAGAAGCGGCTAGGAAGGATGTGGAGCGAGCGTTTGGAGTTCTTCAACAGCGCTTTCACATGGTCAAATTCCCGTCACGGGCTTGTTATCCGAGGAGAATACGAGACCTTATGTACGCATGCATCATATTACATAATATGATTTTGGAAGACGAGTGGAAAGCGATATATACGTTTGATCCAAACGAAGTTATGCCAACATACGAGCCGTTGCCGCTTGGATCGACGGCATATCTAGAAAACAGAAACGAGGTCCAAAGCAAAGAAATCCATAACAACCTTCGTGCGGATTTGGTCGAGTATATCTATCGGGCTAGAGATAAGCTGGCGCCGGTGTCCGATATCGAGGAGGAAGAATGGGAGTGACGATCCTAGTTTTTATTTAAAATATGTAGTTTTTTTTTAATTTTAAGTTTAATGTGTTTTTTAAATTTTTAGGTTTTATTTTTAATGTAATTTTCGGATTTAATTTTTTATATTTTAATGAATTATCTTATTTTGAAATTATTAGTTTATTTTAATTTAAAATTAGTTTTTAAATTAAAAAGTGAGAGGAAGTGAGAGGTAGTAAGAGGTGACCATTTCCGGAGGTAAGGGCCGGGAAGAAAAAGAAATACTGACTGGATGCTGATATGGCAGGCAAAAAGTAAGATGACGAGAAAAGACACTCCTTATAGGCTTAGTTTCTTGGCATCCTTGCTACTCACACCTTCATCTCTTAGTCCTCTTTTTCTTGGGATATCCTCGCTCATGCCAATATGGACAGTGGACACATGTACTCCTTGCAGCAAACTACGGATTCAAAGCCCAAGCTGTCCTATAAAGGCAAGCCCATCTCAAATCCAACCCTATATCGGAGCCTTTTAGGGGTCTTATATAGTTACTTCATTTACATTGTATAGTGCTGGGTCCTATGTGTAACATTTTTATCATACAGGTGCTAATACAATGCTAACCCTAACGGGGTTTCCACATTATTAATATAAATAATTAGCAGTTTGATCATTTAATTAGAATTAACAAAAGATGCATGTACGTTACCAGATATTTTTTATATGCAAATTACTAAAGAAAATTGGGTTGTTGCTAAATTGTCAAAAGGATTAACGGATAAACATTCGTTTCTATATAATCGCAAAAGTTAATCAACTTAGAATTTCGTAATTCCAATTGTATCGTTTACTTTTCATCGTCTAACTTATCTCAAAAAAAAAAATAAAAAAAAATCACCAGTTTACTATGAAGAGCTCTTACAATCAAATGCTAAAACCGCCGTCGACAACCAAATCATGGCCAGTGATAAAACCAGACTCACCAGCGGCAAGAAATAACACAGCCTCGGCAATGTCCTCCACTTTCAAGACCACATCTTTCAAGCTACTCATCGGTCTATAAATCTTCTCCACTTCTGCAGCCTCCTTTTCCAGCATGTTGCACATTAATGGCGTAGCCACCGCAAACGGTGACACTGAGTTCACTCGGATCCCGTGTTTCCCAAGCTGCTTGCTCGCCGATTTCATCAGAGCGATCACTGCATGCTTCGACATACAATAATCCGTCTGTTGCAACACCGCTTGCCTGCCTATCACACTAGCTGTGCAGATAATGGTTCCTTTCACCTTCTTCTCCACCATCGAGCGCGCGGCATGCTTAATGCACGCTGCCATCCCACGGACATTGACAGCAAAGAGGTGGTCAAACTGGTCCATATCCAGGTCAACTACTATCTGGTTGGATATACTAACCATCCCTGCATTGCTAAACATAATATCCAGCTGGCCGTAGATCTCTATTGTCCGATCCACAAGTGACTTTATTTGGGCTTCATTAGTAACGTCACAATGGATGTAGGTGCAGCAGTTTGAGCCAATGGAAACAGAGAGATTTTTCCCGAGTTCGTCTTGGATGTCAGCGATCACCACTGCACGAGCACCGTTTTTGGCGAATAAACGAGCAGTGGCTTCTCCAATGCCACTTGCTCCACCTGTGATTATAGCCACCTTCCCTTTTAATTTCTCCATAAATTCAGTGGTTTGATGGTTTTGGTATTGTTATATACTTATATACCATGCACCCAAAAAAGTTTGAAATTATTAATAAATATGAATGTTATATATTAGTAACATTTGACGGTTGAATCGTTCCAAGTTGCCGATTTGATCTGCAGTCCAACAAATATCTAAAGACTCGATCTCATGGACTTATAAATTATGTTATAAATGTTTGGCTTTAATTTTGGACGGCTAAAAGATTACTTATGTTATGCCATTTGTAGGTTATTGACAGAAAGATTGTGTACGATGAATTCCAAAGAATGCTTGTTTAATTATAAGTAAAGAATGGAGAAGGTGTTTTAAGGTAAAAGTCATAAAATATGTCTAACTAGATTAAAGTATATTGAAATAAAAAAGAAGCTATCTATAATATCATTGTGTCCCTTCTAACAATCCCAAGAAACAAACAAGTTTCACCGTATTTACACTACTTTAAAGAATTAGACAAACACAAACGTCAATTCACATACGAACAAATGTCAATGACCTCTTGCTCATGTGGTAAAGGCGTCGCCCTCCCTCTTTGAGGTTAAGGGTTCAAGTCTCGCAAGAGACATAAATGGTGTGTAGTTTAGTAGTAGAAGTATGATAGATTTGTTGTTCAAAAATAAATAAAAAAATACCAACAAATGAGCACACATCGAAATCAAACTCATTTATATGAAAAATCTAAACCAAAATAACTACAGGAAAATTTACAAAATCAGTTCACATAAGCTATAACCAAATCAATTATAGGAAAAATTGAGATATGCAATACCCAAAACCGTAAAATGGAGAATCCAAAACCAAACCAAAACACAAAATCAATCAAATGACCAAATCAAAACACAAAATCAATCAAATGAGTTGTAGAATTTGTAAAATGGAGATGAACATTGTTGAAAAAATCGTGGTGAGAGTACACAAAATCATGAAGGTGTTCAGATTCCGATTATTAAAGAAGAAAACTACCCAAAATGCAAATCCTTAGAAGAATCGAATGATATTTGGGATTTTGAGACAAACTTGTTAAAAAGGTAATGTAAAAAGTGTGTTCTACAACATAACGAACAACTATATGTATATACGAAGGTAGTTAATTTCGGTTAAGATTAACGAACAAGTATATGTATATACGAAGGTAGTTAACTTCAGTTAAGATTTGGCAGGAAAGTTGCGTCTGTCAGGTTCATATATGACAGTTAGATTCACTACTAGAAAAAACGTCTTTAATGATAAACGAATTACGACGCATACTGATTTTATAACAAACAAAAAAGTTTGTACTAAAAATATGTCATCTCTTGTAAATATTAATTATGTTATTTTTGTGAAAATACATGATGTATGTCATTGTATAAAACAAAACGGTACCAGGTGTTGCCCTCCCTTTTTGAGGTTGAAGGTTGAAGCCTCATTAGAGGCATAGGTAGAATTTAAGGTGTAGTTTAGGAGTATGTTAGATTTGCCGTTCTAAAAAAATAAATAAATAAATATATGTGTGCAGCCCTCTCTTAATTATGTCTGTCATCTCTACAAACTCCGCCTTGTTATTTTATTTTTTTCTTGATTATTTCCATCTTACATTGTTCAGAACTAGATTTAAGGGTTCAAATTCAAGCAAAAGGGTGGACATTTCAAGGGTCAGGTTTCACAGTAATCCCCAATCTATCTCCTCCAACTTTCACTCGACTCCATCTTCATCAATTTAACATAAATATCCATCTTCGTCATTATTGTCATAACATTCAGCAACTCCCCACAACCATGGTGGTGTCGGTCTATCATCCTTCCAATCGCTACCGGTCCGTGTTAGGGTTTCTTCGCCAAATGATCATTGCCAGGATTTCTATGTTAATATCGGCTTAGTTGTTCGCACGTTATGGCTTGCCTTTCCTCTTCTCTACAGAACTCATTACTACAACTCTCCATTGTCATTTTGAAGTCCTTCAATTTCTTTCGAATTTACTCCAAGTGTTCTCGATTTTGTAATTACAGAAACAATATCACCTTCGCTGATCCTCTAAACAAGTTCCCCCAGATTGAAAATTGCAAACTTATATTCTAAGCATTATGTTTTCATGGTTTTATCCTATTCAAAGGCATCTCGTTGGAGATTTTAAGGGTTTGGCAACAGACTTGTAGCTTAGTCCCACCTAAAGTTCTTTGCCATCAACATTTTGAGGTAGCGGACAACATCAACGATGGCAACAGCTCTATTATCTCTACTTCCATTTGAAGAGGCATCCACATACTCTTGGAACTTTAAATGACTCTTCAACTTGTCACTAGGGAACCACTGTCCTTCAACTTATCCCGAATAAAGGAACCATGCATATTGGCATCCTACGTACTCTCCTTTTGTTATGGGTTATGTATTTGTAATAGTTGGTTAGAGCTTTTGCATGATTTACATAGATACAAAGCTTGTTGTATAGGTGGATGTTAGCACCAGAACCAATAAAAGTCATATTATCACTACAAATCTTGATAAGTTTGCATACCATCTTCTCTTCTGCGATATATATTATAGTTCTTTGTTTTCATTTTTAATGCATCTAGAACAGACATGATTTTGCAAAGTAACTTGAGTTTGTAGTTAAATAGGGACTTGCTCTGTGCAAAAAAGGGCGGGGAACGAAAACCAAAATATTAGTCTAACATGTTGATGAGGAGGGCCATGAAATTCTTTCTTTACACGATGCTCTATAAATAAAACAACAAATACAGTGTAGATGAAAAATGTTCATTTTGTTATCCAAAAGTTCGTTTATGGGGGCCTCATGAAAATCCAAATGAAATCCACAAGATAGTCACGTCTGCAACCAACATATCGAATTTTTGTCTATTTTAAATAATGAAGAAAAAATTGTAAGTATTAGAAGCCTATGTAGGTATGCATACATGCATGCCTTGATAAAAGTACTTTTGCCCTAAGAAAAATCTACATTTAGGACGGGTTAACGTGTGTCGCTCGGATGGTACAGTTTACCGTTTATTCGCATGATTTGTTTATTGTTTTATATTTTTCTAATATTGAAATAGAACCATAATTATGGGATTGGAAAGGGCCGATGGTGGAGTCTCTCCAAACGCCAAAACTGTCAAGCATACATTTGAAGCATCCATTGAAGGTCTCTCGTCTTGATGCTAGATCACTCCCTCTTTCTCATTTCTTAATTTCTCACTTGAAGTATCCATTAAAGATGAAGGTCTCAATTTTCTTAGAGATCTAGGTCTGAGTATTTCTTTTAAGATGCATCTAGGCTATTTTTTGATGATGAAATTCTGATTTTTCTTTTTTAAGATAAAGGTTTGGATCCATTGGATTTGGGACTCGAAAATCGAACAATTATTCTTGTTTGGATTTTTGTATTTCGTTTCCGTTTATCAATCAGGGAACAAACTCACAATCGAACGCCTATTCACCATCGCCTTTTGGGTCTATGCTCGATTGATTCTTTTGGTTAAAGAACAACTTTAATTTTACAGCCATTGAAGAACAACCATGGCTGGAGACCCCAAAAATCCTAACCATGAAAACAACCATGGAAATTCGAGGAACCAGAGGAGATCGAAAAATCCTAGTCACTACCAAACATAAAACTCAATTTCAGTCCTGGAAATTCATGTAACCAAACTTGGAAACAAAAGTTGGATTCTTTTCTGGTGGTTCATCTTTCAAAGAAGTTGGTTCTAATTTAGTTTAGATTTGAAGACATTCTCTGGATATGAAGTTTGTTTTCGTATCTATTTCATCTTGTTCATCCTCCATATTTGTCCATCCTGTTCTTTTTCCAGGTCACAAGAAACATGTGTTCAATGCATCATAACTGAGATCTCTTTGTATAATTTTGGTTTGGTATGAAGACAAGTAAGAGATCTCATATAGTGAGTTATTTGATTATGTATGGTTGGGAAGAAAAACATATAGGGAAGAAGAAGAACAAATAAGGCATGGAAGAAGAACACCACCTATAAACAACAACATAAAACCTTCCTGAGGTTTTTCAGTTTTTGTAACCTTCGAGAGAAGTAATTATAAAAATTTAAGAAGATAAAAGGGAATGAATTTTGGTAACTGGTCTTTTCAAACCATTGTCAATAGCTTAGGCTATGCGGAGTGTATACAACGGCACTTGGCGTGGGGACTACGTGGCCACATGTCAGGGCGTGGAACACTGCCCTCTCTTGGCGTGGGTGGCGTAGCCGTGGGTTGGCGTGGAGAGGGGAACGGCTGGCCACGACAATTCTCTTTCTCTCTCTCTTTCTTTCTTTCTCTCTATCTCTCTTCCTTTCTCTCTCTTCTGAATATTATAATAATACATAGAAATTAAAAAAAAATGATATGGAGTGGTGGGTATTTCCTTGGTGGTGTGGTAAGCAAAGGAGAAGATGTGTCGATGACAGGACATCACTTTTGAAGATACAAATAAGCATCTACGTGGAGGAAAAAAGTCCACATCACTTATGCCATGTCATTGACACAAGGTATTAACAGGATGAAAATGTCACCATTCTTTTATTTTGGTAACCGGTTTTTTCACCGTATTTTTTTTACTATTTTCACAGGGCGTCTATTTTCTTTCACAAATGTTTTTTTTACCTTATACTAATTTTTCAAATTATCTGAATTTGTTGAATATGCCAAAAAAATTTGATCGTCTATTTATCATAAATTCACAAAATAAAAGTACATCCAAATCATATTTGTCACAGTCCATTATTTTATATACCATTCTTATCTACAGTATCGATACTCTGTTGATTATCTAATTCTGAATATATTTGTTATCACATGATAAGTAAAAAACGCAGGGACAAACATCCCCTTTATCCGATGAAGTTTCAATATCATCATAAGCAAATCAAACGTCAAACCCGCCGTCGACAGCCATATCAAGGCCTGTGATATAACGAGATTCCTTGCTGCAGGCAAGGAACAACACGGCCTCGGCAATGTCCTCTGCTTTCAAGACAACATCTTTCAAGCTAGCCATTTGTTCATAAATCTTCTCTATTTCTGTCGCATCTTTCCCATGCACGTTACACATCAACGGCGTTGCCACAGCAAAAGGCGACACAGCATTCACTCGGATCCCGTGCGGCCCAAGCTACTTGGTCGCCGATTTCATCAGCCCCACCACAGCATGCTTTGACATGAAATAATCTGTACGTCGCGGCACGCCTCTCCTACCCAGCACGCTAGCCGAGCAAATAATGACTCCTTTCACCTTCTTCTCAATCATTGAACGTGCGGAATGCTTGACGCATAGCGCCATCCCTCGAACATTGATGGCAAAGAGGCGATCAAATTGGTCCACATCCAAGTCAACGACCGTCTGTTCGGATTTACTAGTGATCCCGGCATTGCTAAACATAATACTCCCTCCGTCCCTTTTTTATTGTCCACTTTTGACTTTTAAAAGTCTTTCTTTTTCAACTTTTAAAAGTCAAAAGTGGACAATAAAAAAGGGACGGAGGGAGTATCAAGCTGGCCGTATTTCTCCACCGTCTGATCGACCAGTGACTTCACTTGGGCTTCGTTCGAAACGTCACAATGGATGTAGGTGCTGCAGTTTGCTCCAATGGATTCAGAGAGCTTTTTGCCGAGCTCGTCTTGGACATCTGCGATCACCACCGCACGGGCACCATGTTTTGCAAACAGACAAGCAGTGACTTCTCCGATGCCACTTGCTCCGCCGGTAATTATAGCCACTTTCCCTTCTAGTTTGTTCATGGATGTATTATTTTGTATGGACATCTGTGGGATGGAAAGATTGATATGGCTTGGTCTTGTTATATATACCTTCACCAAAAACAAATTTGTGTTGGAGCATATACACCGGTTTTTCAGACGCTTTTCTAAGGAAAATATGAAAGCCACATGTGCGTTCCATTTTTAAAAGCCGTTAAGCTTCACAATTTATTTTTCATTTTAATATTACACTTTATTAACTCATTACTTATTGTAATATTTTGCTATTATATAAATATTTCGATATTTAAAACAATAATATTCTACATTTACTAATAGTTTTAACTATCTATTATATTATAAAAAAACTAGGCATATACCCGCGCGTTGCGCAGGAATCAAATTATATAGTAAAATAACATTGACAAATGTAAAGTTTTGAATATAAATTAGTAAGTGTCATAAAGTATAAAATAATATTTGTTATAGAAATTTAAAAAATTCATATAAAAGCATTCTAATATTGATGTATAATTTTGGCGATGCTTATTTGAGTATATTGTATCAACGTTTCCTCACCATGATCGACATTCCCAAACAATATGATATTGCAATTATTATTTTCAGACTCGATTCAACTATATTGAAATTCCTAATAATATAAAACTTATTCTTAAAAAGAACTTTGTATTTCTTCATATGGTTCTTCATTTTGAAAAACTATATTGGTTTATGAAAATATCAAGGTAGTAGATATGTATCATGATCTATTTACTAACAATCATATGATATTAATATATAAATATGAATTAAAAATTGTTCATTTGAGATTCTTCTTAATCATTAAAAAATATAATCATAAGTTGAATGAAAGATTTACAAAATCAGTAGACTTGTTCTTATTATATTCATCTGTCATTGAAGACAGAACATTCTGTAACGTATATTTTTACTATTCATTTGTTGAATTTATTTTATTTCAACAAATATGTATCCGTCATAAATAATATTTACATGTAGTAATGTACAACGTTAAGGGAAAATGAAAAGAACATAATCACCAAGATTATCATGATTAGCTCCTGTTTTGGTTTCTCTTTCCAATATTTGTTTATTTATTTAAATAAAACCATCAAACATAAAACATCGATAGATTAATGAATTAAAAAAAATACATAAAATCAAACATGTGTTAACCAACCATGATATTGTCTTTAAAGAATCAAACTTAAATTGACGTAGATTTTGGATATATTTTGAACATGTTGGCATTTGTTTTTAGTGATGTTATGTTTATTTGCTAAATTTGCTCACATTTAAATGTAGCATTATTTAAAAGTTTTATTAGTTAATACATAAATCGTTTGGAAGTCAAATGGTTGGAATTGTACCATAAATACAAATTAATTATCATAAGTTAGAAATTTAAATAATTATCTCATGTTAATAAAAAAATAGCAAGCATTATCAAAATACTTTTAAAAAGTTATTATAGTTCAAATGGATATAGTTGAAAGATGATGGCCTCTATCAACAAAAGGAAAAATTATTCAAATGAATTTTTAGAGTTGTGGTTAAATGAAAAAAATATATATTATAGTCGTTAAATTAAAATTTTAAGAAACCACAATACCGTTTATACAATTTACCCACTTATTTTCACAATTACAGCATTTAAGTTACCTTGAATTTCAATATCATTTTTATAATTTGGACGATGTTTAAAAATACGACATTGCAATTGGAGATATGAAAGTTCATCTATAGTGATAAATAAATCACTAAGTAGTTTTTCGTTTATTACATTTAACCATTTTAAACTACAACTTGATATGTACGAAAAATGGTGTGTAACACATTAGTTTTAACATATTGTCATTCATTGCAACCAAACAGAAAACTCTTCCAACATAAATTTATACAATATATCTTTATATGCTTTAGTAGACGTATGACATTATTGAATTTCTCACTAAGTTATCACCACTTTAAAAGTATTTATAAGTAAAATTGAAAATAAACGAATAGCATGGTGGAGTTCTCACCACTTTATAACTTATATAACCAAAATAAAATTAAAAATATGACATGGTGGAGCTCCCAAACATATATATTCTAGATTACGAAAAAGAAAATAAAATAGAAGCAAGTTTTAGTAATGAAGTGTGAAATAGTTATTATATAGACAAAACATTTTAATTGGCAAAACAAAATTAATTACTATAAGATAAAGAGTTTTATGTTAAAAATAAATATTTAAGTAGTAACTATTTCTATAATTTGGTTGATTTTTAAAAATACCACATTGTAATAGAAGATATAAAAGTTCACTTACAATAATCCATAAATCAATAAAATAGTTTTTTTATTTATTACGTCTAACTCTTTCTAAACCACAACTTTATATGTACGAAAAAAGATGTGTAACATGTTTTTTTTTAACAATTTTCATTCATTAGAAAAAGTAGAAAACTCTCTCAACATAAATTTGTACAAATATATTTTTATATATGATTTAGTAGACATACGACATGATGGATTTCGCACTATCATATATATATATATATATATATATATATATATATATATATATATATATATATATATACATATATAGGCATCGATAAAACTACAACGTTGGGACATTCTCACAAATTTAAACTATATATGCAAAACAAAAAAATATACTTACAATATAGTGGAGTTCTCACCACTTTATAACTATGTATAGCCAAAACAAAAATAAATCTAGGTTATGTTAGAGCTCTCATGCATATATTCTAGATAACAAAAAATAGAAGCGAAGCAATTTTAAGTAATCAAATGTGGCATGACATAGTTCTTTTATAGGCAAGACTTTCTAATTGACCAAACAAAATTAATTAGCATAAGGTGAAGAGTTGTAAGTTAGAAATGAATATTTAAGTTGTATAAGATGAAGAGTTGTAAGTTAGAAATGAATATTTAAGTTGTATAAGATGAAGAGTTGGGGGTTTCAAATGAATATGGTGTAAGAATGAGACATATCTTGAACCACATTCATTTGATGGCCTCTATTATAAGAGTTACTAGGCGTATCCCCGCGCGTTGCGCAGGAATAAAATATATTTGGTAAAAGATATTGGCATATCATATAAGAATCTGAAAACATAAGATCTAATGAAAATGCATAGGTTTAATTATAAATATGTCATTACAATATATATCATGTATCAATTATAAAATTTTCATCACAAAACTCAAACACAATATCATAATCATATATTTAATATAATTATAATGTTATCAACATGTTAATTTAACCAACATCAATAAAACATACAATAGTAATTTTGTATTATATATGTATAGTGTAATTAAAACATAAGAAAATGTCATAACATGAATTAGCTCAACATCTAAAATAAAATAGAAATAAACATAGTAATAATATTACAAATGTTACCATTGAGAAAGAATTGTATTATTATGTCAATTTTTCTTCATGAGTTTCATTAAAGGTAATGGATGTAACGCCCGGTTTCTCATACAAAGTACACCCAAAAATTTTCAAACAATAATACATCAAAATAGGCATACTTGTACTCAAACCAAGGATCAAGATGTTATCAACATGAATATTTACACAAAAGGTCCTTACAATTTCAACCAGGAATTACAAATAAATCTAATTCAACTAAAGGACAAAGCTCTAAACATGTCCGTCTCTTTTTATCACATGCCTTCCCCTATCACAGCTATAGATACCTGCAAAACAACATACAACTCAAGTGTAAGCTTATAAAAAGCTTAGTGAGTAATCAATCACACTCTACAAATCTCTCTCAATAAATATCTTCATCATTCTCTTTTGCTAATCTCATTAGCTGAATATCCACCTTCTCTTAACTCTGAAATCTGCAAACATATTAGCTTTACAAACACCAGCTAATATTTACTAACATTAACTCAATAAAATACCACAATCAGTACTGCTCGTAACTCGGCTACATTCTCACATATGTTCATTTTTAACAACCAACTTATACTTAATCATAACAATTCTCGTACCTGTAACAATTAAACTCAAGGACTCTTTAAGTCAACCACTTTATCACATACTCTACTCTTATACTCAATATAGATTGCAACTCATTCTTGTCATCCACGGATAACATAATCACTCCAACTCTATTCCAGCTCAATAGCCCTCATGGCTATACAATTAGACTCAAAACTCTTTAATGTGACTACACAAACATCTACTCAGTTTATACAATAAATATGTATGTTCAACTCAATTGTTGTTATTCACAGATAACAATTTACTCCATAATTAGATTACAACAATAACAACCTAACACATATATATATTTATAAACTCGGTTTACCACAAGGTAAAATTCTACTCAAGTACATAAAAGTACTCACCTGATAACGACTTAGTATTTGGAACCCTCGAATTACGCGTATCGGGCTCCTGTTTACTAGACTTGGTTATTTCACCATAGTCTAAATCAATCCTCCAATATCGACAATCAACTCAATTACATCTATCTCAAAGATATATATAAATCAAAAGAGGAAACAAAAGAGTATAAATGGTAATATTAACTCAATACTTACCGAAACCCCCAAATTCGCGGTTCTACTAATTCAACCGTAGAAACTCGACAATATTCTCACAAATAACTCTAAAGGCATCCACTAACAATCTACTAACAACATATATAGCAATATATAGCTAAAACATGAAAATGAAAGTTAGGGTTTCAAAACCCCAAAATCAAGAAATCACTCACCTCGACAAATTAGGAAGCAAGAACACGTTTACGGGTTTAGATCCACACTTCTACATGTTTCCCCACGAACCTCTAGGCTTGATTTCACTCAAAATCGCCATTTGGAGCTCTGAATATCGAAAATGGGTCTATTTTTCCCGAAAAGTGCATTTTCTGCACTTTATATAGTGCTGTCAGGCCTACACGACCCGTGTAGACTCACACGCCCCGTGTCGGGCTGTTCTACATGACCCGTGTAGACTCACACGCCCCGTGTAGGTCTGTTTTGGCTTTCGGACTCCTTTTGAACACTCTACACGACCCGTGTAGAGGTACACGACCCGTGTGACTCTGGAAGGCTTACTGTTTGGTTTCTAAAGGTTTTCTACACGACCCATGTGACCATACACGACCCGTGTAGCTCTGTTTTGGCATTTTTCAAGTCCAAACTTCTCCCAAATGGGTTTTTAATCACCCAAACTCATACAACAAGCTAACTAATCTTAATCACACCAAGATTAACTCGAAATCTCTATAATTTAAAAACACGATATTACAAGTTCTTACCCCCTTCAAAAGATTCTGTCCTCGGAATCTCTTGGAACAGGTATGGTTTATACAACCACCTCACCACCGAAATTTCACATTCCGTATGACAATGATATTATCCTCTCGCCAGCTCATATGACATGTACATACTGTCGCATCTCATTTACTCATAATATAGGTAATACCCGCCATCATCCTCACGAGATGATCTCTGTTGTGATATTGGCTATCATCACTGCTACATAGGACAATACTCACTCTTTCAGGCCACACACGTTGCTATGGTATTATTGACACCAAGCTATCTCACCTCACTCTTCAATTGATACTACAACCATTATCATTATTTGCCATCTGTCCACAATGATTTCAAATCTCCATGAAACGGTTAACTCTAACTCAATAAGAAAATTGGTCTCATCACTTTCACATTAATTGTCTCTAAGTTTACTCCTCCAATAATAACTCACAGTTATTGAATCCTCCTATTTGCACATCCTAATCGATTAGGGTAGAAGAAACACTCATACAACATAAACCACACAGACATTCAAATGTCTCACTCACATCATACGACTCATCAACCCAATGATAACATAAATATATATATATATTAGAAACTATCTCGTGTTTCACTCATGCCTCCTCAAAATCTCATCTATCTCTACTTTCACTTCAGCACATATATTAGGTGTTTACCCAATATACCGTTAACAATCTCTCGCCAAAATGGCTACTCTTCATCTCAGCTCAACAACATACCTCATGTTGTTTCTCTCGATGTACTCACTTATTATATCATCTCTTATGTGGATAATCCACATGATATTCTCAATAAATTATTTACTATATTAAACTCGATAATTTATTATCAAATAAATTCTCAACACAACCGCATAAATTCTGACCACCTCTTCGTCATTATCACATCAATCTCTAATTCATCTGAATGACACAAATAAGTCATACATACGGCTCACCGTAATCTCTGCACACGACTCAAATAATAACATCTAACACCGCAATCTCTACGGTGAGATCATGTCTCATCACCCAACTGACTCGTTAATCTCAATAAATAATTCAAGATTATTATAACAAAATCTATTATCTATCGTCTCATACGAATAAATAGTTTTATCATCTCGACATTCACACATTTCCCTCATTGGCAGTAATTGGTTTGATTGCTAAGGAACGAATCCTATCAATCACAATCACGATTACTTTCCTCTTCTTTTTAACTCATATATTCTTATCATGTATTTATAAAATTTTATCTCATTCAATATGAAAGAAACCTCACACATTCTCAACACGACCAAATAACAAATGCTCTTACTCACAGCAACATTTCTCAACAGTATTACTCACTGTATTATCTCACAGTACTCTCATACTGCTACTCCGCCTCTGATTCGTCCTCTTTTTAACCCATAAAGTCTCAAACTGTATAGGTTCACATCTATACCATACATATCCACACTCAAGGATAGTGCAGTCTCAACACTCTATATCACTACACAGTACATACTTGTTTACACACAAGCACAACATTATAACACCACTCTGCCTCAGCTCTTGGTACCCCGTACCATCCTTTGTCTCATCATTCAACATTGTTTTATAGTACCTCGTACTTTTCTCCAAACTCGTCATTCATCGCTATCTCACGGTACTTCGTACCGTCCTCTAATCAGATCATGGTACCTCGTACCATTCTCCGATTTTAATCCATCTTCTATTTGACTTTAGCGGGTCTCCGCTACGGTCTCAAGCCATATAGACTCACTATCACTCCTCCTTTTGTCTGAGTCACAACAGTCTTCACTACTCTAACCACAAGGTACTCGTTATGTGGTTCCACAGAAGTATATGATCTCAACCTCAACTAGTCAATACATGGCCCCACAGGATGTGTGGTCTCAACCACGTTTACTCAATATGTAACCCCACTGAATATGTGGTCTCAATCACATTTACTCAATATGTGACCCCACTGAATATGTGGTCTCAATCACATTTACTCAATATGTGACCCCACTGAATATGTGGTCTCAATCACATTTACTCAATATGTGACCCCACTGAATATGTGGTCTCAATCACATTTACTCAATATGTGACCCCACTGAATATGTGGTCTCAATCACATTTACTCAATATGTGACCCCACTGAATATGTGGTCTCAATCACATTTACTATATGTGACCCCACTGAATATGTGGTCTCAATCACATTTACTCAATATGTGACCCCACTGAATATGTGGTCTCAATCACATTTACTCAATATGTGACCCCACTGAATATGTGGTCTCAATCACATTTACTCAATATGTGACCCCACTGAATATGTGGTCTCAATCACATTTACTCAATATGTGACCCCACTGAATATGTGGTCTCAATCACATTTATTAGGTAATTAACCCAATCTCTAGGCCAATTAGGCCTACTTGAACCACTCTAGGTTCTCTCAATTATAACCACAAGGTACTCTTTGTGTGGTTACTCGAGTGTCCTCTGACAACTCTGTCACAAATATCTCATTATGTGACAACTCTAAACTACACAATTCATCTCTCAGCATGTCAACTCATAATCAGTTATTGTGAGCAATCAACTACACACTCATTATCTTTCTCAACTCATACTCTTTTGGCTATCTCAACCATTCATTGTGATCATTCATAAGTACTAGTTATGTGGCCCCACAGAACATGTGGTCTCAACCACACAGTACTCGTACACAGAAATCTCGTCACATCTGTGAAACAACAAGTAATATATATATACACCATATCATACTTTATATATTTCTTACCATGTATATGCTCATTTTACACATTTCTCCATGGTTGCTAAGTACTTGTCAAGCAACCACTTATAATCTCGGTTATACATAATCACAAAGCACTCGTTATGTGATATGTAAATCTTACCTCAAATGGACATGAGATTCTCATCTCAATGCCAATTACTACACTTTCTAACCAAAATTTTCTAACACATGTAATTTCAATTGATCTTTTATGTGTCCAAACATTTCACACATATTCTACTACATGTATAATTAACAATTAAACATTTGCAACACGTTACAACTAACATGTTAAGTAAAATTACTTACATACCTCATAGCAACAAATCTTATCTTCTCATTAGCTGAAACTCGCATACTTCGGATCTCAACTCTTGAGTGTACTCGGCTACACTCACATGTCTCAACTCCTAGCTCATGCTCAACTTATGCTCATACTCTTTCTCATTATCTGTTGAAATTTCGCCTCATCCGGAATCTCATCTCATCATTAGCTGGAATCTCGCAATCAGCTGCAATCTCATCTCAATTAGTATCTCATCTCGCATTCAGTTGACATCTCATTATCAACTGAAGTTCTTGTCTCCTCGTTAGCTGATATCTCATATCGGCTAAAATCTCATCTCATCATCCACTATTGGTCCAACCAGCTCTGACCAATTCATCAAATCGTCCTCATCTGTCTCCATATATATATATTCACACAGAATATAACAAATAATAATTATAACAGAAAAGTTATACTCAACTAATACGCTCACATCTGTAGCAATATCTTTTCCAAGCATGTGATAGGGGGTCTTTCTCTTCTCGGTTGAAGTCTAGGACTCTACACTCAAAGACCTAGTTCACTTAAACCATGCTCTGATACCAACTTGTAACACCCGGTTTCTCATACAAAGTACACCCAAAAATTTTCAAACAATAATACATCAAAATGGGCATACTTGTACTCAAACCAAGGATCAAGATGTTATCAACATGAATATTTACACAAAAGGTCCTTACAATTTCAACCAGGAATTACAAATAAATCTAATTCAACTAAAGGACAAAGCTCTAAACATGTCCGTCTCTTTTTATCACATGCCTTCCCCTATCACAGCTATAGATACATGCAAAACAACATACAACTCAAGTGTAAGCTTATAAAAAGCTTAGTGAGTAATCAATCACACTCTACAAATCTCTCTCAATAAATATCTTCATCATTCTCTTTTGCTAATCTCATTAGCTGAATATCCACCTTCTCTTAACTCTGAAATCTGCAAACATATTAGCTTTACAAACACCAGCTAATATTTACTAACATTAACTCAATAAAATACCACAATCAGTACTGCTCGTAACTCGGCTACATTCTTACATATGTTCATTTTTAACAACCAACTTATACTTAATCATAACAATTCTCGTACCTGTAACAATTAAACTCAAGGACTCTTTAAGTCAACCACTTTATCACATACTCTACTCTTATACTCAATATAGATTGCAACTCATTCTTGTCATCCACAGATAACATAATCACTCCAACTCTATTCCAGCTCAATAGCCCTCATGGATATACAATTAGACTCAAAACTCTTTAATGTGACTACACAAACATCTACTCAGTTTATACATAAATATGTATGTTCAACTCAATTGTTGTTATTCACAGATAACAATTTACTCCATAATTAGATTACAAAAATAACAACCTAACACATATATATATATATATTTATAAACTCGATTTACCACAAGGTAAAATTCTACTCAAGTACATAAAAGTACTCACCTGATAACGACTTAGTATTTGGAATCCTCGAATTACGCGTATCGGGCTCCTGTTTACTAGACTTGGTTATTTCACCATAGTCTAAATCAATCCTCCAATATCGACAATCAACTCAATTACATCTATCTCAAAGATATATATAAATCAAAAGAGGAAACAAAAGAGTATAAATGGTAATATTAACTCAATACTTACCGAAACCCCCAAATTCGCGGTTCTACTAATTCAACCGTAGAAACTCGACAATATTCTCACAAATAACTCTAAAGGCATCCACTAACAATCTACTAACAACATATATAGCAATATATAGCTAAAACATGAAAATGAAAGTTAGGGTTTCAAAACCCCAAAATCAAGAAATCACTCACCTCGACAAATTAGGAAGCAAGAACACGTTTACGGGTTTAGATCCACACTTCTACATGTTTCCCCACGAACCTCTAGGCTTGATTTCACTCAAAATCGCCATTTGGAGCTCTGAATATCGAAAATGGGTCTATTTTTCCCGAAAAGTGCATTTTCTGCACTTTATATAGTGCTGTCAGGCCTACACGACCCGTGTAGACTCACACGCCCCGTGTCGGGCTGTTCTACACGACCCGTGTAGACTCACACGCCCCGTGTAGGTCTATTTTGGCTTTCAGACTCCTTTTGAACACTCTACACGACCCGTGTAGAGGTACACGACCCGTGTGACTCTGGAAGGCTTACTGTTTGGTTTCTAAAGGTTTTCTACACGACCCATGTGACCATACACGACCCGTGTAGCTCTGTTTTGGCATTTTTCAAGTCCAAACTTCTCCCAAATGGGTTTTTAATCACCCAAACTCATACAACAAGCTAACTAATCTTAATCACACCAAGATTAACTCGAAATCTCTATAATTTAAAAACACGGTATTACAATGGATAAGAACTTTTACAGATTTTATTATTTAGTTACATTCGAAACATTACATTTCATTGTTTACCCTATCTATTATAAAAACTAACAATATACTTTGACTTATAAATAATTTCACAAAATCAAACTTAAAGACTCTCTTTAAACATAACTAACTCTAATTGATAATTAAGGAAAAAAGAATCACTTTTGTCTACTGAATAGTATCGTAGTATGAACTTTTATGAATTTGATATACATATAACACCATGGAAAAAAAAGTTCTCTATATTTCTCTTTTTCATCCGATGAACACATAAATACCTAGAAAAAAAATATTGAGATAAGTTAGTAAATAATGAAACTAAAGCACGAAATCTCAAGGGATGTTAGCAAAATATATAAATACGTTTCAAGTCTTATTTTCCTTCATCTCATTCTTTAAGCCAAGCAAATTAATTTATCTCAATAAACTATATATACATCTATATTAACCATAATCACCGATTAAATATCATAAGTTAGAAAAACTCTTAAGTTGTAGTAATTAATTAGTTGAGAATTGAAAGGTTTTTATTTATGATTAACCAATATAAATTACTAACCATTAATTAGACTAAGTTGAAGAGTTTAGTAGTTTCAAAAGAACATGGTTCAAGATAGATGACATATCCTGAACCACGTTGAATTGTAAGATATTTATTATAATAATTATAAAGATTTTAAAGATAAATATAAAAATAAAGAAAGATAACGATTTAATCAAATATAATTAATTTAATTAAATAAAAGTTTTGAAATTAATATATAAGAGATAATTATTTTTATCAAACCATATGCTTTTATTTCTATATACTACTTAAAAGTCAAAAAAAATAATCAATATAATATATTTTAGTTAAAAACATTTCATGGAGTGCTTAATTGATTAATTTATAAAACTTAAAACCTATTCAACTATCATCATTTGATACCCATAAATTATAACATCTTAAATAGACTACTTAATATTATTATTATGGAAGCCAAAAACTCTTGAATGATTGTAATTAATTAGTGGAAAGTTGAAGAGTTTTGTAAGTTTCAAATGAATATAGTGCAAGTATGATTCATATCTCCAACCATATACATTTAAATACCTCTATTATATGATTTATACATTTAAATACATCTATTATATGATTTATAATGATGATACTGATAATGATAAGATAATGATATAATGATAGTTATGGTAATGATAATGATAACGATGATAGATGATAGATGATTTTGATCATTTATTTTAGATAACATTTTATAATGAATTCGGTGCATAAAATAACTAATTATATTTATATCATATTTTATAAAGTTTTATTATTTTTCTATTATATTTTTCTTAAGTTTTAGATTAGTAGTTTTTCTATTATATTAATACTATGTTTTAAATTAGTAGTTTTTTTTGCTCAACAATCTTAACCATGCTATATCATTCAATCTAAAAACATCAATAAAACATTATAAGAAATAAATATAATATTAATGTTAAAAATGTAACAATGATCATAATGAAAACAAATAAATTCATAACTCAAGAACGATCAAACAAAGCTAATAATTATTTGACCAACATGTTGGCAAATCAAGTCAATAGATAATCTATTGATAATAACATTATTCTTCATTCAAATAAATCAATACATTGCAATATTTCAAAAACTTAAATATTTAACTCAATCATATTAAGAATCAAGAGAGATGAAATAGAGATAATACATCTTTCATCATATTGATTATCAAACTAATAAGAAATAGAATCCATCATTATTTCAATCTTGAAAATAAAAAATTTCATATGAAGATGAAAAAAACCTTATTGTATTGTGTATAATAATAACATTTATCTAACATTAAAATAATTTTAATACCATAAAAATACTAAAACATCTATTTTAACATTCGTATTATAAAACTTCCTAAACACTTACAAATTGTACAAAGAGAATATACAGAAATCAACATACATTTTATGTATATAAACAATGCGTGTTGCAATAATCATTGATCGATGTCGGAAACTAACTTTTTCAAACTTATTAATTGTAACATCCCAACTTTTACACAATTTTTTTTTAAAACTTATATTACAAACATTTAGTCATACAAACCATTTAAGTTTTTACAAACGGGGCATCACAAATTCGCATCATAACCACAGTTCAAACCTGTTTATTTTACATTTTGTACAACAGAAGCTACGGTCCCACACCCGACTCTTTTAACGCCCTTCCTGCTTACTTGAGTACATAGCATTTTAAAAAAAATACGTGAGACATAATGTCTCGTGAGCATTATGGGTTTAGACCCAAAACAGTTTTCCAATAATAACATTATTCTTTAAATTCACAATATTTTATTTCCTATGAGCGCACCCATAGGTATTCCTTATTTTTGTGATGGTACATTCCTACGAGCGCACCCGTAGGTTTTATACGAGACGCACCCGTATAACTACTTCCCCAATAGCATGAAACGGATTCATCTACCAAGGTAAGACAACTACTTCGCGACGGAAGGTACCATCTCAGTAGTGTCTTTTTGCCACCCCTACCGCAGCAGGCCGTGGTCTTTATCCGGATACTAAGCAACTCATTTTCATGGGCCAATCACATTATCAATTCACTGTATTTCTGATTCTCTTTCTTTACACATTATAAGCATATTTTTCATAAAATACTTTTAAAATCATAAAACCACTTTGACTCCAAAACATTTTTGAATAGAAACTCATTTTGCCATGTACTCAAAAATCCACACAATACTCATCTCGAGTCACCTAGGAGTCAGTTAGTCTTTTGCACTCCTTTTTCCTTTGCTTGGTTCACCGTATTTGAACCACCACCTATTATTTACAAGATATACATTTATATTCAATTCATATATATATATATAATAATCAACTTTACAGCACCAGAGTGCTATACTATGCAATTACAGGTTATAATTAGACTACAACTCTTGTTTTACTAGCTTCTTTTAATTTATAAAGTTTCCCTAAAATACACGTATTCTACTACAGTACCCTTGGGAGGTCGTATTCCCGGTTTAATAATTTTCTACGTGTTTTCACACCATTTTAGACTTATGATATGAATTATAGACCAATCGGACAAGTCTAGCATCAAGTTCCAAACTCAAAATTGGACAGAATGCCCCCTGGACATAAGCACGACTCGTGCTCTTTTTGTTCTATGGGGAGCACGACTCGTGCACCCTTAAATGGAATTCTACTTTCCTTCAGGGAGAGCACGACTCGTGCTTCTCCTAGTTATAATTTGGCACGACTCGTGCCTGTACTGCAGATGCGAGTTTTTGTCCGATTTTTGTGCTGCAGCCCCCTGTTTTGGTCCATTAAGTCCTTAATACTTAACCTAACCTATATATATCATTCTATGACTAAAACCTTCAGTTTAGATCAGGTTTTAACCCATAGAAACAACTTAATTGCATAAGTACTTAATGTAGGGTTCTTGAGGAAAATTATCAATTCCTCCTTCTTTTAACCGATTCCAGAAGTGGGATTGAGTTTCTAATGGTACTTAGAACATGTTTGCAAGATTGGAAACATGACACGAACTCCACACCACTTCTGCAACTCGTTTCCACCCATCCCCAAAATCCCAAAATGATTAAACTAGGTTATAAGTGTGAAATTCTTACCTTAAATAGATTAGGAATCAAAGTCTTCAAGTTAACTCTCGATTTCTGCTCAAACTTCCCAAGAATCTTCAAGAACCTTCCCAACTCTCGCTCTCTCCTGATGCTTCTATAAATTTTTGGGAAATGGGAGATTTTTCCCACTATTTATACTTCCAAATTTTCACTTTACACCCCTTAGGTTCCATTTCTATGGATTTTGCCACCATAACCAAACTTTTATTACAAATAGTTTTATATATTTTACATTATTACCCACAATACATGAATATTTACATTAAAGTCCAAGACATGGCAAAAGACCAATTTACCCTTTTTCCATAACTTTACTATTACACATATTTATTTTATATTTTATTACAATTTCTCTCGGGTTCTTACATTAAATACTTACAAATCATATAAAGAGAATATACGGAAATCAACATACATTTTAGATTTAGAAACACGATATGTTGCAATAACCGTTGATGCCGCAAACTAACTTTTTCAACCATTCATATTTGAATCACAAATCTCTTCAAATGACATGTATCTTTTTATGAGCAAAAGTTGCTTATATACTATTAATATAAGTTACAATGTGTATAAATGAGGAAAATAAAAAGTCATTACTAATTAATAACCATAAGTTAAAAACTCTTAAGTTGTAAGTTGTAAGTACACATAAATTTTAAAACTCTTGAGTTGTAGTGGGAGTTTCAAATGAATGTGATGCTAGTATTTGAGCTATCTTGAACCACATCATTTCAATGGCCTCAATTATAAGATTTATATAGATATAGATATAGATAAAATAAAAGTACAATGTCATAGTTTAACATACTATAAAACATATGCATATAAATCAATAAAAATTAACTACGTAAATGCAACATATTTTGAGTAAATAACTGTATAAATACGACATATTTTGAGATACTAAAAGTAATTAATAAAAAACATAAAGATTAATATTATTTTTCATTTAGAATACATCAATAATACATAACATACCCATAAATTGTCAAATGCATGCAGACTTGGGTGAAGAAATTTGCAACCGATTTGGAAACGTAAATTAAAAAGTGATTATTAATATAATGCATGTTTGTTTTGTGATCTATAGTTTTGTGATATTTAAACTATTTCATTGTTTAATAATTTAAATTGAATTATGTATTCATTAATTATTTTGTCATTAATTATATGTTTTACAAATTATTTTTATTTAAATTTAAAATATTATATTCATGTTGTTAATAATAAATAATTAAAAGATTTGTTCAAATATATAAAGTACTTGTTGACATGGCAATGTTAACAATGTTTAAAAGAATATTGTTATTGTATTGATATAGATTTAATTGCAAAAATTAATATGATACATCTGAGGTAATAGCATTTGCATGGTGTGAATGGTTTTTGAATCGTCAAATAGTTGCTACATTGTTTTAAATTCTTTTGGAACGACATGATTTTATTATAAACATAGCAAAATGTTAGATAAGCAAAAGATATTACAAGGCAGAAGTAACAATCGAAATGTTGTGCAACCAATCAACCAAATTAATCGTACACTTATAATTTCAATTAAAAATCCAAAAAAAAAAAAAAAAAAAAAAAAAAAAAAAAAAAACAAGAGTGAGACAACTATATCAAACAAATTTGCTTTGTCTATCTTTCCCGCTACAAAAAATGTGGTTAAAACTCCACATAACCTAAAAAGATGTAACAATAACCACATCGAAGCATTTTCTTGAGCTACGTTAAGCTTCACTTTATTTGCACAAGTCATCAACTATAAAAACGAATTCACATTCGGGTTGTCGAAACACCACCAACTTCCTATAAGGAACCAAATAGAATCCATAATCTAGCAATTAGTAGAAACATGATCCACCATCCTCTTATGGGAATCGCACATAAGGCAAATTCCTGAGTCAACATCTAAACCTCTGTTTTTTTGGAAAAGGCAAATAGATATATAAAACGGTCCAAAACACTTAGCAAGAAGCTAAAATGCGACCAGAACAGTACAAAGGGAGACTAAGAGACAAGCAAAATTAACTAGACATGAGAGAACGGGGAACAACTCCAATCCGTCCAAGAACAACACCCCCTATTTGACCTGTTTTTGTACCAATTAAACGAAGAAGAAATGATATTATCCGCCACTCTACTAGGAGAAATCGGAAGGTTTTTGAAAGCCCTGTTGTTACGAGCAAGCCAAATACACCATAAGAAACAAGAAAACATCAAGAAAGACAAATCCTTCTTCAATGGAGTATTCCCCCATTCAGCAGCATAATCTGTAAGTTCTAGCACACTTGTGAAGGCCCAAGGTTGAATTCCACACCACCGATAAAACCAAAAAAACACCTCTTTTGTGAACTCGCAGTCTAAAAAAAGATGGTTCACTGATTCATTTACCTTCATGCACAAGGGGCATAAAGGATTAGCCACCAAAACCCCTCTATTTATCAGTTCATCAGCCACAGGAATCCGCCCTAGCATAGACCTCCACACAAAACATCTAACTTTGATAGGAACCAAATGCGACCACCGAATTGTTGGGCCCTTATACAAAATCAGTTTAGAGTCAAGAGCCCTTCTCATGTTTTTGACCATATATCCTCCATCCGTAGACAGTTGAAATCTGAAACCAAATTTCGAAAAAAACTACACCATCCAAAACTTCCATACCTTTGTAAAGACGAAGCAGCTCATCCAATTCCTCAGGAGTTGAAGGATCGCGACACCAACCCCAGTTAAAACCATGTTCTGACAGCCTCTCAGAAATCACACAAAGTTTGATACGTTCGAGTTTGTATAACAATGGAAATTGAGATTGCAGATCATTATTACCACACCAAGTATCCTTCCAGAACAAGAAATTAGAATCGGGACTGGGCACAATCTGGAAAATTTGATTAGCATCAAAGTTAAAATCACCGAGATTATTAACTACTTTGGCAATATTACACCAAACCCCCGAGGATGATTTACGAGCCAAATAAGACACCGGTTTTTTCTTTAGATTATGCACACTTGAAATAACTTGACTCCATAAGCTATTTTTATCATTTATCAAACGCCACCACCATTTGATTAGAAGAGCAATGTTTTGAGCTTTAATGGATCCAACACCTAAGCCACCATCCGAGATAGGGGCACAAATTTTTTCCCAGTTGACCCAATGAATTTTTCTGATAGACTCACATTCTCCCCATAAGAAACGACATCTAATCTTCTCTAAATTATCGATTATTCCTTGCGGCGCTTTAAAGATAGACATGTAATATGTTGGAAGGCTGTTAAGAACCGACTTTATGAGAGTCAAACGACCGCCGAAAGATAACGAGCGAGCTTTCCACGCGGACAACTTAGATTGAAACCTGTCGATAATAGGTTTCCAATGTTTGATAAGCCCTATGTTTGCCCCGACGGGGACACCGAGATAAGTGAAAGGGAGGGAACCATCACTACAGTTTAGGATCCTTGCCATGACGGATAATTCCATGTCTGAGGTTCCAATACCGAATAATCTAGATTTTTGAAAATTGACATTCAAACCTGAGGTGAGGTGGAAGCATTTAAGAATATAGGCCAAGTTCTTAATGCTGAGACGATCCCAAGTGCCAACAAAAACCGCATCGTCCGCATAAAAAAGATGCGAGAGTGGAGGACCACCATTAGGGAGTGGGATACCCGTGATAAGAGATTTGCTCCTAGCGGTTTGAACGGCCAAGTGAAGACCCTCCATTGCCAAGATGAATAGAAAGGGAGATAGAGGATCGCCCTGCCTAACACCACGTGAAATTGGGAACTCCTTGGTTGCGGACCCGTTGACTAACACCGAAGCTTTGGCTGAGGAAAGGCAGCCCCAAATCCAATTTCGCCATTTGGTGCCAAAGTTCATTTGTTCCATGACCGACATGAGATAGTTCCAGTTCACAGAATCGAAGGCTTTTTCAAAATCCACCTTAAAAAGAAATGCTTTGAGATTACACCTTTTAGCCCACGAAACAACCTCATTCATGATAAGGGGGCCGTCGAGAATACTTCTATCTTCAATATACGCAGACTGCACGACATCAACAACATAACCTATCACATATTTTAATCTTAAAGCAAGCAATTTAGCCACAATTTTATACAGGCTACCAATAAGACTTATAGGTCGGTATTCACCTAGATGAAGAGGATCCGAAACTTTAGGAACAAGTGTGATGAAAGAGGAGTTACAACCCTCGCCAAAAGTTCCGGTTTTTTCAAAATGCCAAACAAAATTACAGATATCGCTCTTCATAATATCCCATTTTTGCTTGAAGAGTTTGAACGTGTATCCGTCCGGACCTGGAGCTTTTTCCCCTCCACAACACCAAATTGCATTTTTTATTTCTTCGACAGAAATTGACGCTTCAATTGCAAGCTTCTGAATGGAAGACAATCGTTTAAAATCATTGCTAATGAACATAGGTCTGTTTGGCCACCTTTCTACAAACTTTGAAGAGAAAAAATTTTTTGCCTCAGCCTTTAGATCCAGTGGATCAGAAGTCCATCTGCCATCAATTGTGAGCCCATGAATGCGAGATTTCCTGTTTTTGTTTTTCAGCATACCATGGAAATACAAGGTATTTTCATCCCCATCCTTGATCCATTTTACTTTGGCCTTCTGTTGCAAGTCTAATTTTTCAATACCCTCTAGTTCAGAAATCTTTAATTTGTTCTCCCTCCAGATGGAACGTTCATCCTCCGTAAGTAAAGTGGTCTCAGCCTGCAATTCCAATTCGTCTACCTTAGATTTAAGGGACCCAAGAATCCCAACTTCTTTAGACCTCTCAGAATTCTTCCATTCACAAAGGATCATCTTCAGGTGCTTTAGTTTGGCTAGCAACAATCTATCTGGAGTACCATAACCTTGAAATGAGTTCCATGCGGTATCAAAAGTAACATCAAAATTACTCCTCAATAACCAAGAGTTGAAAAACCGGAAAGGAGGAAAGCCGAAATTAGCGTTAGAATGTTTAAGGAGAAGAGGAGAGTGATCAGAATACTCCCTTGGAAGAGCTATAATGGTAGATAAGGGTTGTAAGCAAATAAAATCTGAACACACCAAAAAACGATCAATTTTGCTCAATTTGAAGCCATCATCCCTCAGGAATGTGAACTTCCTCTCCCCCATCTGAAATTCCTGAAGGCCCGCAGCGGAGAGGAATGTGAACTTCCTCTCCCCCATCTGAAATTCCTGAAGGCCCGCAGCGGAGATGAACTGATTAAAATCAGTCGCCGTATATTTGCAGAAGCTCGAATTAAATCTTTCCTCAGGTTTCCTGACAGCATTGAAGTCTCCGCAAAACACCCAGATCCCATGAATAGAATTTTTCAAAGTGATCAATTCATTCCAAAGAATGCGCTTATCAGAGATGGATTGAGGAGCATACACATTCACTATGGTGGTGATACCAGGAAACCCTTTCCAATGACCGGAGATGGCGATGAAGTATCAAGATTTTATAGTAATGGTGTCAGAAAAAATTGAATGATTCCAAAGACATAACAGCCCCCCCGATCTACCTGTGGGATTAACCGCATCAAAGCCAAAATCGCTAGACCCCCAGCATCCTTGAACATCAATGAGATTGTAATCAGAGACCCTCGTTTCTTGCAGACCAATGAACTCAATATTATTTTGCGTCTTCAACCTTCTAATCCAATCGACTTTCTGGGAAACACCCATCCCCCTGATATTTAGACTTAACGCTATCATTAAAAAATGTTGGGTTCACCTTCACCTTGAGCATCCTTGCCAAGGTTATTGACAAGGATGTCGATGTTGCCCTCGCTAAACTGAAATCCCACTTCATTCCCGATCTTAACAATTTGATCAACTTCCTTGGAGGTGGTGGGGGATGTAACGATTGCCGTGCCTGAAACAGAGCTCAGGATTGGAATGGCGACATTGAGATCAAATTCGCCTGAGAGTCTTCTGGGGCTAAGGGACGTTCTAGGAAGACGATGCATAGACGGGTCAATTCTCCGTCTTTTAGATGTGGATAATCCATTATTATAATGGGATGGACCAAATTCCGGAGTAAGCAAAACCGACCCAGACTCACGGCCCACCAAAGTGGGTACTGGTTCCATTGGATCACCCAAATCCAAGGGATCCATAATGACATCATCGAGAACCGGCAATTCAGGCGGTGGAGAAAGAAATGTTTTATCCCCATGAGACTTGACACCTTCCGCATTAAATGGAATATCGGGACTTACTCTTATAGGCAATATTTTTAACCCCAATCCCCAAGAAAAATAAGTCAACTTGATATGAACAAAATAGTTCCATCTTGTTGAAGTATTCTCCACAACCAAAGAGGTGAAGAAGGTCAAAATTTGCAAGACTAGCACGTTAGGTATAACTAAAAAATATAATATTTTATTTTTCTTAAGTCTTGAGTATAAAATACTAACATCTGATGTTATATGCAATAATAGAGAGGTGTTGAAAGGGATGTGAATATGAGTAAGAGTTGTTAACATGATCACCATATTTACCGCTTTAATTTAGAACGAATTTTAGTTTTTCTAGTAATGTTTTTAGACAAGCTATTTGGTCTTGAAACTTGTTTTTGATAATATAAGTATTTTCTAATGCACTATTACATTTCACTTGTTGGTTTATCGTCACATGTCTTGTCGTGTCCTTATCATTGTGATTTGAATGAAATATATGCACTCAATTGTGTTTCAACACATAGTTATACATGTAACATGAATCAAGTGTAAACTTGAAACATGTCAGTCTATGATATAATCAGTTGGATATATGTGTTAGTGTATCTCATATTGGTGCGACACGGTCTTATAAGTGTGTATAAGACCGTGTCGCACCAATATGAGATACACTAACACTATGAACCTTCGGATGCAGTTCATGAGAAACAACTATGTATAATAAATACACTGTTGGACCTCTCTTAGAAACAAGTTATTTTTAGTACATATGAGTCACTTAATATAAAAGACTTATGTGGATGACGGAGTATACTTTTTTATTATCGTTGATCAGACACAACGAGTTTTACCCAAGTATAGACTTTGAGGAAAAAAATTCTATCAAGTAACAAGAAAAGTACCAAACTACCAATTAAGATATTTATTGTCATATCTTGATGATGAATATTATCAACTAGAAAGTGCACCCTACGCGATGCAGCGGGAAAACAAAGAACAATAAAATAGTTATATACCTATGTCAAAGTATTATGATCCGTGTTTTAAAAGTATGCAAAGTTAACCCCTCACCCTGAAATTTGCCAAACACATTTACTAGTTGAGCTATTTACGATTTTGATTAAAGCTTGTGAAATAAAACATACGACAATTAACAATACGGCTATTGTTCACGCATCGGTATTTATAAGTAATAGATAATTGACAATAATCAAATGAATTGTTTTTAACGAACAATATAAATATTGACAAACATTTACATTATATTTAGAAATTTATATCATGTCTACTACAAAAGATTTCTAAAAACAAAAGCAAAATATGTGTACCCAAAAAATCAATAATATGTAGAATCAAATTTATTTAGGTTTTAAAATCAAAATTAAATATTTATAGACGAAAAAATCAACAACTTTTAAAAACAACGTTGTCAAAAATAATAAGGGTTGTATATGTAAAAAAAAAGGAAAAATTATAACAAAAAAAGGAAAAAAGACAATGCAAAAAGTTTAAAACAACATGTCCTAAAATATGATTGTTTACAACAACAACAAAGAAAAAAAAAAGTATGAATAACATTTAAAAATGATTGTCACGAAGAGACAAAATGAGGCAAGTAGCGACGGGGAGCTAAAACGCTTGAAAACCGCATGCTACAGGAATTGAATGCGCAATCTTATATATGATCGTTGGTAGGGGTGTGCATGAGTCCGTTTTGACCCCGAACCGAATAATATCGATTTTTAATATTCAAAACCAAACCAACACCCAAAACCGATTGGTTTGCGTTTCTTGGTTTCCAATTTCTTCCGGTTCGTTTTTGGTTTTAAACCGTGAAACCATTGACTATGCCACCTAGTAGAGAAATTATTATAGACGCGATACGGGACATCTCATAGTCAAGCTTTAAAAGGATTTGGGTGATGAAACTAGTAGGTTTTATGTGGTTGTCGACGTGGGATGCTGCTAGTAAAATAAAGCAATCACGTATATAACAAGATTCCAATCTATGTCCTTAGCTTCAAAGGTCCAATGTGCTAATCCCTTGACCAAGCTAAATATTTATGGTAGGATTACTCAAATATTATATATAATATATATACATATAGTATAAACTTCAAACATTTTATACAAAATAGATATTTATCGGTTTTTTTCAATACAAAAACCGAACCCAAACTGAAAATCAGGTTTATGCTCGTTTTTTCGGTTTACAGTTCGGTTTTTACTCACCCCTAATCGTAGGACTCAAAATATCAGCGGCCAAAATAAGGTGTATATTTATTAGTTGGATGTGTGTGTACCGATTTATAGCAGAAAACCAAATTCATTTTTACTTTTTTTTATTTTTGGGATTATTTGTCATCGAAAAGAAATTAAATATATCAAAATTCATAATTTTTTATCCTCTATAAATAGACATTTATATTTATATAACAATATAACATAGTTTTTCAAAAATTTAGCTCACTGAAATCACAATACGAATATGAACTATAGTCGATTTACTCATTGCGATTCACTATGTGAATATGACGTTTGTCTACAAAAATCATACAATTTGTAAACAATTCATATGCAATTTTTCTATTATTTTAATGTTTTAAAAGTTTATAAATGAATTTACTCATATTCACATATAAATTTATTTAGATCCAAATATAGAGCATCATATGACCATATTTCCATCATTAATGTTAACGAGTGAATTAGCTACAATTCATACACATTGTGAATTTCAACGATCTGAATTTTTGAAAAACAAATCATATATCAATATGGATGTTTATTTATAGAGAACAAAAAAAATATGAATATTGATATATTTAGTTTTTTTGCGATAAAAATTAAGCTTCAAAATTTAGAAAACACAAACAAAAAAATAAATGAGCTTTTTGCTATAATTGGAAACATGCGCATCCGCCGTAAAGAGAGTAAATGTGTGAATGAGATTAGTGTATTGGTACCGATGTTTGTTTTGTGTTAGGCTTTGAGGCATTTCATCATACAGTCGGCTTGCATAGACCTTAACCCCACAACTAAGGCTTACAATCCATGGCTGATTAACATTTTGGCAAAAGTTTTCTATCGTATAATTACGGCATAAGAAGTTACCCTTTCCCCAGTTCTACAGGTATCAGATCCGATTCAACAGGAAAAAGGAAAACAAAAACCCGCTCCAAAACTCAACCCAGCATGTTGATCTATCAGACAGTGTAAGATTGTTGTATTGCTTCTATATCAATACCTTTCATTCTAACCACCGACTCAACATGCCCCTTCAACGTGTGCAGTTCCCTTATCCTGTAAATGATAACCACAACACAACCATTAGCCAAAAATTCAGCTTCATAAAACCTTAAAATTTTGTCAAAATCTAAAAATTCCAAGTATTTACTTGGCCATTTCTGCTCTCCGTTTAGCTTCCTCTGCCATCTGGTTAAGCTCCGTGACATTCGTCCGATCAACAAACATTTTCGTGTCGGGAACTTCTAGTCCATGAAGCGTTCTTCACTTCTTTGTGCGTGGGCCCATTGCAGCTCGCGTTGTTCCTTCCCAAAATCCTTTTGTCTCGTGAATGCAATCTGACAAAACACACGTACAACTTAAAAGACTTGTCTTCACGTAAAATTTCATATAAATTTAAAACGTACCCTCCTCTCGATAACAAGATCCCAAGCCCGACCACTGAGCGCGTACCGGATAAAGAACTTGATGAGATCGAGCGGGAAATAGAAGATGATATTGTATAGCCAGATTACACCGGCCCACCCCCACCCGATTCCTTCTACTGCAGCAAAACTCCAGTTTGCATATACCGCAATCAATGTAGCAATCTGTTTGTAATGGAAACCAACAATTATGCAATGATACATTTGTTAAGATGGACTGAACAAGTTTTTTAGGGCTTTTTTCAATGATGAGAAAAACAGCAAGAATGCACACCAACTGGGCGACAGCAAATGCCACCACGAGCAGCCAGCCGGGACGTTCTACAAAAGACCAGCTACGAGACCGTGTCACGAATATGAGTGCCTGGCTTATTGTGCTGACTTGAAGATATATTGCTGAAGCTAACTTCCTGAAGTCATCATGAGCTGTTTTCTCAAGAGTCGCTACTCCAAATGTACGCTGGCAATTAACAAGTATAACAAGAGTAAGACACTGTTTCTTTTTAAGTTAACGGGAACACGACTTAATCCGGTAAGTTATAGCTATATGAGTGTTTCGTTTTGAATTAAGGTAGAAAGAATGAGTTACGGCATAAACATACAGGGAAAAAGTTGGTTTTGTATGCCGCCCAAAAGAATATGACGGTCATCATGGCCAAGTAACTACCAAGAATGACGCCTGTTGTGAAAATCTCGGCTAATTTCCAGCTATCGGGAAGAGGAGATGGTTTCACGCGATCCTTTGATATCGTCATTATGGTACCTGACACAAAAGGTAAAATGATTATAAGTAAACAAATTTACGAAGTAAAATGAAAAAAAGAAAGAGAAATTGCAAACCGTCATTAAGGATGGCAATGATAAGCACCATAAACGGCGGGAAATCGAACTTCCATATCAAAGCGAGCAGCATAAAACCAAGCTGTCACAATGGCAGCAAAATCATATAAGAATCATACATAAACATTTACTGGTAACACCGTAACATAAAATGACTTACCACAATACGAATCGTAATTGAAACAGCATAAATCTGCCAAAATGAAGATTATAATTAGGGTAGATTACACGTTTTCGTACCATTAAACAAGAATAAAAAAAGGTGAAGAAAAAAGCTTTACCGTATAATTTTTCATCCTTTGGAAGATGGCCCGACTGGTCAAGACCGCACTAATGATAACACTGAGTCCCGGTTCAGTGAGGACAATGTCCGAAGCACCACGAGCAGCATCAGTCGCATCAGCCACCGCAATCCCGATATCAGCCTTCTTAAGGGCAGGAGCGTCATTTACTCCATCACCCGTCATCCCACAAATGTGTTTCCGAGCTTGTAACCGTTTTACTATTTCATATTTGTGCTCTGCGACATATTTTATTATTTTATAATCAATACTCAAATTCACACAATAGCAAAAAAGAATTATATCAAATTTCATTTTACCGGGGAACACGCCCGCAAAACCATCAGCTTTCTCGATAAGTTCATCGATTGGTAAAGCCGCAATTGACTCGTCGGCATTTTGACCGAGCAAAGCAGATGAAGGATACATGTTTGTCCCCATTCCAAGACGCCGTCCCGTTTCTTTCCCGATCGCCAGTTGATCCCCTAAATAAAGAGTTGACTTTTAATGTCAAACATGGTAGTAGTAGGTAGTCAAATTTGAAATTGATACGGTTTTTGACCTCAAATGTCACACCTGTAATCATCTTAACATTTACTCCAAGATCCAAAGCCCTTCGTATTGTATCAGCACTATCATGTCTTGGTGGATCAAAGAGAGGCATGAGACCTATAAACTGCCACGGTCCTCCTGGACTCTCTTTTCGTCCCTCAGGCACATCCTATTTTGATAAAAAAAAACCAACAATTTACCAATAAATCGCATAATATTAAAAGTCAAGAAGGCAATTGCCAGTTAGATCAACACTTTAGATTAATATAAAATTATAAATCACCTGGTAAGCTACAGCAAGTGACCGTAAGCCTCGGTCTGCAAACTTGTCAATGATAGCATGCACTCGGCGTTCAATATCTGATTTGTTATGCGCAAGATTCAAAATCTATGAACAATATCAAGAAAAAAACACAAGATATCAACAACGGTAGACCAAAAGTCAACTTTCTTTTATAAACTCAAATGCCACACTACCTGCTCGGGTGCACCTTTGCTGACTCTATGCATTTTACCCTCGTTATCCAAATAAGTCAATGCAGTCCGCTTATCAGTAGGATTAAATGGTAAAAAATGCACTTCTTGAATGCCCGCACGTGCCTAGAACACTAGCAAGAAATATTTTAGCAAAAAAGAAGGAAAAAACATTGTTTCACACACTCAATTCTTGAAAAATTTACCTCTTTTGGATCAGCGAGCATGCCAACTATAGCAGCATCAATGGCATCCTGGTTTTCAGTTCTTGAAGCTCGAGCCGACATCAAAACAACGGTATCTGCATCTACACCTTTAGCAAACACCTGAGTCATTCAGTCAACCAAAAGTCAAACAAAAAGCGGTAATAAAGTCAAGATACATGTTTACATAATAATGGTTATGAAATGACCTCGATGAGATTCTTGTCAACGGTCAGCTTGTTTAGTGTCAAAGTTCCGGTTTTATCACTGCAAAGCACGTCCATGCCTGCCATTTCTTCAATGGCTGTCATTCTTTTGGTAATGGCTCCCTGTTGAGCTAAACGGTGGGACCCGATGGCCATTGTAACAGAAAGAACGGTCGGCATGGCGATTGGGATTCCGCCGATAAGAAGCACAAGGAGATTATCGATTCCGGGCCTGTATTTCCTATCTTGAATTGGGAACATAACTATGATCTCAATAAGCATGCCCACAGCAATCGAACAAATGCAGAAGTTCCCGATTGCTGTCAAAACCTTTTGAAAGTGACCGACTTGATTGGTGGTGTCAACAAGATGAGCAGCCTTTCCGAAAAAGGTATGAACTCCGGTTGCAATCACAACCGCTTCAATCTCACCTTGTTTACAAGTGGAACCGGAGTACACACCGTCCCCCGGGCCTTTTGTTACAGGAAGTGACTCGCCTGTTAGAGCAGACTGCAAAACAAACATTCAGTAAAAACCGAAACCCATCATCAAGATTATAATTTTAGCTTCAATTAGATACCTGATCAATCTTCAAAGGATCACCATCAAGCAAACGAGAATCTGCGGGAATAATATCTCCGAGTTTTACACTAATTACATCCCCGGGAACTAAAATCGCAGCATCTTCCTCATTCCAACGTCCATCTCGAAGAATCTTGAAATGCAAATTCCAAAATAACATTAACAACCCGTTTATTATATTTCAAAATGTTTTGAGCTAAATTTGGCAGCAAAACCTTGGCTTTTGGGGCGAGTCTAGCCATAAGAGCTGCTGCGGCATTGCCCGCGTTGTTTTCTTCAACGAAACTAATGGCAGAATTTATCACAAGCAAAACAATGATACCCACAAAATCTTGCCAATCTGGAGGCTTTCCCTGAAACAATTGCGATGCATTCAGCAAGATAAAGACGTGATTCTTGATTTAAATCGTGGGAATAAGTGATTAAAGGCTTACCCCTCCATTTGCGAGGGCAATTGCCATTATAGCAGCAGCTTCCATCACCCATGATAAGGGATTCCACATAAACCCTAAGAATTTCAAGAATTTGCTCTCCTGAAAAATGCCCAAATCAGAACAAGAATTTCGGAATATTACAATGTTGGGTTGAAAGAAAAACTAACAAAGTTTAAATACCTTCTTCTCTTCGAGCTTGTTATGCCCAAAAATGGCTAATCGTTCTTGAGCAGCAGAACTGGTGAGACCCTCTTTGGTACATCTTAAATTCTCAAAAACTTCTTCAATGGGTATGCTTTCCTGCATAAATTAGTCAAACCCAATAGCTAAAAAACACAATTTCACAAAAATAAGAGCAAATTTTAAGAATCAAAACATATCAATTACCAAATCCACAGTCTCCTTCAGCACACCTTCAAGAACTTCACCCTTCTCTTCTCCCATCACATCAAGAACAGAGTCTATCGGCAAAAGATTGTGCAAATATGAAATCAAAAGGAAGCCCACATGGAAAACACGAATTATTGTTCTATGATTTGTGTTTGGTTGAAGAAAAAGACTTCCCACAATCCACCTATACCGAATCTAGAACGAGTAGAAATGGCTGTTGAGAGAGAGATGTAGACAGAGTAGCAACGGTTGTTGTCCCTTCAGAACACAAACACCTACACCAAATCTAAATAATATAATTGAACCCTACACCTTCTCGTCTTTGAGTCTTTCTGGTGGTGGAATAACTTGGATATTTTACCCTTTACTTGTAGGTGGCAAGACTCTTGTTGTACGGAAACTTGTGTCTACTGCAGTGGATCGTTGTACGTTGGTGATGTGGGTCCCAATGAAAATCTTTCACCAGGAAAAAGGGAACTTTATTCTTGCCAGGGCACGTAAAAGGAAACGGCAAATATGAAATGATGACCATTTGTGCATTTAGAAGTTGTATTATATTAACCGGAAGTTGTACCTAAGGATGTACGTCCTAAGGACTTCAAGATTCTATGGTAAAAGAATCCGTAAACTTTTCCACATTCACCTTGAAAAGAGGAGGTATCCCGATAACTAAAAGGGTACCTTTTTCATAATATAACAATATATTATACGAAAATCATAAAAATTACCAACACAAAATAATCACAAATCTTGTAACGGAGTCTAATGTTTTGAAAATAGGATGGTATAGAATCGATTCTTTTTATCAATTTGATGGTTCAACCAATTTAACCGGTCGGACCTGATTAAAAAACTGAATAATAATATTATTATATGGTAATTAATTATAATATTATAAGTATCTCAAAATAAAAATATCGAAAATTTAAAATTTAATTCTCCATTACTAAATCAAAATATCTGAAATAGAAAGTTTAATATATTTTTAAATATTACTAAAAATAAAAAGTACATTTAGAAATATTGGTTCAATTGGTATGGCTTAAATGTGGTTTTTATTCCTAATAAATATATCATATTTCTGGAATTCAACTCTTGCACCCACCCAAGAAACAAGATCGAAGCAATAATTATGTATTTTTTAGGGTGCTATCAAATATACACCCTATATACATTCTTTATTGGAAGTCAAACGATTTTCAACCAATCATAACTATTTTTCCGGAAAACAATGCAGTTTCAATCAATAAAAACTAGTCGACTTTCAATCAAGGTGTATAGGAAGATAATGTGGTGTCTATTTAGTTTTTCCAATTTTTTAATGTTCCACTTTTTTAATCTTGTCCACATCTCAAGACAGATCTGTATAACCCTTGGGTTGGGATTGTGATATGGTAACAAACGATGAAGAAATAGAAGAAAAGTGGTGAGGGTTTTTATCAAGAATCAAAAAATATCTTGAGAAAGAATATGGTGAAAGTAAATATATTATACAGATCCGTTTTCTCAAATCTCATCTTATTCATCAAGAGTATAATGAGTGAGATGGGAATACCTTAAATATTATTTATCTATCAATAGGAGGATCAAGTAAAAGACTGGCCAAAGCATTTGTGTTAATGGTTGAATATTTAAGCAAAATGTAGTAAAGCAACAGAAAGACGTTGAAAAGTTGTTCGTAAAACCAACCGATCAATAGAGCTTCTTGTATAAACATATGTGAGAATTTATGTAATCAAAATATTGCAATTATGAATAAAATTAAAATAATCTACCATAATATCAGGTAGAAATTTAAAATTTTACGTTTTAAATTTTATTAGCTACTTAATCGATTGATATTTTTTGTAAAAGCTATTCAATTACACATTGCTTAATAATCAATAATCACCATAAATATGAAGCAACTAAAAAGTTTTATATTAATTTGTAATAGTTAACTAATTAAAATTTTAAAGTTAATATGTTACACGGTAATGATTAATCTTGAACTACATTAGTTTTGATGGACTCAATTATAGTATCTTATTTCAAACATGTAATAAAGATAACTTGATCTAATGCATATTTGAATAAATAATATGAAAATATAGCATTTAAAGTTAAGTTTTTTGGTTAACAAAATAAACTTTATCTCTAAAATTTTTCAAATTTACCAACAACAATAACATATGAAAATTTATTAATAAAATGGGGCCCATGATATTGCTCTTTATAGTTAAGGCAAAATGAACAAATAAGCTTTAACTACATAGCTATAGTAAACTCTTCATCTCATACATGAATATACCTTTTATGACTCCTAGTTACTGTTGTCTTTAGGTAAACAATGCATAACAGAATTGTAAACTAAAACTCATGCATCTCAGCTTGAAGAAAAGAAAATATTACCATCTTAGAATTACTCGTGATTGAATCCATGAAGTAATCGTAATTACGGGTTTATCCAATACCTAAATATTAATTTAAGTACTCATGAGTGTTAGCTGCATCTCCATACTATGTCCAATCTTTATTGGCATCAACCAACACTTCATAACAGTCTTAAACATTCATTTTTGGTCTCCGTGTTTTAAGTTATACTAATGTGAAAATGTGGGACAATTTTACTCAGGCTTATGTGAACATTTGAGTTTCTTTAACACAGCCATCACCCATATATAGAATAAGTCTGGAATCAAACCTTAAAAATGTACATACATTTTATTATAGAAATGATAATTATATATGATCATAGATACAAAATTACTTATCATAGATACAAAATCACTTATCTTCAGCGTTTTTTAATTGAAATTTTGGAAAGTCATATGAGAATTTTGTTTTCTCTCCACCAATTTATGCGTTTACTCCACTCATTTCCTCGAGTTTCCATAATCTCCCAAAACTCGAACTCCATAACCCCATCTTTACGCTCGACTTTTCTTATCCAGTATTCAACATTCTAAATTTATTTCTTTGTGTCAGTTACCCACTTTTCTTTTCTTCAATGGCTCCTGTAATATTTTTTTAGCCAACTAGCTTAAATTTCATTTCATTTCTTCATACTCTACTTCTATGGAAAATATAATGTTCTTCATCTAATCATTCATCATCCAATGCTTGGGCTCAGAGTGAATTTCGACCGATCTGAAGACATATTAGTAGTGAAAAAAAAAGCTACGCTTTTGAGTTAATCGAGAGAATGAATGACTTAGTGTGGCTTTGAGTGAATTTTGCTATGGTTTTAAGATATTTATATAGATGTTGAATAGGGTGCTAATTCATTAACATAAACAGTTATGTAAGTGATGTTGTATTCATAAGTCGGTAGTGAGGATAATTTGGTAGTTAGAGTAGGATGTACCCATTGATATAACTATCAGTTACTGATTGTAGGTGCTGATTTATTCATCAATTGTAATGTTAGATGAGAGTGGATTTTTACGAATCAAATTCCTTCATTCAACAAAGTAACTTTTAGATATTTACAACGAAAAGAGAACTAAATCATATCCAAAATTTGGAATGATTATTAGCCTGTGTTGGGTTTCTAGTATTTTTAAAGATTTCAAAGGTTTTGAATTTAAAATACAACAGAATATTGTGTTTGGATAAAATAAACAGTAGAATTAAAAAAGTCGTACGTAATAGATAATGTAACATCCATATCATTTAAAAAAACCAACTCTTCCCTAGATTTCTGAAATCCAAATATCTTTAAGATAACTATCATTTTTTTTACTTTATTACCCTCAATCTC
Organism: Cichorium intybus; assembly: GCA_023525715.1. NCBI lineage: Eukaryota > Viridiplantae > Streptophyta > Magnoliopsida > Asterales > Asteraceae > Cichorium > Cichorium intybus. The sequence goes on from CM042013.1 coordinate 6,408,004, forward strand.
GTGTGATCTATATATAAATTATCACATATGCGATTTGATCTCTCCCCGCCTTCAACCGACGACTACTTGCTCACGAATACATCTTCTTGCGAACAGAAAAAGCTTCATTCTTCGTTATTCACAAGTATGTATATCCACATGTGTACCGTGAGATAATCGGAGGTGTGAGATCCCGACTTTAATAACTCCGCCATGGTGGTAGAGACGTTCCCTACCCTTGACTTGTGTCTCCCCCACTCTGTAGATCTCGATCGTAAAAGAGTTAACCCGTGTTCCAAGACCACACTTCTCTCCTCTATACCCTTCCACTGCTTCACCGAGATATCAACGCCGTTATCAGACTACCGGAGCTGAGAGATCGTCGGATCTGAGACATCGCCGGAGCTTTTAGACTACCGGAGCTGTGAGGTAGTGAACCTTACCTAGCTATGACTTCTGCAGATCTCGTACTACTACTACTTCACCATGAGATCACCGACTCCCCACTTCATTAACTTTGACAGTCATCGGAGAACCTTCCTTATTTTTGATATCTCTCTCTACATATCTCTATCTCTCTCTCTTGATTTTATCATAGCCGAATGGGAAATTGTGATGGCAAAACCATCGAAAACTTAATACCAAGTATGGGCACAAGTACATACAAGTTGCTTTTCACATATATTTTAAAGCAATAAGGACAAAGTTGCTTTTCTGTCAAATATGTTGGTTATATATATATATATATATATATATATATATATATATATATATATATATATATATATATATATACTAGATAGCTTTTGAGGGCCGTGATAATCACGGTCCATGGAGGGCATTTTGGTATTTCTTTCAAAAAGACTCCGTGAATGGAAAGAGTGATTTGGATATTTTCTTTAGCTTCTCAAAATAGAAGTTGTTCCAAGAGAATACATCAAATACAGTTTACAAAAAATGGCAATACACATGAAAAAAAATAAGAACTTCATATTTTTAAGTATTTCATATTTCTGTTGGCTAAATTCTGTGATTTCTGTTTGTTGGAGTCACTAAGCCTGAAAAGAAAAAATATTACATTTGTTAATAACCATTCATGCAACTTATGATTTATGATTATTAAAGGTAAACTACAATTGTGGTCAATTTTGGACTCAAATTTTTTTCTTGCAACTTTTGTCCTTATTTGAAGTTCTTATAGCAGTTTTGGTCCCGATTTCAAGTAAAATAACAATTTTTGGTCACTAAGTATGTGATTATTGCAAATGTGATCTCAAATTAATCATTTTACATGGAACATAGACCAAAAAAATTGCAATATCCTCAACTAAGGACCATAATTGGGAAAATAAGCTATACTATGGGACAAACATTGTAAATTATTCTATTATTAAACATTAACAAAATAAAATATGGATATTCTTACTTCCTCATCTAGATCCTTCTTTGGCAGTTTTTTTTACCATTTCGGTTGGATAACCACAAAAAGTGTTGTAACTGCACAAATATAAGATATGCACAAATATAAGATAAAAACATATCAGAAAAAGTGAACACCTTTCTTACATTGGATTGGAATAGAATATATCATTCCATTCCATCCTAAATACACAATTACTAATTTACTATAATTGCTATAATTACTGTTTTGCTCTGAAGGTCCATCATGGTAAAAGTCATGCCAGTTCTGCCCGATTTCCTTTATCTATAGACAACCAACCAAGAAGCCTGCATGTGTTATTAAGTATAACTCAAGGATTAGAAGAGAGGAAGGGATGAAAACAGATAATTGAAATACTTAATTTACTCATACCCTTTGATTTTGGAGAGGTATCCCTAAAGACGTAACCCATGTGAAATTTTTAATCACAAATAATTTAATGAATTTCAAAACAATTATTGAACATTTTAAAATATGATCAAAAATTTGTTAAGGATTGAGTTATGCAATTACATTTTAAACAAAATTTAATTTTAAAAATATGCTTAAATTGTTTAAAATGTAGAATAGTACCCATTCAAAGTCTATTTGAAAATTACAATTGTTCAAAATATACATCATCTCTCACGAAACATTTTCTTCTAAAGTTAAAACATTTCATAGTATCAAAAATTTGCTTAAAGTTATTCAAAAACTAATACATTTCATAGTATCAAAAATTTACTGATTTTATTGAAATCTAACGAATCACACTAATTATAGGTGTTTGACATGATATTTATAGGATTTGTGAAAGTTTAAATTCTTTAAAATTTACTTTAATTGAACACGTTTGATAACAAAACATTTAATCAATGAATCTTGATAAGAAATTCATAAACACTGAGTTATTCAAAGTAGACAATAAACTAATATCTTGATCAGGTGGGTTTTTTAAATTACGATTGTGATCTGCTGCTACTATCCTAATTAACCTGAAATAATATTTAAAAATAATGGACGATACCTCTTATAAGGAAGCAAAAGAAGTAGATTGAAAAATTCCTGAAATACCCTTCGCCATAATTGTAAATTTCATGCGACATCTTGAAGAAAAATGAACCCTAAATAGAACATGAGAGGCAACCATGGGCACCTACACGAAGTAGATGAAGAAAAATGAACCCTAAATAGAATATGAAGAAGAAAGTTTAGAAAATCCCTAAATTAATGTGTAGTAAGAGAGGTTACGAACCATAGAGTAGAATATGGATATTCTATTTTCTATTTTTTACCTAAAAAGGAGAGGAAAATGAGGTGATATCTCCTCAAAACGATACGTTTGTAGAGAAATAAAAAAAGAAGAGAAGATCAATCGTGAAAAAGTGGGTTTCTTTGTTTTCTTGTACAACTCTAATTAAACCTGTGGTGACCATCCGGATACGCTGTTAAATATGGAGAGTTAGATCTAGGCTCAAGCATGATGATGAAAAATAAAGAAAACGAAGAGAAGAGATATTAAACGATGCACATATTTCCATTCATCGGTGGGATGGTGGGATACCGGTGTTGCGTGCGTGAAGTGAAGAAAATAAATCAAAAATAGAAAATAAAATAAAATTACTAAGAGAATTGAAATTGTTAGGGCAAAATTTGAGAAGCGGAACTATTAAGGGTTGATGATGATAACTAACCTCAAACCAGAAGGCTATGCAATTAATATTTTGCGATAGCTTATAGTGCGGTTGTGGTGGTCTTGTGAGTGAAATACATGAGGATTAAAGGAGGAAGCAGCGTTCGAAACGGATGAAGATGATTGAAAGCAGGTAGTTAGGAAATGGATACAATTTGTATATTGGGGAAGAAGACAACAAGAAAAATGTGTACGCATGTTAAGTACTTGGATTAAATCAATTGGCGTATTATTGGTGGTAGTGGTGGTGGTGGTGGAGACGACGTCAATCTGGAAGTCATCTATTGAAGGTGGAGGACAGATGTATCTCTCTACCTCAAACGTGTTACGATGCTTAGACACCTGTCTCACTAAGTTACTTTCTCAAGCTGCTCTAATGATGTCCCATCAGAAAAATCCTTAAAAACTTTAGAAATATCCTTATAAATCGTAAAAAAATCCCTCAAATATACGAAAATTTCCAATTACCAATCAAAACCATATGATCAACGATGACACTAGTTTTCTCAAAAGCATGGAGCTTGATGGTAATGAGAAAAAGGTAAGCCTAGAAAAACATCTCATCTTACCTTTGGCAATACACCTCTGTTGGTGGGTTCTTATGCAGATTGAGAACCATGGTTTAGTTAAGATAATCACAGTTGGTCTTAGTAACAAGCAAAAGAGATGAACTCTGGCATGATAAATAAATCTTTAATCTATAGAACTAATATTATGTATCAATCTTGTGCAACAAATATGCAATACCGATATGAAGCTTGAGAACACTCTTTTGACTGGTATCCCTGCACCCCACCAGTAAGTTTGTGATTTAAGCTACTCAAAGGTGTTCCATCATTTGCAAAAGTTTGAAAATAATTTGTACATATAAATCAAGTGCTAAAAGTTATAACTTTTGCAGTAATCTCTGCTTCACTCGATACCTAAGTCTACAGTAGAACTGCTTCTTACACTACCCATGAGGGTCTTTAAAAGAAGGATATTGAACAAAACAGAGAGAGAGAGAGAGGGAGAGAGAGAGAGAGATCGCACCTAGAAATGTAAAAGGGATTAATCAGTCCACCGATGTATTGTAACAAATTAGGTTGCCTATCCCCTCGTAAGAAGCAATCTGAAAGAAACAGACCACCAAAATCGATATAAATATTATAAACAAAACGAGTGAGAGGAGTTGAGCTATTTCGAAAGCAGTGATTCATCTTTTGAAAAGAAATATGAAATCCGTCCTGTGTGATACCTTTGATGGTGTCCTCAAATAATCGATATCTAAAAACCTGAAAAAAAAATCAATATGAACATCGGATTCACAAATTGCTACATAGCATAGTGGTTGGTGGAGAAATTTTCAACTGGACTCGCAAATACAAACCCTGTGTTATGGTTCTTTTAAGAAGACAACATCAATTGTTTTAGAGAAATATAAAAGAAACAATGGGTAGAGAGAAAGAAGAAAGGCAAGCGGTGGTATGGGGGAAACATATTGGGGAAGCCGATGTCCCAAGCGTTAGAACTTAGAAGAAACGTAACGGTGGTGGAAGTGAGATCTGGAGGAGATCGATTGGAGCATAGAGGCGGTGGACTGCAAGATGAGCACCGACTTTTGTTTTTTGTTTTTTTTATAATATGGCTACTTTATAAAATGCTGACATGGCAATCTCATGTAAGCCTTTCCTTAATTTTGGAGAGCCAAGAGACATCTCTCATTCATCCTTGATTTTACTTTTGCTTCAATCTAAAGACCACAGGTGATTATATATATATATATATATATATATATATATATATATATATATATATATATATATATATATATATATATATATATATATATATATATATATATATATATATATAAGCGATCCGGTGAGGACACTTCTTAAAGTGAGGACTCGTGAGGACACCTTAAAAAATTGAAAATAATAAACAAAAAATATAAATAATAAAATGGATCATAGTACAATATTGGAGAAAAAAATTCGAAAAAAAACTTTTGGATAATTATTTTTTTTTATAATGAAACAATGATCCACAAAATAAAATTTTTTGTGGATCATTACTGTTTCTCAATGATCCAAAAAAAATTTCCAATTGTTTTATAATGATACAGTTTTATTCTCGATTTTATAATTTATATTTTTTTTCAATTTTTTAAGGTGTTCTTACGAGTCCTTACCGAAAAAAGAGTCCTCACCGGAACGAAACCCTACTATATATATATATATATATATATATATATATATATATATATATATATATATATATATATATATATATATATATATATATATATATATATATATATGATTATGGTTTATTTTTTATTTAAAATGATCATAAATATGTTTTATTTATAGGAAAATTAAATAAGGGTATTTATGTCATTTGACATAAATACATTCCAAATCCTTTACAAACTAAACATGATTGTAAAAAGAATGGATTTTAATTTCCTTCGAAATTTTACCATCCAACACTACTACAAAACGCTGTTTAGGACCCGGTTATATCACTTATATAACCCGGTTTTCAACCGGGCTTTATGGTTGGCGAGTCTTATTCAAAAAATGAAATATAACCCGGTTTTCAAACCGGGTCATATATGATAAAAAGAGCCCGGTTCCCATCCAGAAAACCGGGTTGTATAGGGTTTGTAGTGACTTGTTTTTACATAAGCAACTGAGTCTTATAATATTTAGAGCGATCGAGTTTTTTTTTCATATATAAAAACATGGTTTTGTGCAAGCTTGAATGTTTGGATTTGAGCCCCGTTACCAGATAAGCAAAGAAGTCCACTTTTACAGTAATATTTTTTATGAAAATATAACAAATGTCAATACAAACAAATTTACAATTCATTTCTTAGATTGCCGCTTTTGCATTTTTCCAATAAAAAAGTCCCCACTATAATTCTAAAAAGATTCATACACATATTGATAACTATCAACACTAGGATCTACTAAGATTTGATTTTACAAAGTATCTACAAAGATGTTCTCAAATATATACCTACATGATATTCAATTATATAAACCTAGCCATACTCGAACTGGACAACAGTGCCATTGCAACATAACTCCATCTTGAGGTCCTTTAAAATCTTGGTGTAGCTAAAATCCTTTTTCAATCCCTGAACATTCATCAAGCTTTTCTTACCATCTCTTTGTTGAAAACGAATGTGCACATACTCTTTTGACCTAGCACAAGAATCCTCAACATTTGCTTCTGCAAATGGATCTGTAACCAACAATTCACAATATCATGTTTTTCCATTATCGGTAGGAATCGGCAAAAAAGTCTTTCTTCAAGGACATTGTTATAAGTTTGAACAAAACATCAAAATCATAGAAGGTACCTCAATTGTGTCGCTCTACCGTATTTAGCAGCAATAAACCTTCTAATACAATGAATCGATTTGTGACATTCATGTTGTTTCAGAGTGTTATGATTCGATGGGTAGTTTCCAACTGCATTAGTGGTCGCAATGAGTGGCTTTGAAATGGCGACTGGGTCAAATAGCGGGATGTCGAAAATCGATGGCGGGATATCAAAATTAGATTGCGGGATATGAAAAATTTTACGTTTTGCGAGAGGGCATTTGAGACATAGTTATAAAACACGGTTGCATTTGAGAAACCGGTTTGTATTACCATTCACCTGTACAACCCGGTGGTAGAAAAAGAAACCGAGTTATTTTATTTAGAATAAGATCCGGCATTTTGATTTAAAGCGGGTCATATAAATTTTGTGAGATAAGACCCGGTTGCATACGTAATATAACCCGTTTTATTCAGAAACCGAGTCTCATGTAGCGTGTCTTATATACTTATTTGTAGTAGTGAAACGCATATTAACATTTAAATTCATCTAAATCCAAATCCAGTGAAATGCAAATCCTTCGACACATTCAAAATCCTACCTAAAAAATCCAACAATCCAAACGCAGTCTTAGTCTAAAATCCGGAATCCATATCCAAAATGTTCATTCTAGTTTCGGTGGTTATTTTAATAATATCAAAAAAGATGATCAACTATAGATATAAAACAATTTGTAATAGTCATTTTTGTTGATATATCAACCTATTAATAACTTAGCGATTTGTTATAGCCATTTTTATAAATATACCAAACTACAAAATAACTTATAGCAAGCTTACTAAAGTTTGTTGATTAATTAAAATAAAAATACAATTTCTCTTTTAATTATCAAATTACCATCAAGCATTCAGGTCTATACGAGACGTGACAAAACTAAATTGTCAAGGGTAAATAAAGTTGCCTATCTATCATTTCTTTCAGCGTAATATTTTTCTTTTATTTTTTTCACAAGGCGTCTATTTTCTTTCATAAATATTTTTATTTCATCTAATATTATTTTTTAAATTATTAGAATTTGTTGAACATGCGAAAAAAATATCGTCTATTTATGATGAATTCACAAAATACAAGTACATTCAAATAAGATTCGTCACAATCCATTATTTATTATTAAAAGGTTTTTATTTATAGTGTCGTTGTCTGTTGATTATATGATTATGCATATATTTTGTATCACATGATAAGTAAAAAAACACAGCGTACGAACATCCCCTTTATCCGTAGAAGTTTCAATATCATAAGCAAATCAAACTTCAAAACCGCCGTCGATAGCCATATCAATCCCTGTGATAAAACGAGATTCCCTGCCGGCGAGGAACAACACGGCCTCGGCAATGTCCTCTGCTTTCAATACCACATCTTTCAAGCTACTCATCTGTTCATAAATCTTCTCCACTTCTGCGGCCTCTTTCTCATGCACTTTGCACATCAATGGCGTTGCCACCGCAAAAGGCGACACGACATTCACCCGGATCCCGTGCGGCCCTAGCTGCTTGGTCGCCGATTTCATCAGCCCCACCACAGCATGCTTCGACATGCAATAATCTGTGTGCCGCAGCACGCCTTTCCTGGCCAGCACGCTAGCTGTGCAAATAATGACTCCTTTCACCTTCTTCTCAATCATACAACGTGCGGAATGCTTCAGGCACAACGCCATCCCACGAACATTGATGGCAAAGAGGCGGTCAAATTGGTCCACATCCAAGTCAACGACCGTCTGATCGGATTTACTAGCGATTCCGGCATTGCTAAACATAATATCAAGCTGGCCGTATTTCTTCACGGTCCGGTCGACCAGTGACTTCACTTGGGCTTCGTCCGAAACATCACAATGGATATAGGTGCAGCAGTGTGTCCCAATGGATGCAGACATATTTTTGCCGATCTCGTCTTGGATATCAGCAATCACCACCGCACGAGCTCCGTGCTTTGCAAACAGACGAGCGGTGGCTTCTCCGATGCCACTTGCTCCGCCAGTGATTATAGCCACTTTCCCTTCTAGTGTGTTCATAGATATATTATTTCGTATGGAAGATGAAGGATGGAAAGATGGATATAATTGGATATATGGCTTTGGTCTTGTTAAATATATAAACCATTCACCAAAAACAAATGGGTGTTACGGGCTTAGAGCATACGCACCGGTTTTTCAAACGCTTTTAAATGGCAATATGAAAGCCACGTACGCTTTCCATTTTTAAAGCCATTAACACATTTACTGATTGTATTTTGTTATTAGATAAAAATTTCTATATTTTCAAATCTTTTAATTTATACTTTACTAATAGTTTTAACTAATTATTATTATATCGTAAAGCAAACTAATACAGATACAAATTATTTTTCATTTTAAAGTTTATCAATTATACATATAACAGACCCATAATTGTCAACTGCATGCAGATTTAAGTAAAAAATTTAAAACCGATTTAAAAACGAAGAAAATGATCATTAACATAAAGTTTGTTTTGTGATTCATATTTTGTAATGTTTAAACTGCTTAAGTTTAATTATTTAAATTAAATTATTTTGTTATCATAAATTTTATAAATTGTTTTTATTTAAAATATAAAAAACTATCTTCATCTTGTTAATAATAAATAATTAAGAGATTTGTTCAAAAATATAAAGTAGTCGTGACAATGTTAACCACTTTTGAAATGATATTGTTATTGAATTGATTTAGATTTAATTACAAAAGTTGACCCGACACATTTGAATGTCAATACTTTAGGAATACATTAGATTTGTCTTTTTAAAAACGATGATCATTGAATCGTCGAATAATTGCTATATTATTTAAATTTTTGTTAGGAACGGCATAAATTTATTATAAACCTAGCAAAATGTTAAATTAACATAAAACATTAAAATACAGAAATTACAATAGAAAAGACTAAAAGTTGTTGTGCAACTACTAAACGCAATTAATCTTACACTTATAATTGTAAAATATATGTGTAGCTCAATATTGTCTCTCCAAAAAAGTCATTGTAGATAGAGGGAAGTCTTCAACATATATTGACACTTATAGGACCGTGTCGCACCAATGTGGGATACACTAACACTCACCTTCAGAGACGAAAGCTAGATGAGGATAAACAAGGATATGCTAGACCACGGGGGTGCGGGACGCCGACTCTGATACCATGTAAAATATATGTGTAGCCCAATATTGTCTCTCCAAAAGAACCCTTATGGGGAGAGATGAGACTCCAACATATATTGACACTTATAGGACCGTGTCGCATCAATGTGAGATATACTAACAATAATTTCTATTATAAATCCAAAAAACAAGTGAGTGACGATTATGTCAAACAAATATGCTTTCTACAAAAGGATGTTGTTGTAAAAACTCCGTATAACCCAAAAATTGTAATAATAACCATATCGAAGCATTTCTTGAACTACCTTAAACTTAAATTTGTTTGCACATGTCACCAACTTGTCTAAACCCAACCAACTTCCTATAAGGCGCCAAATAGAATCCATAAACGAGTAACTACTAAAACATGATCCACCGTCTTGTTAAGAGAATCACGCATAAGAGAAATTACTAGATTAATTGTTAAGGTATGGAGTCTAATAGTGTCTGAAGTGGATCAGCTGTTCGAAGCAAGCCAATGCAGTTCAGACGGATCAGTTCTTCGAAAGGTTAGCTAAGACCAGAGGAATCTGGAGTCTGGAAGGATCAGTGTCCACAGAAGTTAAACTCCAGACAAATAAGGAGTTTAGACGATTCCGTAGTGCGAAGGATTCATCGTCTTGGATGATGATCCATATTTCTGGGAGAAGCAGGTTCCTCAACACAGACACAAGTTCACTATTGATAGTCAGTATAAATCATTGACGCTGAATTCAAGGTCTGATATGAGAGGCATACAAAAGCAGAAAGGTGATCTGACCACCTGACCAGTCACATTAGCTGATGCATGCAGAACGCATGGGATGGAAACTTTGTCGTCATTCCTATTAGATCGTTTGTCTACTATAAATTATTTCTCAATGTTATAGCATTAGTGGTGTAGTGTGATGTAACGCCAAAAATGTATTTATTATATAATTATAATAAAAGGGCAAAATGGTCATTTTACCTCAAGAGGGTAATTTGGTCATTGGGACAGAAAAGGACTTGTTATGTAATAATATTTTAAGTCTTGGATTTAAAATGTTATAAAAGTTGATCATTTGTCATAAATTGTGTTATTTGTGGCAAAACTTTGAAATATGTAACTTCAAGGACCAAATTGTAATTTCTGGAAGTATATAAGAGAGACTTGTGTGCAGAATTTTGGGAGTTACGGGAACTTCTTGTGGCTGAAATTCTGCAGAGGATTGAAAGGTTTCTTGAAGGTTTGAAGCTTGGATTGTGATCCTTGGCTTAAAAGGGCATAATTGGAAGAATTTGAGGTAAATTTCCAAGTTCTTGATTGTTGTTCTTGGTGAGTTGTGTAAAACTCAAAAACTGTAAATTCAGTTGTGTTTGTGTGTTCAAATTGGTTAGATACTTCCATTAAGTCCTTATACCAAAGACCTAACTCAATCCAATGGAAGTAGGATGCTATAAATGGTAAAATTGAAGATTCGGGGTTGTTAGAAATAAGAACCCTAATTCTTTGTGTGATTGATTTAGGGTGTTTTGGGGGTTAAAAACCTTGTTAAAATGTAAGGTTTTAGCCTAGGAACAAACCCCAAACAACTAAAAACGAAATTAAGGACTTAAGGGACGAAATCTGCAAGCTACAGTGCAAAAATCGCGACTGGCCAGGGGGCCTGCCCAGGCGTCAGGCGCGGTGCGCCCAGGAGACAGGCGGGGCGCGCCCAGGCGCAGTGCGCCTTCAAGGCAGTGGCCAGGCAGGAACTTTGAAACGCTAACTTTTGCGTTGCTTGTCCGATTAAGCTCAAATTTGGACCATAGGTGTATTATGGTCTGAAAAGTTTGGGAAAATTTTTAGATTGAGTTTCCGACCCCTCGGGGGCACTGTAGACCGATCCGAATGTCCCGGTGAATAGTAAAATTCACATAAAGTTAGTAAACGGGAAGTTTATTAAATAGGCATTGTTTGTAACAATGTTTTATTGAACTCTAGTGTATTAGAGTTACTTGCAATGGGTATTAACCTATAATCATGTTGAAAATGATTGAATTATAGGTGCGGGACGAAATTCTACGGATCATATCGGAAAGCAAGGAACGGCAAAAGCTAGTTGTAATAATATTTCAGGTGAGTAATCTTGACTATATCTAGTATGATATATGGTGATTACAGTGGCACTACTTAAAGTAGTTGAATACGGTACAAGGGTAGAGTACCCGAGTAATATACGAACATGACATTTGAATTGTAATTCTAAATGGTGCAGTCTTATTAGCAAAGATTATTATCTTTGATATTAAACGATGCGGCCTTGTTGGCTATGACTCCGGTGCGGCCTTGTTGGCTATGTCTCCGATGCGGCCTTGTTGGCTATGACTCCGGTGCGGCCTTCGGGCTATGTCTCCGATGTGGCCTTCGGGCTATGATATTATATACAGCCTGTATGGCTATGATTACGTGCGGTCAATGATGACCATGAGTTTTGGGACAGACATTGTTTAAGAGTTTAATTGTTATTATACTCTTGTATATGTTTATCTGTTTGTTTGATTACTCATTGGGCTTGTAGCTCACGTTTTGTTTGATATGTCCCTGCAGGTGAGCGTGACCCTGCTAAGGGAAAAGATAAAGTCCGTGACTGAGGTCTTAGCGTTGAAGTAATACCCGGCTTGAAGAATGTATAATATTTATGTATTGTACTTCGTGATACACTTGTCCTCGTATTTGTTAACTAATACCCCTAATTATGGTTTTTATTGTAAGATATTTGGTTTGAAAAATGAAAAATTTTTGGGGTGTTTTTGTTAATAAGTCGGGTGTTACAAGTTGGTATCAGAGCCGTGGTTTAAGTGAACTAGGTGTCTTAGATTAGATCCCTGGACTTAAACCTTGAGAGAAACACAGATAATTGGACTGTTAGCTATATATAAGTTTGTTATTATATATATAATCTAACGGTTTGTTGAAATCTTGAAGTATGAGAAATACACGAAGCAATCCTACTGGTGTGAATTCGCGTGGAACTGCCAGAAGTGGACCAGCTAGGTCACGAGGAACTGCAAGAAGTGGACCAGCTAGGTCACGCGGCTCTGTTGGGCGAAGAGCACCAGCAAGGGAACCGGTGGGACAAAATCCACCTGATATACGAGCCATTGTAGAAGAAGTGGTTAGGCAGATGATGCCTGTATTATCGAACAATCCTCACCCGAGTGGCAATCCCAACCCAAGTGCAAATCCGGATCCTACTGAGGAGGCTGCAAAAAGTGTTCATGACGGGCAGCCTGAAAATGAAAGCCAGGGAGAAAGTCGAGCCCGGGCAGTAAAGGAAACACAAGGTGGGGAAGCCTCTGCAAGGAAAGTCGGGTGTACATATAAATCGTTTCTTGGTTGTAAACCAAAAGAATTTTCAGGGACAGATGATCCAGTCAAGGCTATGGAATGGATCATGCATATGGAAAAGGTGTTCCGAGTAAGCAAGTGTGCAGATGATGATAAAGTGGAATTTGCCACGAACCAACTTACAAGCGGTGCTTTACATTGGTGGCAAACTTACTATAAGTCACTGGATCTTGATTCGTCCCAATCGATACTTTGGGAGCAATTCAAGATAAAGTTTAATGAAGAATATTGCTCGGAAGTAGCTATTCAGAAGCTGGAGGATGAATTCCTGCATTTGGAACAGGGTTCCCGATCTGTTCAGGAATATACTCTTAGCTTTCTGGAAAAAGCTCGGTTTGCGGAACACCATGTCTACACTGAAAAGAGAAAGATCGACAAGTATGTTCGGGGATTGACAACCCGAATTAGAGAAGTTGTACAACCGTTGAAATTAACTAATTTTCGACAAGTGGTGGATCGAGCCACGGAACGAGAAACAGAACTGAAGAGACAGGAAGATGAAAAGAAAGTCTTGGAAACAAAACGAAAGGCGGAAGACCAAGGTTGGACGCCTCAGAAGAAGTCACAGCAATCCGGGTCTAAGGGTAAAAGTCAAAGGGACGATAGAAAATGGTGTGAAAAATGTCGAAAATGGCACTCTGGGAGTTGTCGGGTCAACACTACATCCACAAGTTGTCGAAATTGTGGAAAACCGGGGCATGATGTTTACAACTGTCGGGCGGAACGTAGGTGTTTCCAGTGTGGAGCTACGGATCATCTTCGCCTGAATTGTCCCGAGTTGAAGTCTATAGCGATCACTGACAGACCCAGGATTGAACAGGGCGGGAAGAAAGAAGAGCCGAAGAACAGGGGACGACCGATAGCCTGGCGAGCTTTCCAGATGACTGTGGAAGAAGCCCATGAGAAGACCGATGTGGTGACAGGTATTTTCACTCTTAATACCATACCTGTATATGTTATCTTTGATCCGGGAGCCACCCACTGTTTTGTATCGGAATCTTTATTGCCTCGCCTGAATGTACCTTTAACACCGATGGATGAAAGCTTAGAAGTAGCTATAGCAGACGGCCGATATGTCTGGGTTTCTGAACATATGGAAGGTTGTCAGCTTAAAATCTACGGGACCGTTTTCCCTATAGATTTGAAGCCGATGACTACCAATGAATTTGGTGTAATAGTGGGGATGGATTGGTTAGCAACAAATTATGCTAACGTGGATTGCAGAAATAAAAGTATTACAGTGTTATCACCGGAAGGGGAATGGATGAAAATTCAAGGCGAACGACCTCGGTTACGAATGCCAGTTATCTCCTTTGCTCAAGCCCGAAGCTGTGTCAGTAAAGGAGGGATGTCCTATCTAGCTTATGTGTCGGTGGCTCAACCGATTAAAGTGGGAGTAGCAAATGTGAATGTGGTGAATGAGTTCCCAGATGTGTTTCCAGACGAACTTCCAGGGCTGCCACCAGATCGACAGATTGAGTTCACGATTGAACTGATTCCGGGAGCTGCTCCTGTTGCTCGAGCTCCATACCGTTTAGCACCTTCAGAGATGGTGGAACTGCGGAAGCAACTGGAAGAATTGTTAGACAGGGGTTTTATCAGACCGAGTACATCGCCTTGGGGAGCCCCTATTCTGTTTGTCAAGAAGAAGGATGGGTCAATGCGTATGTGTATTGACTATCGGGAACTAAACAAGATCACGGTGAAGAACAAGTACCCGCTACCCAGAATAGACGACTTGTTTGACCAGCTACAAGGCGCGTCCTACTTTTCCAAGATTGATCTGAGGTCAGGATACCACCAGTTGAAAATAAGGGAGTCAGACATTCCGAAGACGGCATTCCGGACGAGATACGGTCACTATGAGTTTTTGGTGATGCCTTTCGGGTTAACCAATGCTCCTGCAGTATTCATGGATCTTATGAACCGAGTGTGCCGACCGTTCCTTGATACCTCGGTGATAGTGTTTATCAATGACATCTTGGTGTATTCGCGAAGCCAAGCCGAACATGAAGTGCATTTGCGACAAGTATTGGAGTTGCTTCGCCGAGAAAAGCTGTATGCTAAATTCTCGAAGTGTGAATTCTGGTTAAGGGAAGTCCAATTCCTTGGCCATGTAATCAATGCTGAAGGGGTGAAGGTAGATCCAGCAAAGATTGAAGCCGTGATGAAATGGGAACCGCCCCGAAGTCCAACTGAAGTAAGAAGTTTTCTTGGTTTGGCAGGCTATTACAGAAGATTTGTTGAAAATTTCTCCTCGATAGCTGTCCCGTTGACCAAGTTGACTAAGAAAGGTGAAAAATTTACTTGGGCTGCAGAGCAACAAGAAGCATTCCAGAAGTTGAAACAAGCTTTATGTGAAGCGCCGGTGTTAGTACTACCACAAAGCGGAGAAGAGTATGTGATCTACAGCGATGCTTCTAAAATTGGTCTTGGGTGTGTTCTGATGCAGAAAGGTCGAGTCATAGCTTATGCGTCCCGCCAATTAAAAGATGCCGAAAAGAAGTATCCCGTCCATGATCTGGAATTAGCTGCGGTGGTTCTAGCGTTGAAGTTGTGGAGACATTATTTATATGGTGTAAAGTTTGTTATTTACACTGATCATAAGAGCCTGAAGTATCTTTTTGACCAGAAAGAGCTCAGCATGAGACAGCAAAGATGGATGGACCTGTTGAAAGATTTTGATTGTGAAATTCAGTACCACCCTGGCAAGGCAAATGTAGTGGCAGATGCTCTAAGTCGAAAAGAAGCTCCTCTAAAAGTTACATCCGCGTGTATGGGTGTAGTGAGCCGGTTACCAGGATTGATTCGTTTGGCACAAGAGGAAGCGTGTAAGCCGGAGAATGTAAAAAGTGAAAGAATGGTAGGATACTTGAAGCATCTGGAAGAAAATGCTCAGAATTTGAAGACCTTCAGAGGCCGAATATGGGTCCCAAAACAAGGAGAAGCGCGGAATTTACTTCTAGAAGATAGCCATTATAGCCGATATGCAGTTCATCCGGGCAGTACCAAGATGTATCGGACGTTAAAACCGATGTATTGGTGGCCTGGAATGAAAAGGGACATTGGAAGATATGTAGAAAAATGTTTGACTTGTTTGCAAGTTAAGTCAAACCATCAGAAACCATATGGGGAAATACAGCCATTGCCGATTCCGGAGAAGAAATGGGACCATATTACCATGGATTTTGTAACAAAATTGCCGCGGACACCGCGAGGTTATGATTCTATATGGGTGATTGTGGATCGATTGACCAAATCGGCACAATTTATACCCTATAAGGAAAAATACAGAGTAGATCAACTGGCGAAAATCTACATTGATGAAGTATTTTGTCGGCATGGAGTACCGGCATCGATTGTGTCGGACAGAGACAGCAGATTTACTTCCCATTTTTGGCAGAGTCTTCAAGAGCAATTGGGTACAAAGGTACTTATGAGTACCGCGTATCATCCACAGACTGATGGTCAGAGTGAAAGAACGATCCAAACTTTGGAAGATATGTTGAGGACTTGTGTCATTGACTTCGGTGGAAGCTGGGAAGATCATTTGCCTTTAGTGGAATTCGCGTACAATAACAGCTATCATTCCAGTATTCAGATGGCCCCGTATGAAGCCTTGTATGGAGCACCGTGCCGTACTCCAACCTGCTGGACTGAAGTTGGGGAAAAGCCGTTGGCTGGACCCGAAATTGTTGCTCAGACTGAAGAAAAGATCAAACTGATACGTGAAAACTTGAAGGTAGCTCAGAATCGACAGAAACAGTATGCAGATAAACGGGTGAAACCGATAAAATTCCAAGTGGGAGATATGGTTATGCTCAAAGTATCCCCTTGGAAAGGCTTAATTCGTTTTGGGAAGAAAGGAAAGTTGAGTCCTCGTTTCATTGGACCTTTCCGTATATCCCAAAGGGTTGGAGCCGTGGCGTATAGATTGGAGTTACCGGATGAACTTCATGGTATACATGATGTATTCCATGTGTCCCATTTGAGGAAGACGTTGTTTGATAAATCTCAACAAGTACCTCTTGCTGAAATTGAGGTTGATGAAAAGCTGAGATACCCGGAACAACCTGAGCGAGTGTTAGACCGCAAGATAAGACAGCTTAGAAACAAGAAGATCAGTATGGTGAAAGTCCTTTGGCGTCATCACAAAGGTTCCGACATGACGTGGGAGACCGAAAGTGAGATGAGGGAGAAATATCCTCAACTTTTTGTATGATTTCGGGGACGAAATCTCTTAAAGGAGGGGAGAATTTGTAACGCCAAAAATGTATTTATTATATAATTATAATAAAAGGGCAAAATGGTCATTTTACCTCAAGAGGGTAATTTGGTCATTGGGACAGAAAAGGACTTGTTATGTAATAATATTTTAAGTCTTGGATTTAAAATGTTATAAAAGTTGATCATTTGTCATAAATTGTGTTATTTGTGGCAAAACTTTGAAATATGTAACTTCAAGGACCAAATTGTAATTTCTGGAAGTATATAAGAGAGACTTGTGTGCAGAATTTTGGGAGTTACGGGAACTTCTTGTGGCTGAAATTCTGCAGAGGATTGAAAGGTTTCTTGAAGGTTTGAAGCTTGGATTGTGATCCTTGGCTTAAAAGGGCATAATTGGAAGAATTTGAGGTAAATTTCCAAGTTCTTGATTGTTGTTCTTGGTGAGTTGTGTAAAACTCAAAAACTGTAAATTCAGTTGTGTTTGTGTGTTCAAATTGGTTAGATACTTCCATTAAGTCCTTATACCAAAGACCTAACTCAATCCAATGGAAGTAGGATGCTATAAATGGTAAAATTGAAGATTCGGGGTTGTTAGAAATAAGAACCCTAATTCTTTGTGTGATTGATTTAGGGTGTTTTGGGGGTTAAAAACCTTGTTAAAATGTAAGGTTTTAGCCTAGGAACAAACCCCAAACAACTAAAAACGAAATTAAGGACTTAAGGGACGAAATCTGCAAGCTACAGTGCAAAAATCGCGACTGGCCAGGGGGCCTGCCCAGGCGTCAGGCGCGGTGCGCCCAGGAGACAGGCGGGGCGCGCCCAGGCGCAGTGCGCCCTGACCCTGGCGCAGTGCGCCTTCAAGGCAGTGGCCAGGCAGGAACTTTGAAACGCTAACTTTTGCGTTGCTTGTCCGATTAAGCTCAAATTTGGACCATAGGTGTATTATGGTCTGAAAAGTTTGGGAAAATTTTTAGATTGAGTTTCCGACCCCTCGGGGGCACTGTAGACCGATCCGAATGTCCCGGTGAATAGTAAAATTCACATAAAGTTAGTAAACGGGAAGTTTATTAAATAGGCATTGTTTGTAACAATGTTTTATTGAACTCTAGTGTATTAGAGTTACTTGCAATGGGTATTAACCTATAATCATGTTGAAAATGATTGAATTATAGGTGCGGGACGAAATTCTACGGATCATATCGGAAAGCAAGGAACGGCAAAAGCTAGTTGTAATAATATTTCAGGTGAGTAATCTTGACTATATCTAGTATGATATATGGTGATTACAGTGGCACTACTTAAAGTAGTTGAATACGGTACAAGGGTAGAGTACCCGAGTAATATACGAACATGACATTTGAATTGTAATTCTAAATGGTGCAGTCTTATTAGCAAAGATTATTATCTTTGATATTAAACGATGCGGCCTTGTTGGCTATGACTCCGGTGCGGCCTTGTTGGCTATGTCTCCGATGCGGCCTTGTTGGCTATGACTCCGGTGCGGCCTTCGGGCTATGTCTCCGATGTGGCCTTCGGGCTATGATATTATATACAGCCTGTATGGCTATGATTACGTGCGGTCAATGATGACCATGAGTTTTGGGACAGACATTGTTTAAGAGTTTAATTGTTATTATACTCTTGTATATGTTTATCTGTTTGTTTGATTACTCATTGGGCTTGTAGCTCACGTTTTGTTTGATATGTCCCTGCAGGTGAGCGTGACCCTGCTAAGGGAAAAGATAAAGTCCGTGACTGAGGTCTTAGCGTTGAAGTAATACCCGGCTTGAAGAATGTATAATATTTATGTATTGTACTTCGTGATACACTTGTCCTCGTATTTGTTAACTAATACCCCTAATTATGGTTTTTATTGTAAGATATTTGGTTTGAAAAATGAAAAATTTTTGGGGTGTTTTTGTTAATAAGTCGGGTGTTACAAGTTGGTATCAGAGCCGTGGTTTAAGTGAACTAGGTGTCTTAGATTAGATCCCTGGACTTAAACCTTGAGAGAAACACAGATAATTGGACTGTTAGCTATATATAAGTTTGTTATTATATATATAATCTAACGGTTTGTTGAAATCTTGAAGTATGAGAAATACACGAAGCAATCCTACTGGTGTGAATTCGCGTGGAACTGCCAGAAGTGGACCAGCTAGGTCACGAGGAACTGCAAGAAGTGGACCAGCTAGGTCACGCGGCTCTGTTGGGCGAAGAGCACCAGCAAGGGAACCGGTGGGACAAAATCCACCTGATATACGAGCCATTGTAGAAGAAGTGGTTAGGCAGATGATGCCTGTATTATCGAACAATCCTCACCCGAGTGGAAATCCCAACCCAAGTGCAAATCCGGATCCTACTGAGGAGGCTGCAAAAAGTGTTCATGACGGGCAGCCTGAAAATGAAAGCCAGGGAGAAAGTCGAGCCCGGGCAGTAAAGGAAACACAAGGTGGGGAAGCCTCTGCAAGGAAAGTCGGGTGTACATATAAATCGTTTCTTGGTTGTAAACCAAAAGAATTTTCAGGGACAGATGATCCAGTCAAGGCTATGGAATGGATCATGCATATGGAAAAGGTGTTCCGAGTAAGCAAGTGTGCAGATGATGATAAAGTGGAATTTGCCACGAACCAACTTACAAGCGGTGCTTTACATTGGTGGCAAACTTACTATAAGTCACTGGATCTTGATTCGTCCCAATCGATACTTTGGGAGCAATTCAAGATAAAGTTTAATGAAGAATATTGCTCGGAAGTAGCTATTCAGAAGCTGGAGGATGAATTCCTGCATTTGGAACAGGGTTCCCGATCTGTTCAGGAATATACTCTTAGCTTTCTGGAAAAAGCTCGGTTTGCGGAACACCATGTCTACACTGAAAAGAGAAAGATCGACAAGTATGTTCGGGGATTGACAACCCGAATTAGAGAAGTTGTACAACCGTTGAAATTAACTAATTTTCGACAAGTGGTGGATCGAGCCACGGAACGAGAAACAGAACTGAAGAGACAGGAAGATGAAAAGAAAGTGTTGGAAACAAAACGAAAGGCGGAAGACCAAGGTTGGACGCCTCAGAAGAAGTCACAGCAATCCGGGTCTAAGGGTAAAAGTCAAAGGGACGATAGAAAATGGTGTGAAAAATGTCGAAAATGGCACTCTGGGAGTTGTCGGGTCAACACTACATCCACAAGTTGTCGAAATTGTGGAAAACCGGGGCATGATGTTTACAACTGTCGGGCGGAACGTAGGTGTTTCCAGTGTGGAGCTACGGATCATCTTCGCCTGAATTGTCCCGAGTTGAAGTCTATAGCGATCACTGACAGACCCAGGATTGAACAGGGCGGGAAGAAAGAAGAGCCGAAGAACAGGGGACGACCGATAGCCTGGCGAGCTTTCCAGATGACTGTGGAAGAAGCCCGTGAGAAGACCGATGTGGTGACAGGTATTTTCACTCTTAATACCATACCTGTATATGTTATCTTTGATCCGGGAGCCACCCACTGTTTTGTATCGGAATCTTTATTGCCTCGCCTGAATGTACCTTTAACACCGATGGATGAAAGCTTAGAAGTAGCTATAGCAGACGGCCGATATGTCTGGGTTTCTGAACATATGGAAGGTTGTCAGCTTAAAATCTACGGGACCGTTTTCCCTATAGATTTGAAGCCGATGACTACCAATGAATTTGGTGTAATAGTGGGGATGGATTGGTTAGCAACAAATTATGCTAACGTGGATTGCAGAAATAAAAGTATTACAGTGTTATCACCGGAAGGGGAATGGATGAAAATTCAAGGCGAACGACCTCGGTTACGAATGCCAGTTATCTCCTTTGCTCAAGCCCGAAGCTGTGTCAGTAAAGGAGGGATGTCCTATCTAGCTTATGTGTCGGTGGCTCAACCGATTAAAGTGGGAGTAGCAAATGTGAATGTGGTGAATGAGTTCCCAGATGTGTTTCCAGACGAACTTCCAGGGCTGCCACCAGATCGACAGATTGAGTTCACGATTGAACTGATTCCGGGAGCTGCTCCTGTTGCTCGAGCTCCATACCGTTTAGCACCTTCAGAGATGGTGGAACTGCGGAAGCAACTGGAAGAATTGTTAGACAGGGGTTTTATCAGACCGAGTACATCGCCTTGGGGAGCCCCTATTCTGTTTGTCAAGAAGAAGGATGGGTCAATGCGTATGTGTATTGACTATCGGGAACTAAACAAGATCACGGTGAAGAACAAGTACCCGCTACCCAGAATAGACGACTTGTTTGACCAGCTACAAGGCGCGTCCTACTTTTCCAAGATTGATCTGAGGTCAGGATACCACCAGTTGAAAATAAGGGAGTCAGACATTCCGAAGACGGCATTCCGGACGAGATACGGTCACTATGAGTTTTTGGTGATGCCTTTCGGGTTAACCAATGCTCCTGCAGTATTCATGGATCTTATGAACCGAGTGTGCCGACCGTTCCTTGATACCTCGGTGATAGTGTTTATCAATGACATCTTGGTGTATTCGCGAAGCCAAGCCGAACATGAAGTGCATTTGCGACAAGTATTGGAGTTGCTTCGCCGAGAAAAGCTGTATGCTAAATTCTCGAAGTGTGAATTCTGGTTAAGGGAAGTCCAATTCCTTGGCCATGTAATCAATGCTGAAGGGGTGAAGGTAGATCCAGCAAAGATTGAAGCCGTGATGAAATGGGAACCGCCCCGAAGTCCAACTGAAGTAAGAAGTTTTCTTGGTTTGGCAGGCTATTACAGAAGATTTGTTGAAAATTTCTCCTCGATAGCTGTCCCGTTGACCAAGTTGACTAAGAAAGGTGAAAATTTTACTTGGGCTGCAGAGCAACAAGAAGCATTCCAGAAGTTGAAACAAGCTTTATGTGAAGCGCCGGTGTTAGTACTACCACAAAGCGGAGAAGAGTATGTGATCTACAGCGATGCTTCTAAAATTGGTCTTGGGTGTGTTCTGATGCAGAAAGGTCGAGTCATAGCTTATGCGTCCCGCCAATTAAAAGATGCCGAAAAGAAGTATCCCGTCCATGATCTGGAATTAGCTGCGGTGGTTCTAGCGTTGAAGTTGTGGAGACATTATTTATATGGTGTAAAGTTTGTTATTTACACTGATCATAAGAGCCTGAAGTATCTTTTTGACCAGAAAGAGCTCAGCATGAGACAGCAAAGATGGATGGACCTGTTGAAAGATTTTGATTGTGAAATTCAGTACCACCCTGGCAAGGCAAATGTAGTGGCAGATGCTCTAAGTCGAAAAGAAGCTCCTCTAAAAGTTACATCCGCGTGTATGGGTGTAGTGAGCCGGTTACCAGGATTGATTCGTTTGGCACAAGAGGAAGCGTGTAAGCCGGAGAATGTAAAAAGTGAAAGAATGGTAGGATACTTGAAGCATCTGGAAGAAAATGCTCAGAATTTGAAGACCTTCAGAGGCCGAATATGGGTCCCAAAACAAGGAGAAGCGCGGAATTTACTTCTAGAAGATAGCCATTATAGCCGATATGCAGTTCATCCGGGCAGTACCAAGATGTATCGGACGTTAAAACCGATGTATTGGTGGCCTGGAATGAAAAGGGACATTGGAAGATATGTAGAAAAATGTTTGACTTGTTTGCAAGTTAAGTCAAACCATCAGAAACCATATGGGGAAATACAGCCATTGCCGATTCCGGAGAAGAAATGGGACCATATTACCATGGATTTTGTAACAAAATTGCCGCGGACACCGCGAGGTTATGATTCTATATGGGTGATTGTGGATCGATTGACCAAATCGGCACAATTTATACCCTATAAGGAAAAATACAGAGTAGATCAACTGGCGAAAATCTACATTGATGAAGTATTTTGTCGGCATGGAGTACCGGCATCGATTGTGTCGGACAGAGACAGCAGATTTACTTCCCATTTTTGGCAGAGTCTTCAAGAGCAATTGGGTACAAAGGTACTTATGAGTACCGCGTATCATCCACAGACTGATGGTCAGAGTGAAAGAACGATCCAAACTTTGGAAGATATGTTGAGGACTTGTGTCATTGACTTCGGTGGAAGCTGGGAAGATCATTTGCCTTTAGTGGAATTCGCGTACAATAACAGCTATCATTCCAGTATTCAGATGGCCCCGTATGAAGCCTTGTATGGAGCACCGTGCCGTACTCCAACCTGCTGGACTGAAGTTGGGGAAAAGCCGTTGGCTGGACCCGAAATTGTTGCTCAGACTGAAGAAAAGATCAAACTGATACGTGAAAACTTGAAGGTAGCTCAGAATCGACAGAAACAGTATGCAGATAAACGGGTGAAACCGATAAAATTCCAAGCGGGAGATATGGTTATGCTCAAAGTATCCCCTTGGAAAGGCTTAATTCGTTTTGGGAAGAAAGGAAAGTTGAGTCCTCGTTTCATTGGACCTTTCCGTATATCCCAAAGGGTTGGAGCCGTGGCGTATAGATTGGAGTTACCGGATGAACTTCATGGTATACATGATGTATTCCATGTGTCCCATTTGAGGAAGACGTTGTTTGATAAATCTCAACAAGTACCTCTTGCTGAAATTGAGGTTGATGAAAAGCTGAGATACCCGGAACAACCTGAGCGAGTGTTAGACCGCAAGATAAGACAGCTTAGAAACAAGAAGATCAGTATGGTGAAAGTCCTTTGGCGTCATCACAAAGGTTCCGACATGACGTGGGAGACCGAAAGTGAGATGAGGGAGAAATATCCTCAACTTTTTGTATGATTTCGGGGACGAAATCTCTTAAAGGAGGGGAGAATTTGTAACGCCAAAAATGTATTTATTATATAATTATAATAAAAGGGCAAAATTGTCATTTTACCTCAAGAGGGTAATTTGGTCATTGGGACAGAAAAGGACTTGTTATGTAATAATATTTTAAGTCTTGGATTTAAAATGTTATAAAAGTTGATCATTTGTCATAAATTGTGTTATTTGTGGCAAAACTTTGAAATATGTAACTTCAAGGACCAAATTGTAATTTCTGGAAGTATATAAGAGAGACTTGTGTGCAGAATTTTGGGAGTTACGGGAACTTCTTGTGGCTGAAATTCTGCAGAGGATTGAAAGGTTTCTTGAAGGTTTGAAGCTTGGATTGTGATCCTTGGCTTAAAAGGGCATAATTGGAAGAATTTGAGGTAAATTTCCAAGTTCTTGATTGTTGTTCTTGGTGAGTTGTGTAAAACTCAAAAACTGTAAATTCAGTTGTGTTTGTGTGTTCAAATTGGTTAGATACTTCCATTAAGTCCTTATACCAAAGACCTAACTCAATCCAATGGAAGTAGGATGCTATAAATGGTAAAATTGAAGATTCGGGGTTGTTAGAAATAAGAACCCTAATTCTTTGTGTGATTGATTTAGGGTGTTTTGGGGGTTAAAAACCTTGTTAAAATGTAAGGTTTTAGCCTAGGAACAAACCCCAAACAACTAAAAACGAAATTAAGGACTTAAGGGACGAAATCTGCAAGCTACAGTGCAAAAATCGCGACTGGCCAGGGGGCCTGCCCAGGCGTCAGGCGCGGTGCGCCCAGGAGACAGGCGGGGCGCGCCCAGGCGCAGTGCGCCCTGACCCTGGCGCAGTGCGCCTTCAAGGCAGTGGCCAGGCAGGAACTTTGAAACGCTAACTTTTGCGTTGCTTGTCCGATTAAGCTCAAATTTGGACCATAGGTGTATTATGGTCTGAAAAGTTTGGGAAAATTTTTAGATTGAGTTTCCGACCCCTCGGGGGCACTGTAGACCGATCCGAATGTCCCGGTGAATAGTAAAATTCACATAAAGTTAGTAAACGGGAAGTTTATTAAATAGGCATTGTTTGTAACAATGTTTTATTGAACTCTAGTGTATTAGAGTTACTTGCAATGGGTATTAACCTATAATCATGTTGAAAATGATTGAATTATAGGTGCGGGACGAAATTCTACGGATCATATCGGAAAGCAAGGAACGGCAAAAGCTAGTTGTAATAATATTTCAGGTGAGTAATCTTGACTATATCTAGTATGATATATGGTGATTACAGTGGCACTACTTAAAGTAGTTGAATACGGTACAAGGGTAGAGTACCCGAGTAATATACGAACATGACATTTGAATTGTAATTCTAAATGGTGCAGTCTTATTAGCAAAGATTATTATCTTTGATATTAAACGATGCGGCCTTGTTGGCTATGACTCCGGTGCGGCCTTGTTGGCTATGTCTCCGATGCGGCCTTGTTGGCTATGACTCCGGTGCGGCCTTCGGGCTATGTCTCCGATGTGGCCTTCGGGCTATGATATTATATACAGCCTGTATGGCTATGATTACGTGCGGTCAATGATGACCATGAGTTTTGGGACAGACATTGTTTAAGAGTTTAATTGTTATTATACTCTTGTATATGTTTATCTGTTTGTTTGATTACTCATTGGGCTTGTAGCTCACGTTTTGTTTGATATGTCCCTGCAGGTGAGCGTGACCCTGCTAAGGGAAAAGATAAAGTCCGTGACTGAGGTCTTAGCGTTGAAGTAATACCCGGCTTGAAGAATGTATAATATTTATGTATTGTACTTCGTGATACACTTGTCCTCGTATTTGTTAACTAATACCCCTAATTATGGTTTTTATTGTAAGATATTTGGTTTGAAAAATGAAAAATTTTTGGGGTGTTTTTGTTAATAAGTCGGGTGTTACATGTGAGTAGGTCATAAATATTGTGGAGCATAGTAAATACTTTGTATAACATTTATATCAATATGTAAAATATCTCTAGTTCTCTAATAGATGTAGCTCGATCAGATTAGATCAGAGTGAACCACTTAAATCATTGTGTTATTGTTTGGTTCTTCTAGTCATCTTCATTAGTTTAGATAATCATATAAGAAGCGTGTTTGTCTGAGGGCTTAATCCTAATAAATTGGTATCAAATTTATGGCTAAAGAAGGGAGGATTAAGATCGAAAAATTTGAAGGTAACACTTTTGGCACTTGGAGGATGCGGATAGAAGACAATGTCTACCAGAAAAAGCTACATCTACCCCTTACTAGTATGAAACCTGAAGCTATGAAACAGGGGGAGTGGGATATATTAGATCAGCAGGCTCTTGGAGTCGTCCACTTGTCGTTGGTGAATAACGTTGCTTACAACATCGTCAATGAGATAACAATATCCAATATGATGAAGGCATTACCTAACATGTATAAGAAGCCCTCTGCAGCAAATAACAAGTTCCTAATCAAGCAGTCAGATAACACGAAGATGTAATAAGGCGGTTTGGTGACAAATTATTAAATGAGTTCAACTTAGCAATATCAAAATTGATATCTGTCGACATTGGGTATGAAGACGATGCCCAGGTGTTAGTGCTACTATCTTCGCTTCGAGAAAGCTGGTCCAGAACAAATATTTGCAGAAAGAATACAGGTGAATGCTCTAGTAGTTTGATGAGCACAAAAGAACGATTGAGAATGTCTAACAGAGGAAGAAGTAAATTAAAAATGAGAGTAAATTCTAAAGGTAAAAAAGACATCACTTACTGCAATTGAAAAGAAAGCAGTCATTTTAAAAATCGGTGCGCAAAGCTTTTCATAGATTAAACAAAGAAGAGAGTGAAAAGTGGAAGAAGACTGCGATACGCAATTACATTCATTATTGAGAGTTCTATCAAATTTTAGATACTAGATTTCAGTGCCTCGTTCCATACAAGCCATTGTAGAGACATAATGCATAATTTTCGACGTTACAGTGTCAATGTGTGGCTTGCAGACAATCAGAGTCGAGATATCACAGGTGTAGGGGATGTTGTCTTCTAGATATCCTTAGGGTGGATGTAGAAATTGAAAAACATGAAGTTCATTACAGACCTGAAGAGGATGTTGATATATATGTAGGGCAGTTGGATGATGAGGGGCACTACGTTGAGTTCGACAATCATTAGTGGAAAATGATGAAGGGAAAACTAGGAGACCTTTTATATAGTCAAGGCTTTGGTAAGAGAAACAAACACTACGGTTGAAGATATGAAGACTTCCACTCTATGACACCAGAGACTAACACATGAGTGAGAAGAAAATGAAGATGTTGGCATCTAAGGTTAAGATTATGAATCTAAAAAGTACAATTTTAGAATTTTGAGAACTTTATGTCCGCGTAAAATGTAAGAAAGTCACATTTGCTAAGGTAGGGAAAGTTCTGAAAACAAATAAGCTAGAACTTGTTCATTCAAACGTGTTTGGGTCAACTTGAGTATCCTCGTCAAGGTGTTTGGGTTACTACCTTACTTTCATATATGAGTTCATGAGGAAAGTATGGGTTTATTTTCTAAGAATAAATTTAAAGTCTTCACCACCTTGAAGAAGTGGAAAGCTGTCTTAGACGAATCTCAAGGTCAAATTCCTAAAGTTAGATAATAGGGGAAAATATAGCAACCAAGAGTTTGTTGATTACTACATTGTATATGGTATCCATACGTAAAAACGGTTCCGGATATACCTTAGCCATTTGGAGTGGTGAACCGGATGAACAAAACTCTAAATAAGAGGGTGAAAAGTATGAGATTACATACAAGGCTTCTAAAGATGTTATGTGCATATGTCGTGAATACCCTAGCCTATCTAATCAACAAGGGACCTTTAATCCCTATAGGGTTCAAGATTCTATAAGATGAATGGCGAGTTCGAGAAATATCCCTCGGATACTTGAGCGTTTTAGATGTGTTTGTATATTAAGGTTAAGGACAAAGAAAGAGATAATTTAGAGGCAAAGACGAATATGTGCCTTTTATGGATGGCATAGGGTAGCTTTTGGGATAACCAAGATCGTAAGGTTGTCTGAAGCTGGGATGTGACATTCAATGAAGGTGCTCTATACAAATATGATCTCACAGATACTTTGATCAAAGCAAAATATCCAAAGATAGAAAGCTACGGAAGGTTGGTATTCCGAACGGAGACCTTGCAAAGCCTTCTTGTACCACAAAGAATAACAAACAATCCAAAGGAAGTAGAAGCATAGAAGCATCTAGTGTCATTGAAGTGAGTATGAGAGAATTCGAAGGCAGCATAGCCTCATATAGTGATTCTACATAAAATGATTATGAAGGTACCGAAACTACAATAGGTGGTATACTTTGACAATCCACTTGAGAGAGAATTCCTCTAATACGATACCCAACATTAACAAATTACTTGTGCTGACTGAGAATGAGGAACCAAAAACTTATCCGGAAACCTTAATGATGAAAGATTCCATACACTGGAATAATGTTATGGATGATGAGTTACACTCACTTGACAATAATGAGACTTTGACTCTTGCTAATTTACCGACAATGAAGATGACATTGACCAATAGGTGAATATTTAGAGTCACAAAAGAAGCTGATGGAAGAAATAGATACTATGCCAGATAGGCGGTGAAGGAATTTCAACATATGAATGTGATCATTTACAAAGAAATCTTATCTCCAGTTTTAAAAAATGACCATAGTCAAAACGATCCTTAGTATTGTGGCTTCGAAAGATTTATTTCTTCAGCAGGTTGATGTGAAGACAACGTTCTTACATGGTGACCTTGATGAAGATATCTACAAGGCACAACCAAAAGGATTTGAATTTGCTAGGAAGAAAAACCTGGTGTGCAAGTTGAAGAAAAGTCTGTATGGACTAATAGAAACTCCAAGGTATTTGTACTTAAAATGCCCACACTAGAGGTGAAAGTGATCATTGTTGTTACTAAAAAAAATTCTAGTCCTCATTCATCATCCTCTTGGTATATATTAATGATATGTTGGTGGCGGGGTCCAACATACCCACTTGTAGCTCTCTCATTTTTCCCGGCACTTGTCGCCCACTCATTGGCTATGCCCATTCTTTTCACATACTTCATTATTCAACAATAACTTTTTTTATTTGTAAAAAAAATTAAAAAAGTAAAGTTATTAAAAATTCAGTTCTTTACAAAATTGAGCATAGTCTTTAAAATTCGAAAAAAAATAATCTTTTATTTTTATAAAAACCAAAATTTTGTCACCAAAAATGGTGGAAGTTTAAGATTCTTCCACTAATTATATTAGTGAGTTTGCAAAATAAGAACTTTAAAAAATAAACTTTCTAAGGATTCACACTCTAGTTTAAATATATTAGTTTTTATAAATTATAACGAAATACTTTTTGTTTTCAACTTCAAAAACACAAGTGAAAAAATTATTCATCTTATTATTTTAGTGAGTTATCAACTTCAAAAAAAAGTAATGATGTTAAAAGATTTTAGTTTTTAAATGAATCCAAGTTTGTATAAAAACTAAGAGATGAAAACTTTTGTTCACCAAATCAAAAATCCTTTTAAAGGTTTTGTATACACCATATATTATGAATTTTTCACAAATAAAATTTTAAAATAACGTTGTTTAAATATCACACTTTATTTTACAAGATTTCAAGTTTAAAAAAATAATTTTTAATATGATATGATCCTAAATGAGATGATCAAAAATATTTATGATCCAAACTGTTTTGATTCAACATTTCATGATCATTAATTTATTATGATCTAAAAAATCAATGATTAAAACATATTACGATCTCAAATATATCTTTTATGATTCAAAATTACATGCTTCAGAAATGTTATGATCCCAAATTGTTATAAGACAAATTTGATTTGGTTGAATAGATTATGATCGAAAATGCTATAATCCAAAACTATATGATCCAAAATGTTAAAATTTAAAGTCAAATGTTCAAAAATAAAATGATTCAAAATGTTAAAAAAAATTATGAACCAAAAGAAAAAATCGAAAAATTTAAATAAATAAATAAATAAATAAGAAATACTAAATAAACAATAGTAATAAAAAGAAGCTAAAATAGAGTTTAACTACATCATAAAATATGAAAAATACAAAACATTTAATAATAAAATAACATTAAAATTAAAATAAGATAAACAAAATATAGGAAAAACCGTTCAAAATTATGATACATGGACGTGCCTAACATATGATCGTATCTCTATGCCCGTATTTTATTACAGGACGAGCGTCGCAATCGATCACGTCACTTTCAAAAATTGCACTTATTGCACATACCTTTTAGGCTTTGACGAAATAGATTGACAAAAATTGCTCTCGCAGTTCAGATCATTTTTTGGGTTCCACCAGATGCAGACTATATATATATATATATATATATATATATATATATATATATATATATATATATATATATATATATATATATATATATATATATATATATATATATATATATATATATATAGGGATGGGTTCAATGCAGAACCAAATTATATTGCCTAACTGTAGAACCACGATCATAACCGTTAGATTAGATTCCTTGGTATGATGGTAAAATGGAAATACTAGAAATAAAACCTCCAATAAATACGTCCAGTAAATGAACAAATGTTCATCAATGAACAAACAAACGTTAATTACATTCTCTATATATTCATTCTTTGTAAATGGACATATGTTCATAAATGAAGATATGTTCATCAATGAACATGCATTCATCTCCTTATCTGTATATATGAATTCCCTGTAAATGAACAAATGTTCATAAATGAACATATGTTCATAAATGAACACATCAATGAACATAATGTTCATCAATGAACATAATGTTCATCAATGAACATATGTTTCAACAAATCACTTAACATTTGACGCTCCTATATTTTAGGGATGGATAAAAAACCCAATATGCCCTTGTCTGGGTATGATTCCCTACATTAGGTGCATAGTTTTATAATGCGTCCCTTTTAATCTAATCCATTAATATAATGATACAAGGGTTATAATGATGGTTCTTTGGTTAGGTGATTTAATTTAGTTCTATATTGAACATTCATATATATATATATATATATATATATATATATATATATATATATATATATATATATATATATATATATATATATATATATATATATATATATATATATATATATATATAAACCATACAATAGATGAAACTTAGAAAAAATGATAGTTTTAGGGATTAGTGATTAAACTTTTTGGGTAGTTAGGTGGAACAAACAAAATTTTTTTTATTTTTAGTGAAATTTCATTTAAATAACTTTTCTTATCAATAGTCAAACATGGTCAAACGGGGTAAACAAGTCATATTGTACTTGTTTTTCACAGAAAAAAAAAGTAAATGGTAAAACCTCTTATAGAAACATTTTAAGGTATATAATTTGAA
Organism: Cichorium intybus; assembly: GCA_023525715.1. Taxonomy (NCBI): domain Eukaryota; kingdom Viridiplantae; phylum Streptophyta; class Magnoliopsida; order Asterales; family Asteraceae; genus Cichorium; species Cichorium intybus. The sequence continues at coordinate 6,439,412 of CM042013.1, forward strand.
CAAACAAAAAACTTGATTATTATTTAATCAACATAACTCTTCAAATGACCATAAAGTTAAGCAAAATAACTTTTTCCCACCATTTCTCATCTTCGTTTTTTGATGCACTTTTTAACATCATTATCAGTGGCGGAACCAGAAATGTAGAGCAGTAGTGGCACAATTTTTTTTTCAAAAACTATACTAATTATATCTATCACATATGCAAAAATCAGTAGCAGCAATGTCAATTGCAATATTTAGTTTATCAATATACCCTGTTCTAATTACAAGATCTGGTCATTCTTTAAAGCTGAAAAGTAGAATAATACCAAAATCAAATTGTGCATTTAGAATAAGATAATTATCATATTATATTAATGGAAGACATTAGACATGCCTGGTAATATCAGGAGCCAGACCGCCATCTTCACCAACATTACATCCTTGTGCACCATATCTCTTTGCAATAACAGCCTGCATTTCAACCGATGACAAATTTTCAAAAGAAAATAAAATGAGAATGTGTTGGTAGGTAATAAGTAATAACTAATAAAAAACTCACCTTCAAATGATGATATGTCTCAGATCCCATTTGCATTGCCTCCTCAAATCTTTGTGCCCCAACTGGAAGAATCATTATCACCTAATCATATTAAAATAAATTCACAGAAGATTGAACTACATTAAAAATTTACCACATATATTAATATATATACGCTTACTCGTATAGCTAAATTGTTCCCAGCTTGTTTTCCACCACTTATTAGAGTGAAGGCAGGAACAGGAAGAACATTGATTCCTCTTCCAAAAATGGCAACGTACTAAACCAACTAAAGAAGAAATGAGACAAACTGCACATCCAACAGCCCCCAAGCCAGCAACTCTGATATTGAGAGGAAATACCTTCACAATAAGAACCTTAATTTGTGCTACCAAGATGCAATATATCACAAGGGTATTTCGTCCAATTCCGTGCACCACCAGAAGTGTCTTCAAAAACCACCGGAAGCTGAGAAAACTTAGGGGTATTTTCGCCCATTTTCAGATGAAACCCATTAACCGCAACAATTCACCGGAATATTATTGAATTTTGGGACAAACATGGGGGTAATTCCGTCCAATTTCAGAACAGCGCCAGTAGCAAATATGTTGTAATTGCATATTCAGTTTTGTCCGAATCTATTATCGGCTGATCAATTTGGTTCTCAGTTTTGTCTAAATCTATCATCGCCTTCACATTCCTTGCGTTTTTTTTTATCGAGTTTAGAAGTCGACAGGAGGTTTTCTTTTCTTTTGCGTTTTGATGAAAGGAAGCAACAACGAATTCATCCCGCATCTAATTTTCATCTTTTGGGCTTCATCTTCTGGGCTGAATTACATATATGGGCTACTACTAAGAGAAAATTGAGTAGTGTCCCGTGCCACTGTGGGCACAAGCCCAGTTCCACCATTGATCATTATGTCATACTTATCACGATAATGTTGATAACTATGATGTTTGCCAATAAATTCTAGTATTCGCTAGATTAAAATAGAAAACATAATCAACTAACTAACTGAAAGTCACTACACAATACGCATGTGTAGATAAATTATGAACAACTTTCCTTCTATGATTCTATAATTGCTTGAAAACCCATTCCGGTAGACATTATGTAATGTCCGTCAATATTGTTGAAAATCATAAATATTGATCGAGATATTTTAGAAGAATAAATTGATGTTTACCATAATTTTGAGCAAATATGTACGATTCAATAGAGAGTAGTTATGAATTTGAGCTAACTATTATGTAGCGACTTTTGAGTTTTCATGAAAATCAAAGCAAAGTCATTAAATTAAAAAATTGAATTGGTGGCCAAATTTGAATGATGAATTTGATGGTGATTCCATTACACTACTCAAACCTATCCGTAAGATTATATGCTTGTTTAATTATGAGATTTTGACATTATATATGATATAACTTAATTATGTAATATGCTAATGTCATATAATTTTCTTTTTGTTTTGGTATAAAGCAACAATGGTATCTTTTATTTATTTATTTTATTGTTTTTTTATTTCTACATTATATGTCTTACGTTTATGTTATGCTTTTAATTTTATATTTAAGATAGTTATATAATGATATAACTTTTCAAATGTAATGTCCGTCAATATTGTTGAAAATCATAAATATTGATCGAGATATTTTAGAAGAATAAATTGATGTTTACCATAATTTTGAGCAAATATGTACGATTCAATAGAGAGTAGTTATGAATTTGAGCTAACTATTATGTAGCGACTTTTGAGTTTTCATGAAAATCAAAGCAAAGTCATTAAATTAAAAAATTGAATTGGTGGCCAAATTTGAATGATGAATTTGATGGTGATTCCATTACACTACTCAAACCTATCCGTAAGATTATATGCTTGTTTAATTATGAGATTTTGACATTATATATGATATAACTTAATTATGTAATATGCTAATGTCATATAATTTTCTTTTTGTTTTGGTATAAAGCAACAATGGTATCTTTTATTTATTTATTTTATTGTTTTTTTATTTCTACATTATATGTCTTACGTTTATTTTATGCTTTTAATTTTATATTTAAGATAGTTATATAATGATATAACTTTTCAATCGTGTGTATATATATATATATATATATATATATATATATATATATATATATATATATATATATATATATATATATATATATATATATATATATATATATATAAATCTTCATTAAAATCTCAATATTTTGGCTCCGTTTATGAAAAAGTCTCAAATTAATTTTTATTAACAAAGAAGTAGAATCTATGATATACCACCGAAAACGTTATAAGAGAAGGAAGTATCCGACATGTACATTGTTGCCAGGAGAGCATCTTCTTTCGCCTCATTCGTCGATACAAGTGAGACGCAAATACCGCTAAAAAATCAAACATAACAGATGTGAAATTAATTTCAAAATACAACCATTGTTCCTTTCAATCATTATCGTTCGGTTGTATAAAGAACTGGAAAATTTAGATAGAAACAAATTGATATGAAATAAGTCAAAAGAAATTAAAATAAAAAGTTACCATCGGTGTCTTCAAAGAAAACCTGAGCAATGAAAATTGAAACCAAACTCGACATATAAGGCTGAAGGGTGTGCAAGACACCCATGACAACCCAAGACTCCCGCCACGTCATCGCCACGTCACAAAGACTTCCAAGACTTCCACTAGGGGTGTGCAAGACTCCCATGACTCCCATTTTAATTTCCAAATCACATTTTTATTTTCCATTTTTTTAATTAAGACCAAACATTAAATTAAATTTAAATAAAAACATTATATTAATTAAAACCATAATATTAAAATAAAAAAACATTACATTAAATTAAAAAAGACATAAAAAAAAATTAAACATCTCCTAAATTATTTTAAAATAAAAAGCATTTACTAGTCGTCGTCGTCGTCGGTTGCGTCGTTGCGAGTCGCGTACACGTACTCCGTCAAATCGTGTCGGAGATTGGCATTCATTTCCGCATTGTGTATTTTTAGTACACGAGTAAAGTATGCCTCGCTACCGGGAACAAATTGTGTCGGCTCCTGTGTCATATGATGAGGTTGATAGATGCAAATATTCCGACATTTTTCTTCAATTATCATATTGTGTAATATGATAACACCGTTCATTACTTTGCGTATGTTGTCGAGGTGCCATGCTCGTGACGGATTTTGCACTATAGTTCATCTCTTTTTTAGGACACCGAATGCACGTTCCACATCTTTCCGTGCGGACTCTTGACGTTGCGTGAATAGTACCCGTTTCTCGTCAATCGGGTGTTGGTACGCTTTTACAAATGTGGAATAATTTTGATATATACCGTCGGTGAGTAAATACCCACGTGGGTATTCGGAGTCGTTCACTTTAAACGGAACGTCAGCCGATTTCCCTAGTAGGATATCGTTGAATATCGGCGATGAATCTAGAACGTTTAGGTCGTTGTTCGCCCCCGGAACCCCGAAGTACGCATGCCAAATCCATAAATCTTGTGACGCCACCGCTTCTAGTATTAGGGAAGGTGTGCCGTGATGACCCCCGGTGTATTGTCATTTCCACGCGTTTGGACAATTTGCCCAATCCCAATGCGTACAATCTATGCTCCCGAGCATACCCGGTAGACCATGTGACTGGTGATGTGCCGCATATAGTTCTTCAACATCGTTTCGTGTAGGTTTTTACAAATAAATAGGACCGTATAACTCATAAATATATTCACAAAAAACATACATACTTTGCCGAGCGGTTTTTGCCGACATCCGCAAATATTCGTCAACGGCGTCAAAAGTGTATCCATAACCCAAAAGACGAAGAGCCGCTCCACATTTTTGGTGTGGCGTAAAACCCCTTTTGCCTCGTCCGTCGTATCGCAATTGGAAAAGTTCGTAGTTGGCTTCCAAATCGTGCACGATCCGTAGAAACATCGATCGGGTCAAACGAAACCGGCTTTTGAAATCCTTGTCGTCATACACGCAATCTTCGGAAAAATAGTCGCGAATAAATTTTTCGTGTCCTTCTTCGCGGTTTTATTTTTCGCCGCTAATCGCCGCCTTTTTTCCGGAGTCTCTGCTCGGTTCACGTAAATAGTCGCGACTTCCATCATTGCCGTGAATACCAAATCATCACCCGAGTCTTCAGAATCCGAATGGAAATCCATATGTATATTGAGAGCAAAATGTGTGTTTGTATGTGTGTAAAATATAAGATGTGTGTGTAAAATATAAGATGTGTGGGTATGTATTTATAATATGTAAAAAAAATAATTTTTTTTTTAACATCCCAACGGTCGACCAACGGATACATTTTTCAAAATCGTCCGTCTTCAAGCGTTCAAGGTACGACGACCTGGGGACGCAGCACGTCGAGGACGCGGGGGGGGGGGGGGGGGCGCGGTGTTTGCCGCGTCTTTCCTGCTGAGGTGGAGGACGCGTGGGGGCCGCGTGCGGCATACCCCACAGCCTAAGATTTCCATCTTGAACGACGCTATTTAATTTGAACCCTACTTTCATAAATCGCAAATATTCAACAAGAAAGAAGAAGGAAATCGAATCGTGTAATATACCACCGAAAACATTACAAAAGAAAGAAGCAAGGTTATCAAACTCCCGAGTTTACTCTTAAACTCTTACGAGTTTACGTTCCCAAATTCTAAAAACGATCCCGATTCCGTATACGGTCCGAGTCTACTAAGTTTAATAAAAATTTGATTTTTGACTTTATTTGACATTTTGACTGAAAAATTAAATTCTAACTTATAAGACTTGTAACCCTAAATTTCCTTCCGTCTTTCATTATACTCCAGAATCCAGACCAATTTAGTTTTATGTTATTGCAGTTGGTGGACTAAACTTGGAAGAAGAAAGTGTGGATGTAGAAGAGAGAAATGATATGATGGATGATTCGTTTGTTATTTTAGATTAAATTAGATTGGATATGTCTATTAGCTATTTTGAATCTTTGAAAAAAAAAATTGTAACTTGTGAACTTATGGTATAATATGTATTTCTTCATTTTCTGTGTTTTTGGTAGAATCTTACGATCCGATCCGATTCTACGATCCCGATTTTGCAAAACAAAAAACGATACTAGGTAGGATCTCGAGTTTGATAACCTTGGAAAGAAGTATCCGACAGGTACGTTGTTGCCAGGAGAGCATCTTCTTTCGCCTCATTCGTCGATACAAGTGAGACGCAAATACCGCTCAAAAATCAAACAAAACAGATGTGAAATTAACTTCAAAATACAACCATTGTTCCTTTCGGTCATTATCGTTCGGTTGTATAAAGAACTGTAAAATTTAAATTTAGATAGAAACAAATTGATATGAAATAAGTCAAAAGAAATTAAAATAAAAACTTACCATCGGTGTCTTCAAAGAAAACCTAAGCAATGAAAATTGAAACCAAACTCGACATATAAGATTTCCATCTTGAACGACGCTATTTAATTTGAACCCTACTTTCATAAATCGCAAATATTCAACAAGAAAGAAGAAGGAAATCGAATCGTATCGGGGCCGATTTCTACCCTCCAGGAGCCCTAAAAGGGGCGGTAAGCAGCAGCAGCATGACGCGTGTGAAATTAGGAGAGGATGACTTAGCTGTTGTTGATGAATCACGAAATTACTAACTGTCGGTAGCATGATGGAAGCATGAGTGGTGAAATTGGAAAAAGGCGGTGAGCAAGACAGGTTCTTATTGGACGAAAACGGGAGAAGAAACTGAGAGTTATTTCCTACGTCCAATTGAGAACGTAAAAAAGTCTAGAAACTTAAGAACACATTTTATGAACTTTTTTTTCTACACAATATTTTTCAAAAAAAAATATACCTAATTTTTTATACTATGCGACTAGAAGATCTAAAAAAATTCAAGTAATTTTTTTTCATATGCATATGCATATTCATAAGCATATGAAAAAAATGATTTTTTTGAATTTTTTTTAAATATCTTAAAAGTTCTATATACGTCGCATTGGAAAAAAAAATTTGAAAAAAAAAGTTTATATATGCATATATGCATATACATGTGAATTTTATATATATATATATATATATATATATATATATATATATATATATATATATATATATATATATATATATATATATATATATATATATATATATATATATATATATATATATATATATATATATATATATATATAAAATAGATGAAACTTAAAATACGGTAATTGTAGGGATTTAGTGGCTAAATTTTTTTTTTGACTAATTAGGTGGAACAAAACAAAATTTTTGTTATTCTTAATGAAATTACTTTAAATGAATTTTTATACCAATAGTCAAACATTGTCAAATAGGTAAACAAGTCAATTTTCATATTTTTTACATTAATAAATAAAATAAAATCTTAATGGTAAAACCACTTAAAGAGACATTTGAGATATCAAATTGGAAAAAACCTAAAGCTTGATTATTATTTATATTGACATTAATTTTTATTCGACCATCAAATTACGCAAAATGTATTTTTCCTACCACTTTTAATTTTAATTATTTGGAAAGCACTTTCTAAAACATTATGTGATACTTATTGTGATGGTGTTGATATCTGTTACGTTGGCCAAGAAATCCTATACATTTTCGTAAAATTAAAATGTAAAACATTTACATACACGAACTAAAAGGCACTCCACAATATGACATACAAAACATGAACAACTTTCTTTCTATCATCGCTTGAAGGCAATTTTCTACGAAATTTATGCAATGATAGCTAATTTTGTTGAAAATCATAAATATTGATTGTGATATTCTAGGAGAATAGATTAGTGGTTACCCTAATATTGAAAAAATGGGTACGATTCTGTTGAGAGTAATTGTGAATTTATGCTAACATTATTTTTTTTTTTGAAACAATAAATATGAAATTAAAAAGCTGAAAAACCAAGTCGAACAAAGAACTCAACCGGCCAGCAGGAGAGTACAAACAAAGAAATTCACCAAGTATACAATCAAAACACCAACATTACAGTTCAGAGAACTTATGCTAACATTATTATGTAGCAAATTCTTAGTTGCCATTAAAAGTAGTTAATTAAAATGAAAATTTGATATGGTGGCCAAGTTTGAAAGATGAATTTGATGGTGATTGCATGCACACAACTCAAATCTATTCATACGATTATATGATTGTTTAATTATGAGATTTGTGATCTTAGATTTGATTTAACTTAATTGTGTAATATATTAATGTGATATCTGTCTTTTTTCTTATGGTGTGAAGAAAAACGGTATCTTCGTTTATTCATTTTTATAATTCTATTGTTTTCGTTTTCGTTTTCAATTTTATATTTGTTAAGATAGTTATATAATAATATAACTTCAAGCATGTGTGTCTATTATATATATATATATATATATATATATATATATATATATATATATATATATATATATATATATATATATATATATATATATATATATATATATATATATATATATATATATATATATATATATATATATATATATATATATATATATATATATATATATATATATATATATATATATATATATATATATATATATATATATATGGTTAGGTTCTATTGAGAACTCAAATATTCATGAGATCTTAAGAACTCATTCTGATTGGTCAGATCATAAAAGGGCACGATTGTCATTCTACGTAATTCACATTTAATGTTGATTTTTTTATTTTTGGCAATAATACCAACAACTCCTAAAATCAAGGCTATTAGATTTGAATTTTCAAATTTAAAAAAAATCAAAATTTTATTTTTGTATTTTCGTTTTTATTTTTGAATTATTTTTTCCGGAATTAGAAAAACATAAAAGTTCTGAATTTTTTTTTAAAAAAAAACAAATTTTGAAAATTTTAAAAAAATATTTGTGCATTTGCATGTGTATATATATGCATAATCGCAAATGCATATATGCATATTTTCACAATTCATATATACATATTCGTATTTTTAATATATAAATGTAAAAAAATGAACAACGCATTTTATTATAAACAATAATATACAACTGTTTTGAACAATACATACATAAAATTAAAAAAGTACAACAATATACAATTGTTTTGAATGATACATACAAATTTATTAGAAATAATGAACGTTACATACAAAAAATATAAAAAATACAACGAAAATTTATGATATCTTCATTTCTCAAATTTTCAATTTTCATTTCTTCAATTTGCTCGAGAAATTCTCAAAAATCTGCAATAACATTAATAAAAATTAATATACATATATATTCAAAAATATTAAAATAAATACATACATGCATATACGCATATGAACAAATGCACATCTATTTTTGCATATATATATATATATATATATATATATATATATATATATATATATATATATATATATATATATATATATATATATATATATATATATATATATATATATATATATATATATATATATATATATATATATATATATATATATATATATATGCATATGTGCACATACGTATTTATACGCATAGAAACATATATGCACATATGCATTTATATAACTACATATTAAAAAAAAACCCCAAAAAAGACTTACATGCATATATACACATATGCACATAGACACATATATGTATGCATATGTATGCAAATATGCACACATGTGTACACAAACAAATAGACATATATGAATATGTACACCTATGCACATATACACATACGTATATGCATATATGTACATATGTATATAATAATACTCACATACGTATGTGTGCATATGCACATACGTATACGCATATATGCACATACATATTTTCACATATATATTTATACATATATACACATACATTTGTGCATATATCCACATACAAACATATACACATTAACAAATGGACATGTATGCATATATACACATACATATGTCCATATCCACATCTATGCATGTGTGTATGTACACATATGTACTAATATGCATGTGTGTATGTGCACATATGCACTAATATACAATTTCTTACTGAATCACAATTTCTTTTTTTTTTTCAAATTAACAAACTCGCAAAGATGATTAATAAGAACAAACTTACGTAACTTGGACCAAAAAGGAAGATTACATTAGTCATATGAAACAAATACACTTAATGGATGAATAATAAATTAGACTAAAAAATGATAACCAGCTCCAAAAGGATAAACCATGTCATGATATTCATGTTCTCACGATCCGATCATGAGAGATATAGATGTGATTATTTGTTTATTTTTAATATTCTAACCTAGTTTGAAATAGCTTACATGATGTCGTGGTTTTCAGCTGTCCTTTCCGGATTTTCGTGGACGGCCGGTAAATGATCTTCTCCTGCACGCATAATTAACACATATCATTAGAAATTTTAGCAAACAAATACCAAAAGGTCATTTGAGTTACAAACCTTCCACCTGAAAGGTTTTCTGCAACCATGAACTAAATAACCTAAGTTCACATGCAACCTATAAGGATCTATGTTTTCTTCTAATTGAACATATAACAAAACCTAAAGGCCATAAGAAAATTAACTAAAAGAATAAAATTAGAGAAACCAACCTTTTAGAATTTTCTGGAAGCTGAGCAGCGAAAGTATCCTGCCTCAAATGAGATCACACCCAAGCCGAGAGGATTATGGATCGAGATTCCAGAGAGAAACAATAGAATGAGCAATTGATAATGAGGCCTAGGGTTCCCTATTTATAGGGAACCAAAGGGTAAAGCTAGAAACCCTAGCCGCAGCCCATTTTCCGGATTATGTGTACGCGCGCCGCGGCATTTACACTGGCGCGCCGCGCGCCGCAATTAAACTATTGAATTCGTGCGGATATGTACGCGCGTCGCAGCCTTTACATTGGCGCGCCGCGCGCCGCAATTCAACTATTGAATTCGTACGACTTTAATCCCTGACCTCCTGATTAATCCAATTAATGTCACAGAAATTAATCCAATTAATTTCTGATTAATTATTAATCAAACAATATTATTTCTAATTAATATATTATCTCCATAATATATTAACAAACAATATCTTGATTTATTAGTCATATAATAAATCAACCCTTTCTCTCTATTTCACTTTCCAACAAACCTCCAGCCATGAGGGCAACCCAAATGGACTGTGCTACTATTAATTAGGTAAATACTAATTATTAGTCATGGCTTAGACACCTAATCCAACAGTCTCCCACTTGGATAAGTCTATGACTATAATTACCAATTTAACCTCTAATTAACCAGCACTTTTAGTTTCCTAGAAACGTTGCCAAACTCTGATCTAATCAGTTCTGTCCATAGATAAGTGATCAGATGATCCTCCGTCCAACAATATATTTTCAGACTCAAGACATGGATAAAATCAATCCGGTCTGATTCACTGTTCCTCGATATCCGATTTGCATATGACTCTTAGACTACCAATTTAGTCCCGGTTGGCCAACCATTTTAGTCAACTTCAAATTCATCGAGAGGCCTACAGATATCTGTTCCCCGTTAGGGTCAAGGGACGAATAAGCTTCGACTCATATACTTATGTCTTTTACCAGACAAATCACTCACAACAATACGTTTTATAACACCGAGTTACCAATGCGTTTTCGTATTATCAATGAACAACCGTCTAATAAATCATAACTCATATGTCTTAGCTTAAGGATCAAAAGATATTATCGTCTCAACATTGCTCGTGATGAAATCCATGAAGCAATCCATTGAGCGCGGGTTTATCCAATACTCAAATCTCCATTTCCAAGTACTCACGAATGGTGCAGCAATCCAATTGCAATGTCTAACTCCTTAGACAATCTATTACCAATTCATGACAGTCTTACTTCACACTTACTCCCAAAAAGTGTAATCGACTGTGGATATTTGAACAATCCAATTATTCAGGAAGTAAAACATGCAAAATGAAACACAATGATAAAGTATTGACAAAAGTAGTAAACCATTACTCATTAATAAATCTCTATTATTAAATCACAAGAGTCAAATACAATACATTGTTACAAGTTTCGAAACCAATCTAATTTACATAAACTTTATATCATCTCTTAATCCAATGCTCCTAGCATGCTGATTATGCTTAATCCTACTCAGAGCCTTTGTCAAGGGATCTGCAGGATTATCTTCTGATGATACCCTCTTTACCACGAGGTGACCTTCTTCTACCTTATGCCTTATGTAGTGGTACTTTCTGTCGATATGCCTGGACTTTCCATGGTCTCGCGGTTCCTTTGTCAAGGCGACCGCACCTTCGTTATCGCAGAACAGTTCCACGGGCTCCTGAATACTCGGGACTACTCCAAGGTCACCGATGAAGTTCTTCAGCCAAGCCGCTTCCTTAGACGCTTCACTTGCTGCTATATACTCTGATTCACAAGTAGAATCAGCCACCGTATCTTGCTTGGAACTTTTCCAAGTTACTGCTCCTCTGTTCAGAAGGAATACCCAGCCAGACTGAGACCGACCACTGTCTCTATCCGTCTGAAAACTGGCATCCGTATATCCTTCAACTCTCAATGTATCACTGCCTCCAAGGACCAACACCATGTCCTTTGTCCTTCGCAGATACTTGAGTATATTCTTTACAGCTATCCAATGCGCCCTTCCAGGGTTACCCTGGTACCGACTGACCATGCTCAAGGCAAAGGCCACGTCAGGGCGAGTACACGTCATAGCGTACATGATCGATCCTACGGCCGAAGCGTAAGGTACCCGACTCATTTCAGCTATTTCTTCGTCTGTACTCGGACTTTGAGTCTTACTCAATTTTGCATTACTTTGGATAGGCAGCTCTCCCTTCTTGGAATTTTCCATACTAAACCTTTTCAGTACCTTTTCCAAGTATGTACCCTGACTAAGTCCAATTAGTCTCTTCTTCCTATCTCTCAATATTCTTATCCCGAGAATATAGGCAGCCTCTCCTAGGTCCTTCATGGCGAAACATTTCCCAAGCCAAGCCTTGACACCTTGCAAGGTTGGAATATCGTTTCCCATGAGCAGTATGTCATCGACATACAGCACCAGAAAGGTGACTATACTCCCACTAGCCTTGACATATACGCAGGACTCATCCTCGCTTCTAGAGAAACCAAACTCTTTGACTTTCTCATGGAAACAAAGATTCCAGCTGCGAGAAGCTTGCTTCAATCCGTAGATTGATCTCTCAAGCTTACACACCTTATTAGGATACTTTGCATCGACAAAACCCTCTGGCTGATTCATGTAGACATCCTCAGTCAACTTTCCATTAAGGAAGGTGGTTTTGACGTCCATCTGCCAAATTTCATAGTCATGAAATGCAGCTATGGCCAGCATAATCCTAATAGACTTTATCTTGGCTACTGGTGAGAAGGTCTCGTCATAGTCAACCCCTGGGGTTTGAGTAAAGCCCTTCGCAACCAGTCTTGCCTTGAAAGTGTGTACCTTTCCGTCCATGTCGGTCTTCTTCTTGAAGATCCATTTGCACCCGACTGTCTTTCGACCCGGTACGTTGTCAACCAAGTTTCAAACTTGATTGTCATACATGGACTTGATCTCGCTATCCATGGCCTCTTTCCATTTGGCAGACTCAGGGCCTGCCACTGCTTCCTGGTAGTTAGCTGGTTCATCCAAATTTATCAGTGTCCTATCACTGACAAACGTGTCCCCATCCAAAGTTATATAGAACCCATAAAACTCGGGTGGCATGCTAACCCTACCGGAACGCCTAAGAGGTAAGGATACATCTGTCGGACCAACAGGAACTTCTTCCTCATGTTGGTTGCTAGTTTCTCCTAAGGTTGCGTCATCTGATGACTCTTGAATTTCTTCCAGATCAATGGTACTCCCACTGTCCTCTTTGAATATGAGCTCTCTCTCTCGAAAGACCGCTCGTCTAGCTACAAAGACCACGTCCTCGCTCGGTCTGTAGAATAGATATCCAAAGGACTGTTTGGGATAACCAAGGAAGAAACACCTTTCGCTTCTTTCTGCGAGTTTGTCTTGAGTCTCTCGTCTAACGAAAGCCTCACAACCCCAGACTTTGATATGTGCCAACGAGGGAACTTTCCCCGTCCACATCTCATGAGGTGTTTTAGCAACCTTCTTAGTTGGGACAAGATTGAGGATGTGGGCGGCAGTCTCTAAGGCATACCCCCAGAAGTGAATGGGAAGTGAAGCTCGACTCATCATGGAACGGACCATGTCCAACAGGGTTCGGTTGCGCCTCTCTGCAACACCGTTCAACTGTGGTGTCCTGGGAGGTGTCAACTGCGAAACTATTCCGCATTCCTTTAGATAGTCTAGGAACTCGATACTTAGATACTCTCCGCCTCTGTCAGACCTGAGCATCTTTATCTTCCTGCCTAATTGATTCTCTACCTCGTTCTTAAACTCTTTGAACTTTTCAAAGGTGTCCGACTTGTGCTTGATCAAGTAGATATAACCGTATCTACTAAAATCGTCGGTAAAGGTCACGTAGAACCGCGTGCCATCCTTTGTGGTTGATCTGAATGGACCACACACATCCGTGTGAATGATGTCCAGCAGACCCTCGCCTCTTTCAAAAGATCCTTTGAAGGGTGATTTAGTCATCTTGCCCAACAGACAAGATTCGCATACATCATCCGACCTGAGGTCGAATGATTCCAACACTCCATCCTTTTGGAGTTGGGCGATGCGTTTCTTGCTGATGTGCCCGAGCCGACTATGCCACAGACATGCCTTTTCTACACCACTAGTAGAATCAATATAATTTACACTATGTCCTAAATTGTCAACACATTCAACAGTTTCATACACACCATCACAAGGATAAGCAGTAAAAATCAAAATACCATTTTTGAAAACAGAAATCGAACCAATTTTATTATCAAAAGAAAATTGAAATCCTTATCTGAACAATGCGTGAAATGAAATAATGTTTCTTGCCATTTCTGGCGAATAGCAACAATTAAATAACTCTATACTAACATCACTACTAAGCACTAAACTGTAAACGCCGATCTTGGTAACAGGGGACGATCTCCTATTGCCCATGATCAAGTTCAGTCTACCGTGCTCCACCTCCCTGCTTTCCTTTAGGCCCTGCAGATCAGAACAAATGTGAAAACCACATCCTGTATCAAGGACCCAAGAATTAGAAGATGGTGAGTTTTTAGAGATAGTGTATATACCTGCTGTCGATGGCTTTACTTTCCCATCCTTGACATCCTGCAAGTATTTGGGGCAGCTTCTCTTCCAATGGCCATTCTCTTTGCAGTAAAAACAGTTGGCTTCATCAGGGTTGGCCACACAAGGAATGTGGGAAGTCTTGGTTCTCGAGCCATTACTGGATGACCCGACCTGAACCTTTTCCCTCCAATTTTGCTTAGGAGGGCCCTTCCTTTTCTTTCCTTTGCCACTTCCGATGGCTAGGACGGGCTGATTAACCGAGGGTACACTTTTACCCTTCATCCCGTCCTCAGCTACTCGAAGCATGCGATGCAACTCAGTCATATTAGCATGATTGTTGTTCAAATGATAAGCCGGCCTGAACTGGTCATAAGAACTCGGTAAGGAGTTAAGCACTATGTCAACGGCCAACTGCTCCGG
The DNA here is from genome assembly GCA_023525715.1 of Cichorium intybus. Lineage (NCBI taxonomy): Eukaryota > Viridiplantae > Streptophyta > Magnoliopsida > Asterales > Asteraceae > Cichorium > Cichorium intybus. Next base: position 6,454,521 of record CM042013.1, read on the forward strand.
TACAGGCATCGCAAGCTTTCTAAGCCGCTCCACGTAACCTTGCATTCTTTGCACACGAGTGCAGATGGACTCTCCATCTTTAGGTTTGCTGTTCGTGAAGTCCTTGACCACCTCGCACCTCTCGATGCGCTCTTGCTTGCGGAACTTTTCCGCAAGCTCCTTGTGCATCTCAAAGGGCCAGTAGTCTTCGTATATTCTCTGCAATTCTGGGTTCATTGTGGCGATCATGATGCAGGCCACTTTGGTCGCATCATCAGAATGTTTTTGGTACAAGGCAATTTCCTCGGGAGTAGCAGTTTCAGGGTCAATATCGACAAGCTCGGTCTCGAGGACATACTCCTTGTTCTCGTACCTCAGAGCCATCTTGATATTTCTAATCCAGTCATTGTAGTTTGTCCCGTTCAATTGAACCTTGGAACACAGTGAGAGGATTGAGGGAACACTGGAGTTTGAGTGGGGAGCGGATTGATCAGCAGAAGACATCTATAAAAGAAGGTAAGTTTAATTAGATACATGTCGGTCCTTATAATAACCCAATATAAAATAAGGCTAGGATCCAACTATAACAATTTGCAACATAGAAGAGGGATGCCGTAATCTATAAGCAAATTTTATAAAAGGTAGGCGAATGACGATTCAGCCAATTCCACCGCGGAAAAATAATCTTATTATGAATGGAATTCCTAGTTTCTTTTGAGATTTATTGAACTGTTCAATAGCATGTTTAATCTCGGATATGCCCCACCGTTTGTGACTGGGATGCCGAGGATCACAAACCGGGTGTGAATAACTATGCAAATTAGCTTGGTACTCTCGGGGTCCATTATCATCTCAAATTGATGTGCCGGTAAACCACACACGCTCCATCAACAACGATAACACCCGAGACACCCATTGCCACTCTTTATGAACCCCCATTGGTGTGCCGGTAAACCACACACGCTCCACCAACGTTTCATAAAGTGCAATGTGCAATTTCATGGGGTAGCATCAAATTCATATTTTTCTTAAAGTAACTAGATTGGGATTTTGAGTAAAGGTTCTAGTACTTTGATCATTATACTTTTAATGATTATGTGGTCCTATCAAAACTGTTCGACTAACGACCCTCCACTGATCAGGCGAGCGGTGGGTGAGAGTGTTCACCCATTAAACTGCCATTTTATAGGTAGCCTCCTTATACCCACTTTATAGACCAGCTTCGTGAATGAGGCCTACTATTGAATTGACTAACCAATTTTATCTTATACATATAGTATTAACAATTAATAACATATATAAGATGTATTTTAAAACCCTTTAAAATATTCAAGGTTTATCTTTTAATTTTACCAAATTTAACAATTAAATTTTGAATTAAATTAAACCTTAAATTTGATTTAATCAATTTTAATTACCAATTAATTAAATTAATTAAATCTAAATATTTTAAACATTTCAAAATATTTTTCTGGATTTTTCTATTAATTTTCGACAATTTAAAATTAATTAAATCCTTTTGAATTATCTTTTAATTAACAATTAATTAAATTAATTCAGTTGAAGATAGGTTTATCCAAATTAATCAAATTAATTAAAACCTATCCTAAACCCCCTTAAAAATCGAATTCAAAAAAATGGGGTTTAAGGTTATCCATTTAATTAACAAATAAAGTTAACAAAAATAGAAAAACCTTCTAAAACCCTAATTTAGATTTTCGAAATAGGCAAGGGGGGGATTAGGGTTTCCAAAACCCTAATCCTAGAAATCGATCCTGATATATATTAGGATTTATAGGCTTTAAACCCTAAAACAGTTATAGCAATTCAACAAGAAAACAAGACAGGCTCTGATACCACTGAAAGGTTTTCTGCAACCATGAACTAAATAACCTAAGTTCACATGCAACCTATAAGGATCTATGTTTTCTTCTAATTGAACATATAACAAAACCTAAAGGCCATAAGAAAATTAACTAAAAGAATAAAATTAGAGAAACCAACCTTTTAGAATTTTCTGGAAGCTGAGCAGCAAAAGTATCCTGCCTCAAATGAGATCACACCCAAGCCGAGAGGATTATGGATCGAGATTCCAGAGAGAAACAATAGAATGAGCAATTGATAATGAGGCCTAGGGTTCCCTATTTATAGGGAACCAAAGGGTAAAGCTAGAAACCCTAGCCGCAGCCCATTTTCCGGATTATGTGTACGCGCGCCGCGGCATTTACACTGGCGCGCCGCGCGCCGCAATTAAACTATTGAATTCGTGCGGATATGTACGCGCGTCGCAGCCTTTACATTGGCGCGCTGCGCGCCGCAATTCAACTATTGAATTCGTACGACTTTAATCCCTGACCTCCTGATTAATCCAATTAATGTCACAGAAATTAATCCAATTAATTTCTGATTAATTATTAATCAAACAATATTATTTCTAATTAATATATTATCTCCATAATATATTAACAAACAATATCTTGATTTATTAGTCATATAATAAATCAACCCTTTCTCTCTATTTCACTTTCCAACAAACCTCCAGCCATGAGGGCAACCCAAATGGACTGTGCTACTATTAATTAGGTAAATACTAATTATTAGTCATGGCTTAGACACCTAATCCAACACCACCATCTTTTCCATGGCTTCCACACAAATAGCATCAGACAACACGAAAATGGGGTCTTTTGTCATCACCTTTGAGACAGGGGTGTTCACAACGTCAATCCCACGAGCAATGACTCTTTTTACAATATCCTTCGATTACCAAAATGCCATTTGAGTTAGTGAAACCTGATAGATATCGGAATCGTAGGTGTCGGCAGAGGTGGTCACCCATCCTAGTACGGAGGCGGAGGCGGAGGCGGAGGCGGAGGCGGGTGGTGCTGTTGCCGGCAGAAGAAACACTGGGTAGTGCTGAACCCTAACCTTTCTGATGGGTGGTGCTGTTGCTGGCGGAAAAAACACTGGGGTGAGCGGCGATGGGTGATGTTGTTCACGGCGGCGACGAGTGGTGCTATACAAAATCTCGTACCATTAAAGAGATGGTTTACCCCAAGTAATCACGTACCATAAATAACATCTAGGTTTGGGTATGATTTTCGGATTCAACACAAATTAGCAGAAAGAGAAAGAGACGGTGATACTTACATAATGGTTCCGTGTGGTGGTGCGATGGTGCAACTAAGGCCGATTAGGGTTCGACGTGACTCGTGAGAGATGTAAATAGAGAGGGACGGCGATGGCGGATTGCAGCGGACGATGGCGGATTGCAGCAGGCGGCGATGGCTAATGCACAATATCGATCCACTGAGGGGTATTCACGAAGAAGAAATAGGGAAAACGATTGATCGGATGAGAGAGAGACGGTTTACGTGAGTGAGAGGGAGAGAGATATATTTGGTATTTAATTTTGATTTTGCTGATTTTTTGGGATTTACATTTATGGTTTTTTTTAATCCCTATAATACCCTTATCAGATTTTATTTATACCAAAAATATCCTTAAATTTGTTATTAATTACAAGAAAGCCATCTTTCATCTTAGCCTTTGAATTTTTTGATCATGTGGTCTAGAATTGGTTCTCAAGATCTCATGGTTTTTTGAGTTCTTAAAAGAACCTAACTATATATATATATATATATATATATATATATATATATATATATATATATATATATATATATATATATATAGCCGTGCGGTGCGGTTTGAACTGCGGTTTTATGATTATAAATCGCAAACCGCCTCACATAGTGCGGTTTACAAAAATTATGAAAAAACAAAGTTTTTAAAATTTAATTCTCGACAATACAAGCACCATCATGAAAATTTGAAAAAAATATACTTTATTATTTTTTATTTTTATAAAAAATAAAAAAACTTCAAAAATTAAGAAAATTTAAGGGATCATTTTAGACGTTATACCAGTAAGTTTGTAAAAAGACTTTTTCGGAAATAAGTTGTTTAAGTGTATATTTTTTTATTTTTAAGTAAAAACTCATCAAATTAGCAAAAAAAAAAAAAAAACTCTATGATCCAAAAATATTAAAAATTAAAATATGTTTTATGATTCAGACTGTTATGAACTATATTTTATATTACTCAAAACTTATTATAATCCAAAAATGTTATTAATCAAACTTATTATGATTCAAAATTTTAAAATAATCCAAAAATATGTCTTAATTTTTGGATCATTTCAAAATCCATATATGTTATGAATCAAAATACTATATAAGAAACTTTTAATATTCAAAACTTATAATGATCCAAAAATGCTATGGATCAAAACTTATTATGTCCTAAATATTATTATTCTTAAATATAATGATCCAATATTCAGTACTTGTTATGATCCAGAATCCAAAATTTGTTATGATCCAAAATCCAAACTTGTTTTGAATATTATGTCAATAATCCAAAACGAGTTATAAAGGACAAAAACGAGTTTTAAACCAAAATAAAGTTAAAAAATAATAAAAAACAAATGAAAAGGAAAAAAAATTAAAAAACAAAACAAAACTGAAGAAAAAAACGAAAAAAACATTTTCACCAACAAAAGAACATAATGTTGGCACTAGTTCTTAACTAGAGGTTGAAAATTGAGCCTCTAAAAGAAATTGATCTTAAGTAAACCTTTTCACCAGCGATAATGAAGGAGTCGTCTTCGGGTGTTTGTGTTTTGGAGTTTCGGTGGCGAATCATTCTGGATTTGGGAATTTCGGACATGTAAGAATGTTATCGATTATGATATGGTCGAACTTGGTGGTGAAATCTTTCTGGTTCGGTCATGTAAGGATATAAATAACCATGGAATGGTTAAGCTGCTGGTGCGTGATTAGGGCATGTAAGGAAAGGATTCTGGGGACGAAATCCAGTTAAGTGGGGAGAGTTGTAAGACCCTAATCCCGAAAAATCAAAGTCTCGGGTTTTAAAGAGTCAAAAGTTCAAGACTTAAAGGAGCAAGATTGGAATTTAGTTGAAATTGAGGGTTAGCGCCGCTATAACTATCATTAGCGACGCTAATGCAGTGGTTAGCGACGCTAACTTGATTTTTAGCGACACTATGCTGCTAGTTGTTCAGTGGGTTTGCACGTTGAGCAGTTAGCGATGCTAATGAGATTATTAGCGACGTTAACTGCTGAAAATGGGCCAAAACTAGGGGTGGCAAAAGGCAACACGACACGACAAAAATACACGACACGAAACGAAATTGGGACGAAATCGAAATTGGAATTCGTGTTCGTGTCGTGTTCGTGTCATGAATAAAAAACCCGACTTCGTGTCGTGTCGTGTTCGTGTTCAAAATCACACACGATAATAACACGATAATTATTTAGAGAATTTTTTGATTATATTATTTTGAAGCATTATAGTACCATTTTATGTTATGCTTATCGTGTTGTCGTGTTTTTATCGTGTTTTTGTGTTTTTCGTTTTGTCGTGTATTTATTTATGGATGATAGAATGCAAATGGCTATTTTATGTTTTTTGTCGTGTTTTCGGGTTTTTTCGTGTTTTAATTTAGTCGTGCTCGTGTTAGCAAAAAAAACACGACATCGTGTCGTGTCGTGTTCGGGTTAAGAAAAACAAATTCATGTCGTGTCGTGTTAGACGAATACACGAAACGACTTCCCGATTTGCCACCCCTAGCCAAAACTCTAGATTTTCATGCTTGGGCCATATTTGAGGGTTGGGAACCCAAGGGGCAACCACCAAATGCAACATTTCAGCCCCTAACTCGTGATTTTTCTCTCTCTAGACCATATAGAGTGATTTTTTATAATCTTGGCATTCTTGGATGGATTTTTGAAGAGTTTATGGTGCTGTGAAGATACAAGGTGTTGCTTGGGATTTTTCTTCAAGAGAATATCAGCTAAAGCCCTTGTTTCTGGACCATTATGAGTCAAGTTCTCACCTTTATGTATTTTTATGATTTTTCTTATGATTTAAGTATGTTCTTATGGATTGAATAAGTGTAATAGTCCCTTGTAGTGTTTGTCTATGGTTTGGAAGGATAAAGTTAGAAACTTTATGCCTTAAATCTCTTATTTGAACCTTTGGAATGGTTTAGAGAGTAAGTCAAACTCTCTATGGTGATTTTGGTTAGTTATGGACCATATTGGACTTGAATCTTGTTCTTGATCTTGTATGGTGATGTTTGGGAGGATAAACTTAGGATCTTTATGGATTTTGGACTGTTTGGAAGGTCATTGGAATGATTAAGACCTTCGCTGAATAGATTAAGAACTTAATGGACTTTTGGATCTGTTTATAGTTAGCGACGCTAACTTGGGGAGTTAATGACGCTAATTGTGCTGTTGAATTTTGTTGACTTTGACCTTTAAATGTTGACTTTTTGACCAGTTTGACTTTTGGTCAAACTTGGGGGTTCGGGGTGCTGGTCTTATATGATTATCCTGTTTGGGATTTAGGAAGTTCTGAGTAGAGTTTATCTTGTTAGGACGTTCGCGTTGGCGGATCCGTGGACGCGCATGAGGAGTGTTGTTTGACTTTGCGGATCAGGTGAGTCTTCACACTATATTATGGGTGACGTTGCATGCGTAGGTAGCTTTATTACTTTGTGTAATAATGTGATGTGCCTTATATGTTTACCGACAAGATCGGGGCAAGCCCGTGAGTCAAAGAATGAGTTGATAACCGGACGGATCGGGGCAAGCTCGAGAGTCCAAATAATGAGTTGATTCGGTGACGAATGGAACGGGGCAAGCTCGTGAGTTCTTAGCCAAGGCGGATCGGGACAAGCCCAAGAGCCAGGTTGATCGGGGAAAGCTCAATGACCTTTTGTAATTGTGTTTATGTGATGAATCGTGTGGTATTTTGGGGAGCTCACTAAGCTTTGTGCTTACTCTTTCACCTTTACTGTTTTTCAGGTATTTGCTGGCTTGAGCTTGGAGCACGACGCGACTGTACCGCATCTGAGGTTTTGATAATCAAGTCTTCTGCTGGATAATGTTTGTAAACGTTTTTGATAAATACAATTTACAATGCTTTAATAGCAAGTTTTAATTTAGATGGTTTTTAATTGGTAACCCGTTTTATGTATTTGAACCGATTTTAAAAAGAAAAATTTTATTACTGGATTTGGGATGTTACATATATGATATAATGATTATTATGTTGATATTCTAGGAGTAGTTATGTTTATTAGTTCATTACTGTATTCCATTTTGCATGTTTAGTTGACTTCTGGAATACTAAAATATTTGAAGCCTGTATAATGGGTTTAAAGTAGTACGATCTTGTTGTCTCTTTGTTTAACCGAGTTCATATATATATTTTTTGGTTCAGAAAGTTTCTTAAAACAGTTTAGGGCATGAATATATCAAGTTAAGGTTTATAATTTCTAAATACAAACTATTTCTATAATAAAATTATACATCATAACTAATTTAATTAGAGAAATCATATATCTTCCTAACTTTTCCTCTTACTTATCTTCATACTCATGTTAAATGATGACAATTGTCATATTTAATAATAATAATAATATTTTAAAACACTTGTTACCATTTATCATTGATAGAAGGATAAGTAGGAGGAAAGTTAGCGGAAAATATAATTTCTCATTTAATTAATATGAGATTAGGAAACACGGAACCTAAATGAATGGTTTAGGGAACACTAACACATGCAACTCATGTCACACCGATTGATTTCAATGATTGCTTAATGTCAATGAATGTCTGATGATGCTATTTTAACTTTTTAACTTTCATGTCTTTTGTAGACGAAGAAGATGAAGATCAAATTTAAGGATTAATAAAGGGAAAAAAAAAAAAGAACAGATATTTTTAGCATGTTATCGATATATGTATGATATATATTTAACCATTAAATATGACACTTTTATAAATTTATATAGAAACTAATCATTTAATATATCAGAATTATTATTTTCTTATCACTTATAGGGGTGCAAATGAGCCGAGCCGGCTCGTGAGCTATCCGGGACCGGCTTGACTTGAGACCGATTTTAAACGAGCCTGAGCCGAGCTCGAGCTTAATATAAGGCTCGTTAGTTAAACGAGCTCGAGCCGAGCCTGTGTCACCAAGCTCAATTAGGCTCGCGAGCCCTAAGCAAGCCTATATATAATATAATTTTTATTTTATTTTTATATAAGTTAAAATTAAAACATATTTAGTTATATAAATTAAGTAAGTTGTTATTTTCCTACATTAGAGTAAACGAGCTTCTTAACGAGCTCGAGTCAAGCTCAAGCTCGTTTAGGCTTGTCAGCAAATAAACGAGCCGAGCCCGAACCCGAGCCGAGCCTGCATATTTCTTAACGAGTCCGAACCAAGCTTGGGACCATGAAACTCGTAACGAGCCCTGCATATTTCTTAACGAGCCCGAGCCGAGCTTGGTCAGGCTCGGCTCGGCTCGTTTGCACCCCTAAATCACTTAATATGAAATTTACATAGAATGTAAAAATGGTAAATTTCCTAATATATATGGTAAAAACAATATGCTATGTAGATTGAGAAAATGATAAAATATTTTGTTGAAAAAAAATTAATTAGAAGTATCTGAATATACACAATTCAAAAATTATTTAAAACTTGTTTAACAATATAAAAGATAATTTAACCTTTTTATTTTAATTTTACCGAACATGTTTGTTTTACTACCTTCACATAAAATCACATTGTTGAAATTTAGGACTTAGCGGCTAGCCATTTGGATCTAGAAACAATTCGGTCCAATTTGGATAAAGAAAATATGAATCACCCAATACCATTTTGATTTATAATTGCAAGCCTATCTTATATTCGATACCTCTTTTTGTATTTTTGCCAATATAACTGCTACCTATTTCTTTTATAAAAAAGATGTCATTAACCTATATTTAAAAATGCCCATACTTGCATGGACATGCTATTGTATAATGTGTTGACCTCGATGAGTTCATTTTAGTAGAACAAAAAATAAAAATGCTCGTTATGTAATTTTGATGAAAGCCGAACTAAATCGAACCACTTAAAGCTTATACAAAAACAAAATAACGCCCCTCGTCTTGAGAAAATTCTTTGTAATGAAAATAAAATATAATAGAAAAGAAAAAAGTAATAGTGCGTACTGTATTAATGCCGAACACTATTTTTCTAGATAATAATATACATATTACTAGAAGAAATCCAAAACCCAAGCCCATTTTAAACCCACCCATTGCACTTGTAGCTTTCTAGTGGAACAAAATGGTGGTCTAAACCCAAGAGCGATCCTGCCCGGAAAAGGGTTGCCAAACTTGGCCCAAAATTGAAAATTAAAGATCTAGGGGGAATTTGGTTATTTTCTTTTTTGTTAACAAAAGTAAACAACATGGTCAAAAAGTTAATTCGATTATCTTTCTAGCCTTATCATTTTACGTAGGGGTGAGCGTTATTCGAATTAAACCGCGAAACCGTCCGAACCGAACCTTATACGGTTTACGGTTTCGGGTTAAACGGTTTACGGTTCGGTTAACGGTTTAAGCGGGTTGCTTAAGTAGTTTACGGTTCGGTTTGCGGTTTGGGAAAAATTAAAAGGGCCACGCCCGAAAACCGATTAAGAATTATATATTAAATATATATAAAATATATTAATAATTGATATATTGAATTACCTGTCCATACACATATGTGGTTAAAAAGTAGAGTTCCGTTAGGGTAAGTCTCATTCATCTTTTTAACTTTTTTTAATGGATTTGGTGTTAAATTTTGGTAATTTACATTTTTTTGTAAGTAGGTGTGTTCCTGCTCGATCTACAGTTACTGTGAAGCTTGAGCTACTTCCACTGACATATGACATTATTACTCTAGATTCATTACATATTAACGTTGAAAAAGGTAAATATTCATTTGCTTATGAACTTTTTTGCCTCCATGCTTATAAAAGGGTTAAATGTGCATTCTTATGCAAAAATGAATTTACATCTGTTCTCCATTTATGCAACAATGTTGTTTTCTATATGAATTACGCAATGACGTTTCATTTAAGACAAAAAGATAAAATATTATACTGGTTATGTGTAAGAAACAGTGTTGCGTAATTCGTGCTAGTTGTATAAATCTGTAAAGAAGGGGAATATGACTTAAAGTGGGCTTTTGCTTAAATGGTTTAAACCAAACCGTACCCGCCCAAACCGCAAACCGTTTAACCTGCTTTTAAGCGGTCCGGTTTACGGTCGGTTTGGCCTTCATCCCCAAACCGCCTAACCCGCGAAACCGCAAAACCGCCCGTTGCTCACCCCTAATTTTACGAATAAACACTTTAACATATCTTTAACGGATCATTATTGGCTCATATAACTAAGTGGTTGTTTAGTAAAATTAAATGATTCGATGTTTGAATAATTAAGAGGTCTGAATGATGTAAATGTTTAAATGATCCGGTATTGTTTGGTAAGATTGTTGAAAAGACCTGGTGAATAAAAAAGTTTACCATTTTAACTTTCTAGAAAAAACAACTTCATAGTATACAGATTAAAAAAATCATCAAATAATGTATAAAATAGAATTTAAAACATTACATATAATTCATAAATTCATTAGAAAATCATCCTAACCTTATTTACATGATTCATAAATTCATGAATTACAACACTTATTCTCTTCATTTTCAACAGAAACTAATCATTTAATCTAAATCTTGAAATCTCTATAGCTAGTAATCTGAAATGAGAAACATTAGCAAATTACTTCAATTAAAAGCCAATGTCCAAAGTCATAAAAATTAAGCAATAATTACAACTATATTTACACCTATGTCAAAATGAGATTTGATGCGAGTATGGTCGCTTGAATAGATAATACAGACCACAGCCCACATGTTTGCTTGTAGAATGAATATGGATGCATGATTAATGACATTCATCGACTTCTAGCATCAAGAGTCATATGATAGTCACCAAAAGTATAGCGCGGTTACTTGGAGAATTACCACTATCAATAGAGCCATATGTGTTTTCCAGACAGCTAAACAAATTAGTTTGAGGCTTTGACCACGCCTTATGGTTTAATTATATAGCTTTTTATGTCATCACTAATATCCCATAATTATTGCAATTTATCGATGTTCGTGGAATGCCTATTGATATCGCGTTATTGTTGCACATATTTTGGACGATATCAGAGTACTTTTGAATATAAATTAATGCAAATGGGCTAAGATGTAACTCAATATACTTAGGAAGTGGCTTTGTACATGATTTATAGACAATCAAGCCGAATAGATAAAAGTTGGAGCGAAATTGAGTCAAAAAGAAAAATGCTAAAGTACTGAAGATATGGACGCTAACATCCACCAATATTGACGCTATATGAGGATAACCCTCGCGATTTAGCGAAATGTTTGTTACCATAGCGGCGCTATCTGAAGCCATTAGCACCGTTGTCTAGGGCGATTTTTAAATAGTAGATTTCTTTACCCTAGAAGCAACTACTGGCGGCCACACACAACATTTACGTTCCAGAAAGCACCAAAGGCAATATTCTGAAGGTTTAGAAGCCCCGATCACGTATTTTACGATCCGGATTACTCTCATTTCATCGTAAGCAACATTGTTAGTTTTATTTCTAAAACTTCTTGTTTTAATCTAGCCATGACAGGGTAGAAATCCTAGATCTAGTTCTATATTCAGGCATGTTTATCGTTTAGATTGAAACTTTCGGTTTGATGTTTACTTATGATTAAATCCTAGTGATTATTTTCTTGTTTCAACTTTTAGTCTTGAATTTGATTTATTTTTGATTGGGCACTTAGATAAATTGAATTCACGCAAATTAAGACATCTAATGGTTTTATGTAGTTCATGATTGGTAACAAATAACAAGCATTCTTGTTTAGAACTTAATCACATGTTTACACACTTCTGAGCATATGAGAATAAATGAACATTATTGGTAATTGTACAACATCTTAATGTAGTTCCGTATTAAATCTAAAAGCATGTTTCGATTGCATATTATGAACCAGGTTTAATCAAATAGCATAATAGCATATTTTGATTAAACACCTTGACAAGTTAAAATCATAAAGAAATGCATTTATGTATTTTAACACCAGCTTAGGATTACAAATCACTATAACATCAAAGTGCATTCAATCTAGTAGGTAAACATCAAGAACTCCGAACTAGGCTTGTATTAACTATTATTCTAAATTTCATTAATTGTATGCTATTCTTTTCTGTTTCCAATTCATTTAAATTGCAAACCCCCCATTGCATTACCGTCGTACCTAGTACAAAACAGTGTAAACTTTGAATCTCGTGTCTCTGTAGTTCGACCCTGCTTACCCTATACTCTATTTAGTGCAGTATAACAATGATTCTCTAGACATATTTTTATATTTCCAATATCATTTGTAACGTCTGACACCCATAAACACCTATCTTGTATAGCACATCTAAATATCTTGTCTATCAAGGCTCTCCAATAAAAACGATTTAACCGATTACATGAATGATTAACCAACCCATATATAACGACTTGATTTCTTTCAAAGCGATTAAAATTGTAATGTCAATATGTTCATATGCACATTCCAAGTTATTCATCGTTGCGTGTTCCATTAACCATAAATCCGTCAATAGTATAAAATAATATCATAACATGCCTCCAATGAGCAGCCAATAAAACACCAAAGATCGTGAAACGAAATTCTTCACTTTTGTAAGACCTATTTTTTCAAGATATGTGTAAAAGTTTCCATTTATAGATAGGGTTTTGGGGTTGTTAAAAAGTTGAATAGTGTAGTTGTATATGCAAGGTATGTGACGTACACTCATATTTATATTAAGGAAACTAAACTTAACATACAACCTCTTTACCGATCATAGATAGAACATCCCCTAGAAAATGTATTTGATAATCAATTTGTTGCAAAATTAATACCAACAGTTGTGTTAGTAGTAACATCCTTTTAAGCTTTTACCAACCATTTAAGCTGCAATTTGATCTCATATCTATGTAGCTATAAAATTCATATGTCTATGAATGTGCGATAATCCATGATTAAATACAAGTTTAAAATAATTAACAATTATAATTAATCAATTTCAAAATGAAAATATAAAAAAATGTTGACGATAAAATATGCTTACATGTGTCAAATATGTCAACCCAATTGTATGATGAGGAATCCGATTTTTCCTAGGGACGACGTCGAGCACGCTCGAATAAATTAGCACACCTGAGTACAATTTGATTTGCACTTTTCTATTGCACCTTCATTATCTCAGGTCTCCTCCCCCTAATTTCTATGATTTGTCGCTGATTGATGTTTCAAATGCTACATTTTCCCAACAATCGGAGTCCTAATAGGCGGTCATGTTAATCTTTCGATGACATTTGGGCTGTTTCTAAGTAGAAAATTGTTGTTTCCGAAGCTGATGGATTTAGAAGAGACGAATAAGGGTTAATCACAACAACAAATTTTGATTTATAGTGGTGGGAGGCATTAGTCTTGAGAAAAAAAATACAATGGATGGTTTATGAGGGTAGTGGTGGAAGGTTTCAGAAGTTGAATAGTTTAGAGAGGGTGTCATCAGTGAATCATCCAGGGGTGATGAATCAACCAAAGGTATAAAAGGGGAATCCATTCTTAATATTGAACAATTAGAGGTTGTCAAGTAGCCCCTAAGACTATTTGTAACATTTACATTAATGTTTCATTCATTAAGCTAAAAGGATAAATTTGAATGATTATCTATAAATGACACGTGTGATTTGTTTTGGAGGGACATCTAGTGCAACAACATCTTTGACTTTCTAAATGCCAACATTGACATGATTGGTGTTGATTCATATGGTGGGGGATTAGGCTTAGGATATATCGTTATCATTGTCTTTCCTTGCTCTTCCTAAATTCTAAGAAGATGAGCCAGCATGGGTTATGTTTAATTGCTTCTTGCCATATTCAGCCATATTTAGGCACTGAAATCAAGATGATGTTGCAATTTTCTGATAAACAAAATGAATAAACAATATGAGCATGAGTGGGAATGGGAATGGGAATGGCGGATTGGCAATCGTAAGAAATGTAATAAAAGGCTAATGTTAGTTGACGTATAACCAATGAAAAATCTTTCAAAAATGTATCGTTTATATTCTACATCACAAATTTTCCTCAAAATATGGAATCATGTGACTTATGGGTGTTGTGGTAAATGATGGAACATTTACTGACATTTATATTGTTCAAAATTGTCAAAACTAGGGAAACGTTTTGGTTTTGTTAGATTCTTCAAGTAGAAGATGACTATGCACTAGTGAAAATAATTGTCTTCTTTATGAGTTGGAAATCATCATATATTTGCCTCGGTGGCAAGATTATATCGTGATAATAGTGTTGAAAAATATTTTTGTATGTGACAATCACTGAAATAAGATGAACTGTTTTTATTTTATCTGACAAGTATTATCAGTTTATTTCAGGTTGCGTGAATTCGAGATCAAAAACAAGAATGAATCAAGACCCAATAAACTTTGAGAAAATAACCAAACCTGAGGAAGTGATGCTATGCACCAAAGAGCAAAAATATCACCCAGCCACAGCAATCACGACGCAACAGACACATGTGTCGCGACGTGAAGAAAAGCAAAACACAAAGAATCCAGATGCTACAGCAATCGCGACGCGACGGGACCATTGGTCGCGACGCGAAGCTCAGTGAACGCGACAACACCAACTTCGATCGCGAGACTACCAAAAACGACACATTCAGCGACGCATCTTCGCGACGCGACCGAAAGCAACGCGACGAAAAGGAAACGCGATGGAAAGCTCGACATACCAGCGAAGACGCACTGACCCGACAAAAAGCGCACCGATCCAGCGATGAACACCCTCGCGACGCGACCATCACCCTGTCGCGACGCGAACCCTGTATTTCAGCAACTATAAATAAGAAGCTCACCTTTTGCCAATCTTACACACACAACCATACTCATACACACTCAAAGAAACCCACGACCAAACACCTCAAGACAGTCAAATTTCTGAATTTGGCAACAAGAACCAAACCATATAACCGCAAGAAACAACAACCTCCACCCGACACCAAAACTTCAAACCTCCAACCAACACAAAACCGAAGAAATACCATTTCATCAAGAAAAACCGAGCATACCACCCTTTCTACAAGAACCAAACCGCACAACCTCAAGATTCAAAAATCCATTCTACCCAAACACCAAAAATCACCAAACCTCATCCTACTGCAAAGATCAAGATTCGACGCTTCAAAGAAAAACACCATCTTCCTCTGCTGTCGATAAGTTCTTTTTATAATTCCAATAATTTACCTGTGCCATTATTGATTTATTTAAACTTTTATAAATCAATTGTACTAAGTTCCAAGACATACAAATTGAACCGTGACAACAACAACATATGTGGACTGTATTTAACCGAGACATCTAACTTCTAACTTCTAACTTCTAACCTTTTATTTATTGTAAAAACACTTTATCGTTGATAATGACGTTTATTACATCTAACCTCTAACTTCTAACATTTATTTTATTTACCGCTTTCTGTCTATTTAAATACTGTCTAGTTTAAATTTACCGCTTTATTTTATTTATTTATAGCTTTCAGTAACTTAATTTTAGTTTATATTTATTCCGCAACTCTTATTTATTCTGCATATTATAGCCAAAATACATATCTGTCACACAGTAATCGGCTTAAAAACCTTATTCGTGGAGATCAGTTATCGTATTTTCAACAATTGGTATCAGAGCTCGTGTGATTTAGTCTGAAATTTTTGTCGAAAACTTTTGTGTAGCGTTTTTATAAACCACCAATAAGTTTTCTTTAAAAATTTCATCTTAATATCACTTGTTAAAAAAAACATTTAAAAATTACTCGTGTGATTTATTTTGAAAATTTTTGTCGAAAACTTTTGTGTAGCATTTTTATAAACCACCAATAAGTTCTCTTTAAAAATTTCATTTTAACATCACATTTTCGTTAAAAAAAAAGGAAAAAATTTTAAAAATAAAATAAAAAAATCAAAAAAAATGTCTTCCGCAAACTACTCAAACATAAATTCTGTATCTATTGCTAACAGTATAGGTTCAGGTACTCGAGCACCCATTGTTATTCCTGAAGAATATAAATCATGGGTAGGTAGTATGAATCTTCATCTTAACTCTATAAGTGAAGATGTGTGGAAATGTGTAGACGGATCTCTACCTGATAACATGACCTCTCTTACGAGTAACTTGGATATACTGAATGAAAGGAAGAAACTTGAACTTCAAGCCAAAAAGGAACTTGTGTCTGGAATACCCCACAGTATTCTAAGCCAAATGAATGATATAATCCTTTTAACTGCAAACCAAATTTGGCAAACTTTGAAAAATCGTTTTGAAGGAAATGAGAGAATCATTGGAAACAAGAAAACATCTGTTTTAAACGAATTTGACAACTTCAAAATGTTTTCACATGAGACCATCCATGATGCTCATGACAGGTTCAATCTCATTACCATCAAAATGAATAATTTGGGCATCAAAAAGTCACAGCATGAGATAAACCTCAAATTTTTAAACAACCTTTATGAAAGCTGGAAAATGATAAAGCTAATCATTCAGGGAAATCCAGCAATTCATACTGAATCTTTGTACAATCTGTGCGGAGAATTACAATCATATGAATCCTCGATTGACCCACCAACGTCTACTTCTTTTGGAGGACCACTTGCTCTTTTGTCAACATCTTCTCAAAACCAAACACATTTTCTTGATCAAAGTCAAATTGATTTAAATCAAAACCTGAAGGGTTTCTATGCAATCAATGAACACAAAATAACCTAAGGTTCACATGCAACCCTAATATTGATCTATGTTTTCTTCTATGAAGATTAGAACTAAGAACCTAAAGGATACAATTCAATTCTAAAGAAGAATCAAGAAAAACCAACCTTAGATCTTATGATCCTTTTAAGCAGCAGCAAAATTATCCTGCCTCAGATGAAAGTCACACCCAGGTGATGGAAGAATCAGTCCAGCAGAGTAAATCCAGAGAGAAGATGGCGTGAAGAATGAGGTGCCAGGGGGTTCCTTTTATAGCCTCCAAGGGTTACACCTGAAACCCTAAGGAGCCTCCAATTGGACAAGGCTTTTGACCACTTGGACCAGGCTTACCAAACCCTAATTAGGGTTTCGCCAAACCCTTGGAGATGCCTCCAAGGTGGCGCCACATTTGGTCCCTGGTTTTTCCTGGCCAGTTATTCAACTATTGAATAAATACCAAACCAGTCCCTGCACCTTTTAATTAATTAATTTAATCTCCAAATTAAATCCAATTAATTCTAGATTAAATCTCAATTAATTAATATAGTTTCTAATTAATATATTAGCACTTAAATATATTAATAAACCATATATATATATTCTATTGATTTATTATACAATTAATAAATCAACTATTCTCTCTACTGAACTATCTTTCCTCCACCCATGAGGGCAACCCAAATGGACTTTGCTTTTAACCATAAGATAAAAGTTCAATTACAAGTCATGGCTTAGACACCTAATCCAACAGTCTCCCACTTGGATAAGTCTATGACTTTAATTGTCTGAACTCTGACCCAGTCAGTTCTTGTCCAAAGATAAGTGATCAGATGATCCTCCGTCCAACAAGATATTTTCAGACTCAAGACATGGATAAAATCAATCTGGTCTGATTCACTGTTCCTCGATTTCCGATTTGCATATGACTCTTAGACTACCAATTTAGTCCCGGTTGGCCAACCATTTTAGTCAACTTCAAAATCATCGAGAGGCCTACAGATATCTGTTCCCCGTTAGGGTCAAGGGACGAATAAACTTCGACTCATATACTTATGTCTTTTACCAGACAAATCACTCACAACAATACGTTTTATAACACCGAGTTACCGATGCGTTTTCATATTATCAATGAACAACCGTCTAATAAATCATAACTCATATGTCTTAGCTTAAAGATCAAAAGATATTATCGTCTCAACATTGCTCGTGATGTAATCCATGAAGCAATCCATTGAGCGCGGGTTTATCCAATACTCAAATCTCCATTTCCAAGTACTCACGAATGGTTCAGCAATCCAATTGCAATGTCTAACTCCTTAGACAATCTATTACCAATTCATGACAGTCTTACTTCACACTTACTCCCTTAAAGTGTAATCGACTGTGGATATTTGAATAATCCAATTATTCAGGAAGTAAAACATGCAAAATGAAACACAATGATAAAGTACTGACAAGAGTAGTGAACCATAATAAATCTCTATTATTAAATCACAAGAGTCAAATACAATACATTGTTACAAGTTTCGAACCTATCTAATTACTAAAACTTATATCATCTCTTAATCCAATGCTCCTAGCATGCTGATTATGCTTAATCCTACTCAGAGCCTTTGTCAAGGGATCTGCAGGATTATCTTCCGATGATACCCTCTTTACAAGGAGGTGACCTTCTTCTACCCTATGCCTGATGTAGTGGTACTTTCTGTCGATATGTCTGGACTTTCCATGATCTCGCGGTTCCTTTGTCAAGGCGACCGCACCTTCATTATCGCAGAACAGTTCCAAGGGCTCCTGAATACTCGGGACTACTCCAAGGTCACCGATAAAGTTCTTCAGCCAAGCCGCTTCCTTTGACGCTTCACTTGCTGCTATGTACTCTGATTCGCACGTGGAATCAGCCACTGTTTCTTGCTTGGAACTTTTCCAAGTAACTGCTCCACCGTTCAAAAGGAATACCCAGCCCGACTGAGACCGACCACTGTCTCTATCCGTCTGAAAGCTGGCATCTGTATATCCTTCAACTCTCAAGGTATCACTGCCACCGAGGACTAACACCATGTTCTTTGTCCTTCGCAGATACTTGAGTATATTTTTTACAGCTATCCAATGCGCCCTTCCAGGGTTACCCTGGTACCGACTGACCATGCTTAAAGCAAAAGCCACGTCAGGGCGAGTACACGTCATAGCGTACATGATCGATCCCACAGCCGAAGCGTATGGTACTCGACTCATCTCAGCTATTTCCTCGTCTGTACTCGGACTTTGAGTCTTACTCAGCTTCGCATTACTTTGGGTAGGCAGCTCTCCCTTCTTGGAATTTTCCATACTAAACCTCTTTAGTACCTTATCCAAGTATGTACCCTGACTGAGTCCAATCAGTCTCTTCTTCCTATCTCTCAATATTCTAATCCCAAGAATATAGGCAGCCTCTCCTAGGTCCTTCATGGCGAAACATTTCCCAAGCCAAGCCTTAACATCTTGCAAGGTTGGAATATCGTTTCCCATGAGCAGTATGTCATCGACATACAGCACCAGAAAAGTGACTATACTCCCACTAGCCTTGACATATACGCAGGACTCATCCTCGCTCCTAGAGAAGCCAAACTCTTTGACTTTCTCATGGAAACAAAGATTCCAGCTGCGAGAAGCTTGCTTCAATCCGTAGATTGATCTCTCAAGCTTACACACCTTATTAGGATACTTTGCATCGACGAAACCCTCTGGCTGATTCATGTAAACATCCTCAGTCAGCTTCCCATTAAGGAAAGCGGTTTTGACGTCCATCTGCCAAATTTCATAGTCATGAAATGCAGCTATGGCCAGCATAATCCTAATAGACTTTATCTTAGCTACTGGTGAGAAGGTCTCGTCATAGTCAACCCCTGGGGTTTGAGTAAAGCCCTTCGCAACCAGTCTTGCCTTGAAAGTGTGTACCTTTCCGTCCATGTCTGTCTTCTTCTTGAAGATCCATTTGCACCCGACTGTCTTTCGACCCGGTACATTGTCAACCAAGTTCCAAACTTGATTGTCATACATGGACTTGATCTCGCTATCCATGGCCTCTTTCCACTTGGCAGACTCAGGGCCCGCCACTGCTTCCTGATAGTTAGCTGGTTCATCCAAATTTATCAGTGTCCTATCACTGACAAAAGTGTCCCCATCCGAAGTTATATGGAACCCATAAAACTCGGGTGGCATGCTAACCCTACTAGAACGCCTAAGAGGTAAGGATACATCTGTCGGGCCAACAGGAACTTCATCCTCATGTTGGTTGCTAGTTTCTCCTAAGGTTGCGTCATCTGATGACTCTTGAATTTCTTCCAGATCAATGGTACTCCCACTGTCCTCTTTGAATACGAGCTCTCTCTCTCGAAAGACTGCTCGTCTAGCTACAAAGACCACGTCCTCGCTCGGTCTGTAGAATAGATATCCAAAGGACTGTTTGGGATAACCAATGAAGAAACACCTTTCGCTTCTGTCTGCGAGTTTGTCTTGAGTCTCTCGTCTAACGAAAGCCTCACAACCCCAGACCTTGATATGTGCCAACGAGGGAGCTTTCCCCGTCCACATCTCATGAGGTGTTTTCGCAACCTTCTTAGTTGGGACAAGATTGAGGATATGGGCGGCAGTCTCTAAGGCATACCCCCAGAAGTGAATGGGAAGTGAAGCTCGACTCATCATGGAACGAACCATGTCCAACAGGGTTCGGTTGCGCCTTTCTGCAACACCGTTCAACTGTGGTGTCCTGGGAGGTGTCAACTGCGAAACTATTCCACATTCCTTTAGATAGTCTAGGAACTCGATACTTAGATACTCTCCGCCTCTGTCGGATCTGAGCATCTTTATCTTCCTGCCTAATTGATTCTCTACTTCGTTCTTAAACTCTTTGAACTTTTCAAAGGTGTCCGACTTGTGCTTGATCAAGTAGATGTAACCGTATCTACTAAAATCGTCGGTAAAAGTCACGTAGAACCGCGTGCCATCCTTTGTGGTTGATCTGAATGGACCACACACATCCGTGTGAATAATGTCCAATAGACCCTCACCTCTTTCAAAAGACCCTTTGAAAGGTGATTTAGTCATCTTGCCCAACAGACAAGATTCGCATACATCATCCGACTTGAGGTCGAATGATTCCAACACTCCATCCTTTTGGAGTTGGGCGATGCGTTTCTTGCTGATGTGCCCGAGCCGACTATGCCACAGACATGCCTTTTCCACGTCACTAGTAGAATCAATATAATTTACACTTTGTCCTAGATTGTCAACACATTTCACAGTTTCATACACACCATTACAAGGATAAGCAGTAAAATTCAAAATACCATTTTTGAAAACAGAAATAGATCCAATATTATTATCAAAAGAAAAATGAAATCCTTGTCTGAATAATGCGTGAAATGAAATAATATTTCTTGCCATTTCTGGCGAATAGCAACAATCTAATAAATCTAAACAAACTTCACTACTAAGCACTAAACTATAAACTCCAATCTTGGTAACAGGGGACGATCTCCTATTGCCCATGATCAAGTTCAGTCTACCGTGCTCCACCTCCCTGCTTTCCTTTAGGCCCTGCATATCAGAACAAATGTGAAAACCACATCCTGTGTCAAGGACCCAAGAATTAGAAGATGGTGAGTTTTTAGAGATAGTGTATATACCTGCTGTCGATGGCTTTACTTTCCCATCCTTGACATCCTGCAAGTATTTGGGGCAGCTTCTCTTCCAATGACCCTTTTCTTTGCAGTAGAAACAGTTTGCTTCATCGGGGTTGGCCACACAAGGAATTTGGGAAGTCTTGGTTCTCGAGCCATTACTGGATGACCCGGCTTGAACCTTTTCCCTCCAATTTTGCTTAGGAGGGCCCTTCCTTTTCTTTCCTCTGCCACTTCCAATGGCTAGAACGGGCTGATTAACCGAGGGTACACTTTTACCCTTCATCCCGTCTTCAGCCACTCGAAGCATGCGATGCAACTCAGTCATATTAGCCTGATTGTTGTTCAAATGATAAGCCAGCCTGAACTGGTCATAAGAACTCGGCAACGAGTTAAGCACTATGTCAACGGCCAACTGTTCCGGTACAGGCATCGCAAGCTTTCTAAGCCGCTCCACGTAACCTTGCATTCTTTGCACATGAGTGCAGATGGACTCTCCATCTTTGGGTTTGCTGTTCGTGAAGTCCTTGACCACTTCGCACCTTTCGATGCGCTCTTGCTTGCGGAACTTTTCCGCTAGCTCCTTGTGCATCTCATAGGGCCAGTAGTCTTCGTATATTCTCTGCAATTCGGGGTTCATTGTGGCGATCATGATGCAGGCCACTTTGGTTGCATCATCAGTATGTTTTTGGTACGAGGCAATTTCCTCGGGAGTAGCAGTTTCGGGGTCGACATCGACAAGCTCGGTCTCGAGAACATACTCTTTGTTCTCATACCTCAGAGCCATCTTGATGTTTCTAATCCAGTCATTATAGTTTGTCCCGTTCAATTGAACCCTGGAACATAGTGAGAGGATTGAGGGAACACTGGAGTTTGATTGGGGAGCGGATTGATCAGCAGAAGACATCTATAAAAGAAGGTAAGTTTAATTAGATACTTGTCGGTCCTTATAATAACCCAATATAAAATAAGGCTAGGATCCAACTATAACAATTTGCAACATAGAAGAGGGATGCCGTAATCTATAAGCAAATTTTATAAAGGTAGGCGAATGACGATTCAGCCGATTCCACCGCGGAAAAATAATCTTATTATAAATGGAATTCCTAGTTTCTTATGAGATTTATTGAACTGTTCAATAGCATGTTTAATCTCGGATATGCCCCACCGTTTGTGACTGGGATGCCGAGGATCACAAACCGGGTGTGAATAACCATGCAAATTAGCTTGGTGCTCTCGGGATCCATTATCATCTCAAATTGATGTGCCGGTAAACCACACACGCTCCATCAACAATGATAACACCCGAGACACCCATTGCCACTCTTTATGAACCCCTATTGGTGTGCCGGTAAACCACACACGCTCCACCAACGTTTCATAAAGTGCAATGTGCAATTTCATGGGGTAGCATCAAATTCACATTTTCCTAAAGTAACTAGATTGGGATTTGTTTTAGGGTTCTAGTACTTTCAATTATAGCATTATACTTTTAAGAGGCTTAGCGGTTCTATCATACCCGTTCAGCTAACGACACTCGACTGACCAGGAGAGCGGTGGGTAAGAGTAGATACCCATTAGACTAACATTTTATAGTCAGTCGCCTTATACCCTCTTTATAGGACAGTTTTGTGAATGAGGCTTACTAGCGGTAGACTAACCAATTTTCTTATACATATTAAATTAACTTTTAATTCTAAATATATATAAGATATATTTTAATCTCATTAAAATATCTTTAGAATTAATTAAATTCTAATTTTCTCAAATTATTCTAATTTTCTTGAAAATTTTAATTAATTCTTAAGGCAGATTTAATTTGCCTTTAATTAATCAATTAATTAAATTAATTAAATCTAGGTTACAGATTACCAATTAATCAAATTAATTAACCTGTAATGGTCCCATGAATTTCGAAAATTACAAGCCAAGGAATTAGGGTTCAAGTTATTTTAGTTGATTTAGATACCAAAAATAACAACACATAATTAAGGCAAGCAAATCAAGCATTCAAGGGGGACCAAGGGAGGGTGGCGGCTAGGGTTAGGAAACCCTAGCCTTGGGATCGATTTTGGCCTCCTCCCAAGGGTTAATTTTCGCCAATAACCCTTAGGCACAAAACAATTCAAGCAGTTCATAATCAAACACAAGAAAACAAGCTAGCTCTGATACCACTGAAGGGTTTCTATGCAATCAATGAACACAAAATAACCTAAGGTTCACATGCAACCCTAATATTGATCTATGTTTTCTTCTATGAAGATTAGAACTAAGAACCTAAAGGATACAATTCAATTCTAAAGAAGAATCAAGAAAAACCAACCTTAGATCTTATGATCCTTTTAAGCAGCAGCAAAATTATCCTGCCTCAGATGAAAGTCACACCCAGGTGATGGAAGAATCAGTCCAGCAGAGTAAATCCAGAGAGAAGATGGCGTGAAGAATGAGGTGCCAGGGGGTTCCTTTTATAGCCTCCAAGGGTTACACCTGAAACCCTAAGGAGCCTCCAATTGGACAAGGCTTTTGACCACTTGGACCAGGCTTACCAAACCCTAATTAGGGTTTCGCCAAACCCTTGGAGATGCCTCCAAGGTGGCGCCACATTTGGTCCCTGGTTTTTCCTGGCCAGTTATTCAACTATTGAATAAATACCAAACCAGTCCCTGCACCTTTTAATTAATTAATTTAATCTCCAAATTAAATCCAATTAATTCTAGATTAAATCTCAATTAATTAATATAGTTTCTAATTAATATATTAGCACTTAAATATATTAATAAACCATATATATATATTCTATTGATTTATTATACAATTAATAAATCAACTATTCTCTCTACTGAACTATCTTTCCTCCACCCATGAGGGCAACCCAAATGGACTTTGCTTTTAACCATAAGATAAAAGTTCAATTACAAGTCATGGCTTAGACACCTAATCCAACAAAACCAAGCTTTTTTAAGTAATTCTTGTGACTTGTCTGATCCAAATAATGAAGCTGATTACCAACAATTGTGTGTTTTGGTAGCAAACACTAATCTCGAAAGATTTTTGCCACATCATAGACCAAATTTTCAACAAAGATCCACTTTTGGACAAAACTTTCAGAATCGTGGATTTCAAAATAATCACAACTCTTATAATCAAAACAATGGTTTTCAAAATAACCAAAGTTCTGGTTTTCAGCAAAATCATTCAAAACCATCTCAACAGAAACAAACTCAAGCACCTGAAAAACCACCCGTTAAGAGCCAAAAGGCTGACAATAACGATGATGATAATGACGTAATCATTTGTCACAACTGCAAAGGACTAAATCATTATGCCCGAGATTGTCGAGCCAAAGTCAAGGTCAAAGACTCAGCTTACTATGCTCAAAAAGCCGAAGAGCTGAAGAAACAAGAAAAGAAAGCAAAGCAAAAACCTTTGATGGCATTCCACGAACCTAGCGTGGAACACTGGCCAACTTCTGATGATGAAACAGATACTGAACCAGCTCAATCAAACTTCTGCTTCATGGCTGATAATGAACCAACCACAAGAGCTCCATATGTCATCGATCATGTATGGTCTATGATCTCAGAACTTGGTCTTTCAAGAACACCATTTGAGTCCCACATGACTAAGATTGAGAACAGTCTAAAAGCTGATCTCAGACTGTATCATGACACAATAGTCAAATCTGACATCTACAAATCTGAATTACAAACCTTGCAACTCAGATTTGGAGAATCAACAAGGACTAGAGACAAACTTGAAAGAGACATTGAACGAAAATCAGAAGAAAATAATCACGTCCTAGAACAATTAAATGAAGCTCTAAAACAAAAAAGGGACTTAGAAATAAAAAATCAATCTGTTATTTCATCTGAAATAAAAGATACCTTAGAAAAGGAAGTCCATCAGTTAAAACAAAAAATTCAAGATTTAACTGACAAAAACACTAGTTTGATTCTAAAACTAGATGATTCTTCAAAACAAATCAAACTTCTTGAATCCGAGAATCAAATATTTCAAGGAAAACTGGATTCTATCAATCTTGCTAGAAAATTGAGTGATGATATTTTCACTAAAGCAAAAAACTTAGGAACTGGCAAAATTGATACGAATTATAAACCAGGAACTGGAAGAGAAACCTTTGAAAATGAAAAGACTGAAAAGAAAAATGGGACAATTTGTGAAGACTCTAAATCGCCTCTACCAGATCTTTTCATATATGTCAATGAGGACGATTTAGATGATGAAACAGTTATCAACTGTAGCCTAGATGATACTTTTTTCAACAAGTCATTCAAAAGAGTTGTAAAATCTGAATCAGACTCTGCTAGTTCAGTAACTCATCAATTGAGATCTACTAAACTAACAAGGAATGATGGCACAATCAAACTTGAAAATTTCTTAAATGGAGAAAATTCTGTTCATCAAAATGGTAGTACTTCTGCTCCAACTGTCTTTCCCTCTTTAAACTCAACCTTTATTGGAAAGAACAGTATGGGACAAAAGTATTCAAAGAAACAGCAGACAAATAAACAACCCATTCAAGCTGTCTTTAAACCAAAAGAACAAAGCAAGCCCATTGTTTTCAAAGAAACCCAAGAGAAACCTTTGAAACCAGTCTCTGTGCCACAAAAACAAACCTTTAATCCAAAACAAAAACCTTTTCAAAAACCAATTCAAAATCGCTTTCAAGAGATAAACTTCAATCTCTCAACGAACTTTCAAAATCCATCATTTCACCAAATTCCATTCCATCATCATAATGTTTTTCAAAATCATCAAAATTCCAGATACAAAGAAAGGTTATCAAACAGATTTTCACATATAGGATACTTTTCACAAAATCAGAAATCATTTCAAATGACAGGTTTTCAAAAACAAATCTCACTTTGGGAAAATCTAATAAATCAACTTAAACCTCAACCATTCCGTCCAATCAACAAATACTACAATGATTCCAAATTATCAAAAACCATTAACAAATCAGGACCCACCATGGTTTGGGTACCTAAACTTTCTGTCTAATTGCAGGCACTTTGTGTTGGAGAGCCCAAGGATGGCACATGGTATATCGATAGTGGCTGCTCCAAGCATATGACAGGAAACCAGAGCTTTCTACGAGACTTCAAACCCACAGAATCCAAACAAGATGTTACTTTTGGAAATAACATGACTGCAAGAATCAAAGGTTATGGAAACATAACAAATGGTCACTTCACCATCAAGAAAGTAGCCTACGTTGACGGCCTGAAACACAATCTAATCAGCGTATCACAACTCTGTGACAATAATCATGAAGTTCTTTTCACCAAACAACGAAGCATAATCATGGATGCCAAGACCAAAGCCATTCTAGTTAATTCTGATCGTCTAGGCAACATGTATCCACTAGATATGGACCTTATCTATGGAAAACCAGACATTTGTCTCTTATCCAAAGCTTCAGCTGATATTAGTTGGTTGTGGCATCGTCGTCTTTCCCATCTCAATTTCGGCTACATCAACAAGTTGATTGCAAATGATCTTGTTCGCGGACTGCCACTTCTGAAACTTGATAATGAAACTCTTTGTGCAGCTTGTGAAGGAGGAAAACTGTCCAAATCCTCTCATAAAAGCATTCCTGAATGTAGTGTATCCGAACCACTAGAATTACTGCACATTGATCTTTGTGTCCCTGCAAAAACCCAAAGCATAAAAGGGAAGAAATACATCCTTGTTATTATTGATGGATATTCACGCTTTACTTGGGTTTTCTTTTTAAGGCTAAAGTCAGAAGAACCTGAAGAAATGATCAACTTCATCAAACAGATTGAATTAAAACTCAAACGACCTGTTCGTAGAATCCGAAGTGATAATGGATCTGAGTTTGAAAACATAACTCTAGATTCGTTTCTCAGAAATAATGGAATTGAACACGACCTATCAGCTCCATACACTCCACAACAGAACGGAGTTGTTGAAAGAAGGAACAGAACTCTGTGTGAAGCTGCAAGATCAATGCTTATCTTTGCTGATCTACCACAATACTTCTGGGCAGAAGCAATAGCCACAGCTTGCTACACTCAAAATCGTTCTTTAATCCATAAACATCTTCATAAAACACCATATGAAGTCATTAACAACCGAAAACCAAACATCAAATTCTTTCATATTTTTGGTTGTCGATGCTTCATAAAGAATAACAAAGGTCACCTTTCAAAATTTGAATCAAGATCAGACGAAGGAATTTTCCTTGGTTACTCTTTTACCTCAGCTGCTTATCGAGTACTGAACAAACGTACTAGAGTAATTGAAGAAACTACTGATGTTCATTTCGATGAATTTTATGTCAGGAAATTGGATCGTAAACATTTTGGTTCTAAAATGATTGATAATATTTTTCAAAATCCAATTCAACAAATGCCTTCTACGGACATAGAAATCGATCTTGATTTACTTTTTGAACAACCCAAGACCGCTTATAATTCTGAGTTTCTAACATCTTCTACTATTCCTACAGGAAACTCCGATGCAGAAACTTCACAATCAAACCAAGAAAATGCAGATCAAGTTGAGGGGGAACTACCAACACTAAATCCCTCTTTGAACACTCTCAATCCACCTGTCCAAAATGATCACAGTGTATCATCTATGGGGGAACTTTTGTAAAACCCTTTTCTCAAACCATATTTAAAGTACAAATACAGTTTTCAAACATATTTTTTTTACAACTCGTGACTATAAAAATAGCCACTTAAAATTTTTTTTATATTTCTTTTACAAACTTAACTCGAGGGGGTATTACAGACTCAATACAGATACCATAATTTAAACTTACAGTATTTAAACCGGTCCCAACTGCAGCCTTTGCTCCTTTCACCTAAGTACATAGCATTTCAAAAATAGTATACGTGAGACATAAAGCCTCGTGAGTAATATGGGTTTACACCCAAAAGCTTTTCTGTTCAAAACCTGAAATATTAAAATTACACTGTTCAAAATTGATTTATTTCATAAATCTCAAAATATCTTTTCTTCTTTACTTTCAAACTTTAAAAATACTTTCTTTCATAAAACTGCTTTCTTTCATAAAACTGCTTTCTTTCTCATTTTCTCGTGACCAACTGAAACTTATGAATTAAGTTAATTAATTCATTCAACTAGCTCCCCTTGCGGGACAGAACAGATCTGCCCACTCGGTTATGCTCATTCTGTCTCCCCTTTGTGACTTGGAACGAATTCAAGCACAAGGGTATACTTAAGCTAGACAACTACTTCGCGACGGGAGGTACCATCCCAGTAGTGTCTTCTGATCCCCCGATTATGTGGGTGATCCTAGTCCGGACAACTAACTCTTACAACTTTCTTTGCTTTGGTTCTTATCTTTTTACTTTCTTCATTTTATCTCAAATTGGTCAAATATGGACACAATTTCAAAACAAACTCAAACTTTAACTCTTTGACTCATACTCTTGAAAATCACTTTAAAACTAACTTCAAAATCTTTAGCTCTCATATGGAGCTTCTTTCAAAACTTTACAAACTATATTTCTTTTAAAAACTGAACTTCTTTATATCTTCTTTAAAATCTCTTTTAAACACTTAGCTCTTGGAGCTACTTTCAAAACTATTTCAAAACTTTAGTATCTAAAACATTTGGAAATCTCATACTTTTCTGAAAATATCATTTGGCTATGTACTAGAAAATTCCTCATAAAACTCACCTTGATATAGTTATAAATCACTAAGCTTCTCGCACACATTTCCCTTTTCCGTGTTCAACAATGTTTGAAGCACCACCTATACAATTATCACATATATATACTTATTAAGTACATAATACAACTGACTTTACAGTTCTAAGGTCTCATACGACTCAACTTCAGGTTATACTAATTAGTTAACCATTAATAAACTCATTTTATAATTTTCTCCGAAATACGCGTATTTTGCTACAGTACCCCCGAGGGGTCGTATTTCAGTTCCGACTCTTTTCCATGAAATCTTAGGCCATATTAGACTTGTGTTTCAAATTTGAAGTCAATTGGACAAGTCTAGCTCAAATTCCAAAAATCAAGTTTTAACGTGAATAGTGATTTTAGCCACTGCCGCTACAGTGACTTTTCCGCAAGGTCGGATTGAGGATTTGACCATTCCCAACATGTTCTTATACCATTTTAGGGTTATGGCTAAAATTTCAGGTCAATCGGACATGTCTAGCTATGGTTTCTAGCGTTTGGAATATTTGAAATTTCTAACAATTTTGGTCCCTGTCTGAAGGCGCACTGCGCCTGGCTAGGGGCGCACTGCGCCTGGGCGCACCCCGCCCTAGTCCTGGGCGCACTGCGCCTGGCGCCTGGGCAGTGTCCTGATCAGTCGCGATTTGTGCACTGTAGCACGCAGTTTTCACCCATTAAGTCCTTATTTCAGTTCTTAATCGTATGGGGTTTGTTCTAGGACCAAAACCCTTGACTAATAACAAGTTTTAAGATATTAAAATCGATTGAATCCATCATATACAAGAATTGAAGTTCTTGACCAAACTTGAAAATTCTCAATTATAGCAATCTACTTCCATGTTTTTGAGTTAAGTCCTTAACTAATGGCTTATTGGAAGCATTAGTTACTTAACCCACATGATTTATAACTACAATTGCAGTTTCAACTCAACCCAAGAACCAAATCAAGAACACACACAAAAAACCTAGGTTAGAACTTTACCTCTTAAAGCTTGGAATCTTCAATTCCAAAGTTTCTCTTGATTTCTTAGCAACGATTCTTGTGCCTTTGCTTCTTCTCCCTTGCTCTCTCTAGCTCTCTCTCGTACTCTCTAGAATCCTCTGCATACTTCTGGGAAATGAGAGTAATTACTCTCTTATTAATATAATTAATATTTATAAAATAATTACATTTTAGTCCCTAACTTCCAAACTTTCCTTCAAAAATGGTCCAAATGTCATAACTTTACCATTTATGCTTCATTACTTCCAACTTTACATTTTCTTGACATTTTTGGTCATTTTCATGTCAAATGACCATTTTGCCCTTTTTGGCCATTTTTCACTATTCACGCGGCAAAACTTCAAATTTCCCATAAACTTTTATTTCTCATTATATTATTTGACAAATACATATTATTACACATAATAATCGTACAACGTGACAAAAGACGGTTTTACCCTTTTTTTTTTACTTTTTCGCGGGTTCTTACAACTTTCATTACCCCATTCTCACCCTATAATCCAAAAAGACATATCTGACAACACCCAAAATCTATTCCCAACAGAATCACTGACCAAGAAGAACAATGGGACATAGAAACACCAATCGAAATACCTGAAAAAACTCGCCTAATCAAATGGACCAGGAATCATCCTACAGAACAAATCATAAGAAATCCCAATTCTGGTATTCAAACAAGAGCCGCTACCTCAAATGAATGTTTATACGGAGAATTCTTATCCATGACTGAACCCAAAACCATCCATTCAGCTCTCAAAGATCCAGACTGGGTCAAAGCCATGCAAGAAGAACTAGCTGAATTCGAAAGAAACCAAGTATGGGATCTTGTTCCTACTCCTCCCGATGTTACTGTAGTAGGTTCAAGATGGGTTTTCAGAAACAAAACTGATGATCAAGGAATAGTCTGTCGAAACAAAGCAAGACTTGTCGTCAAGGGCTATTCTCAACAAGAAGGAATCGACTACGATGAAACTTATGCTCCAGTTGCAAGACTCGAAGCCATTCGTATCTTTCTAGCATATGCAGCACACAAGAACTTCAAAGTATTCCAAATGGATGTAAAATGTGCATTTTTACATGGAGAGATTGATCGCGATGTGTATATTCAACAACCTCCAGGTTTTGAAGATCCACAGTTCCCAAATCACAGTTTTAAGTTACAAAAAGCAGTTTATGGCTTAAAACAAGCACCTCGAGCCTGGTATTCAACTTTGTCAACATTTCTAGAAGAATCAGGATTCAAAAGAGGTTCAATTGATCAAACTCTCTTTCGTAAAATCTTTAATAAACATCTGTTAATCGTTCAAATATATGTCGATGACATTATTTTCGGTTCTACTGATGAATCTTTGAGTATCAAGTTTGCAGATTTAATGAAGAGCAAATTTGAGATGAGCATGATAGGAGAAATGACTACTTTTCTTGGACTTCAAGTCAAACAATCATCAGATGGAATTTTCATCAATCAAGAAAATTATGTCAAAAATCTTCTAACTCGTTTTTCTCTTGACAAATCCAATACAGCAAAAACCCCAATGGCCTTTGGTTACAAATTAGATGCAGACTTAAATGGCAAGCCTGTTAATCAAAAGAAATATCGAGGAATGATAGGATCACTCCTATACCTCACAGCCAGCAGACCCAACATCATGTTTTCTACATGTGTCTGTGCCAGATACCAAGCCAATCCTATGGAATCTCATGCTGTAGCTGTGAAAAGAATTTTTAAATATCTTAAAGGAACTCCATCTCTTGGTCTTTGGTATCCAGCTAACTCTGATTTTCAGCTTAACGCCTTCACCGACTCCGACTATGGAGGATGCAGACTAGACAGGAAAAGCACATCTGGTTCTTGCCAATTTCTAGGAGGCAGACTGGTAAGTTGGACTTCAAAGAAACAATCTTGCGTGTCCACTTCAACTGCAGAAGCTGAATATGTAGCCGCGGCAAGCTGTTGTTCACAAGTCATGTGGATGCAAACTCAATTACGTGACTATGGCTACAAAGTCTCACAAATTCCTATATTTTGTGACTCAACCAGCGTTATTGCCATTTCTCACAATCCCGTGCACCATTCCATGACAAAGCACATCGACATTCGATATCACTTCATCAAAGACAACATTCAAAAGGGTCATATCGAAATGCACTTCATCAACACCGAATATCAAATTGCCGATGTCTTTACTAAGGCTCTAGACGAAACCAAGTTTCAATACTTCCTAGGCCGTCTAGGAATGTTAAATCCAGATAACATCCATCCCTAATCTCTTACTTTTTGTTTGTACAAAAGATTGTTTACTTTCATTCAAATAGAAAATTTTACCAAAAACATGCAAATAACCAAAATTTTCCAAAAACATTCAAATAACCAAAATTTTCCAAAAACATCCACATAATAAAAAATTACAAAAATTAGGATAAAGTTTTATCTTTTTAAAGTCTTTATAAAACCATGTGATTAACATCTTCTTGATTAAATTTTCAGATACTTATGCTCGATGAATGTTCTCAGTCATATTGATTCTTAATTAAAGTGAAGGTTCAAATTTCAAAATTTTCGTTATGTACACTCTCTTATTCCCTTTGAATTTATTTCAATTATAACGATTTTATCTATTAAGGGACATAAGATTAGGAGATTCAGATGAAAACCAAACCCATGTGAGAATTTGTGCCTCGTCTTCAACTGCTAAGTGGAATTCATTTCTGTGAGCAAAGGTGTTTTCATTATGACTTATAGGATTTATACTCTTATACCGTGATGCTAGTCTCATTTTTGCTTAGATATCAAAATGACCAGGGACGATACAATCATTTTCTTATATATTAGACAAACTGTCTTTTATATCACCTATCCCTATCCTCAATCAAGCCACATCAAGAAAAGATTTATCATCTTGCATAGCAAATCTGACAATTGAAGAAACGACAAGTCATATCCAAGAAAACCAGAAGAAAACATGAAAATCAAATCTTAAAGTGCAAAGTCATCTCCAACAAATGCTGTCAACAAATCACAATTGGTAACCACATCAGATATCTTTTATACAATGTGTATTCACACAAATCAAGAAAAGATAAAGACAAAGGTGAACACTTCACCAAAGAAAAGGAAGATTTACAACAACAATCCATCAAGACAGACATCTCTCAAAATTTTCCAAACAACGGATTCTCAAATGCTTTATCATATATAGCTATCAAAACCGAAGATTTACTGGGATACTGTAGCCTTCATAATTGAATATTCTTAGTTGCAAACTGCACTATGAAAATTTTTAAACCCCTCTACATGTATTTCCCGACGGAGAGAGAGTGAACATCAATGGCATTAATGAAGAAACCCTCAGAGTAATGCCGAAACCAGTCTTATGTGATTGATTATCTAATATGAAGACCAAGTGAATAAAGTATATAGGTATAAATCCACATTAAGCATAAGTCAACACCTTCAAGCTGAGAGATATCACTCATCTTTAGTGATTATACACCAGTTCTGCACCCAGAACAACCAAAACACCTCAGTCAAGTGTAAGCTATACCTATGAGAGTTCATCTGAATCGACCTATTAAGATCACTTGTCGTCTTTATAAATGCTATAAAATCTTAAGGAATATTATGAAAATACATATACAAAAACCCTTTGATAATTGAACATGAAACCTTGATTCAGAAACAAATATTCTTGACAAACATTTTTCAAAAACATAAGTAAAATCTAGTCACACTTTTTCAAAACAAGTGATATGGTTTTATAAATGTTTTATCCAAATTTCAAGAATTTTCAATCTTAACTTTTAATCTGTCCTTATTTCAGTAATGATCACATAGGGGGAAATTGTTGAAAAATATTTTTGTATGTGACAATCACTGAAATAAGATGAACTGTTTTTATTTTATCTGACAAGTATTATCAGTTTATTTCAGGTTGCGTGAATTCGAGATCAAAAACAAGAATGAATCAAGACCCAATAAACTTTGAGAAAACAACCAAACCTGAGGAAGTGATGCTATGCACCAAAGAGCAAAAATATCACCCAGCCACAGCAATCACGACGCAACAGACACATGTGTCGCGACGTGAAGAAAAGCAAAACACAAAGAATCCAGATGCTACAGCAATCGCGACGCGACGGGACCATTGGTCGCGACGCGAAGCTCAGTGAACGCGACAACACCAACTTCGATCGCGAGACTACCAAAAACGACACATTCAGCGACGCATCTTCGCGACGCGACCGAAAGCAACGCGACGAAAAGGAAACGCGACGGAAAGCTCGACATACCAGCGAAGACGCACTGACCCGACAAAAAGCGCACCGATCCAGCGATGAACACCCTCGCGACGCGACCATCACCCTGTCGCGACGCGAACCCTGTATTTCAGCAACTATAAATAAGAAGCTCACCTCTTGCCAATCTTACACACACAACCATACTCATACACACTCAAAGAAACCCACGACCAAACACCTCAAGACAGTCAAATTTCTGAATTTGGCAACAAGAACCAAACCATATAACCGCAAGAAACAACAACCTCCACCCGACACCAAAACTTCAAACCTCCAACCAACACAAAACCGAAGAAATACCATTTCATCAAGAAAAACCGAGCATACCACCCTTTCTACGAGAACCAAACCGCACAACCTCAAGATTCAAAAATCCATTCTACCCAAACACCAAAAATCACCAAACCTCATCCTACTGCAAAGATCAAGATTCGACGCTTCAAAGAAAAACACCATCTTCCTCTGCTGTCGATAAGTTCTTTTTATAATTCCAATAATTTACCTGTGCCATTATTGATTTATTTAAACTTTTATAAATCAATTGTACTAAGTTCCAAGACATACAAATTGAACCGTGACAACAACAACATATGTGGACTGTATTTAACCGAGACATCTAACTTCTAACTTCTAACTTCTAACCTTTTATTTATTGTAAAAACACTTTATCGTTGATAATGACGTTTATTACATCTAACCTCTAACTTCTAACAATTATTTTATTTACCGCTTTCTGTCTATTTAAATACTGTCTAGTTTAAATTTACCGCTTTATTTTATTTATTTATAGCTTTCAGTAACTTAATTTTAGTTTATATTTATTCCGCAACTCTTATTTATTCCGCATATTATAGCCAAAATACATATCTGTCACACAGTAATCGGCTTAAAAACCTTATTCGTGGAGATCAGTTATCGTATTTTCAACAAATAGAAAACAAACTTGAATGGTAGGCTGCACAGTAACTCAGGGGATTGACAAGAACTTTGGAAGTACTAACAAAGGTTTATTAGAATAAATATTATATAAATGTTCTCTCGGGAAAAGGAACGTGTGAATATATAAATTAGATGTAAGGGAAGAAAATAAATGTTCTCTCGGGAAAAGGAACGTGTGAATATATAAATTAGATGTAAGGGAAGAAGGTATCAGTTGAGCTTAAAGATCTTTTTATGGTGCAAGACATATCATGTATTGCGCTAATGTATGTGATATTAGTCGCAGTGCAAACTTGTATATGTTTGCAAGAATGAAGGATTTGACGAGTTGGGCATTAACGATGTTAGTGAGTTGGAGTTGAGAATGTTCTACAATGATGTGTGATAGTTAGGTTAGAATATACCTTTTATGTATTGTAAGATTACATTTTCTCCTATAAATAAAGGAGAAATGGTCATTGGTTTCATATGCACCAAAACATGTAGTCGAGAGTGGTTGTAAAATCTCTCCCAAGGCTTGTTCTTGTGAGTCATATTTTACACTTTTTATATCTATGAAATCATCAGATTACTCATATTTGTGTTTATCCGTTTTTATATCCGTTTAACTTCAAGATATCTATTATTCCGCACTTGTTTGACATAGCACGGGCATGCACAAGTGAGAAACAAATTTACTTGAATTGATAAGTTGCAAAACCGATTTATTTAATGAAAGAACAAGATAAAAGAAATTTTGCATCTCAAACTTATATACGGTTTTATCCCCGTATTCATTTTTACATTTTCCTTCGATGGGTTTGTTCTCAATATCACTTTGTTCCATTTATCTTCCTATTTTTTAATATGTTTTTTTAGCTAGGCAAAAAACTTATATTTGGTTTGGACCGTAAGTGGACTATCAACTACCCATTAAAGTCGATCTCCATTAAGTTGCCAACCACAAGTTCATCAAAATTTGTCGATGTGCCGATTGCACTTTAATTGTTGTTTCGTTTGGTAGTACATCATCAAACATTCTAAAGATGGTTGTTGCGCTTAGTAGTTATTAATAAAACGTAAAAAAGGATTAACTAGGGCTGTAAACGAACCGAACGAACACGAACGAGGACTTGTTCATGTTCGTTCGTTTAAGTCAGCCGAACAAACAAACGAACACGAACGGATAAACGAACGAGTTTTCTTGTTCATGTTCGTTTGTTTAACAAATTATCTTGTTCATGTTCGTTTGTTTATGTTCATGAACATACTAAACGAACAAACATAAACGAACGAAGATAAATAAACACAATTAAACATATATAACATTAAAAAACACTTCATATTGTAATGTAATCAAATACAATTGAACATATATGAATATAAAAGAAATTTAAGTGAACAAACATAAACAAATGTAAACGAACAACATAAACGAACGTTTACGAACATAATTGAACGAACGAGACCATTGTTCATGTTCGTTCGTTTAACTAAACGAACGAGAATTTTTGTTCATGTTCGTTCATTTATTAAATAAACGAACATAAACGAACTTCCCGCCGAACAATTCACGAACGGTTCGCCGAACGTTCAGTTCGTTTACAGCCCTAGGATTAACCCTACTATGAGACGCCCTCCACCTCTCTCCTATGGCTAACATCAAAAGATAAGTCAAAATGTCTTGTATCAAAGAAGGTATCTCACTTGTAAAATGTGAGATCCACATTATTTTTCTAAAAATTGCATATATATATATATATATATATATATATATATATATATATATATATATATATATATATATATATATATATATATATATATATATATATATATATATATATATATATATATATATATATATATATATATATATATATATATATATATATATATATATATCGGTCATGCAATAAGATAGAAACTCATATAACTTTTTAGTTCTCACAATCGAATTTGAGAAAATAGAAAAATCTACACAAAATTGATTGATCAATATAGAGTATTAATCCTTAGGTTAATTTAATTTTTGAGGTGGTGTTGATCAATGGCCCAAGATGACTCCTCCAATAATCTTGGATACAATAAGGATAATGTTGGTGGTTTAGACATTCATCTCACCCGATGTCTCGTTTTATCGACGACTGTTTTAGAGTAAATCTTTTAGCTTCTCACTATTTATAGAAAAGAAGATATTTTTTATCTAAATCCAGTAGATATAAGGTCTGATGGCATATCATAATCGTTTAGCAGAATTTGACGAATCTGCATCACTTGGACCATATTTACGCATATAGCTGATTAATATTGGGTTTGATATATTTTAGTAAGTTGAGGGGGGTAAGATGCCAAAGGATAAATCTCGAGGCGTCAACTTGAGAAATTGGTCAACAGTTCAAAGGGGAAAATTTATGCAGAACTATATATAAAAGAGAGAGAAAATGCGATTCCGTTTCTTCATATACAAGACGCCGAACGGTGAACTTCAGCACCACCAACCACCACCGTCGCTGGAAATCTCGAGATTTGAACTCAAATTCTTGCCGGTTCTTTCTAGTTCTTTTGAAGTAAGTCCATATTTCTCTCTCCATATCTGCATCCTATCCCTATATCTCTATGCATATGAAACTAGGGGTGGAGTTTTCTTTGAATTGAACTGCTATATACGTATATACACGTATATACATGGGGCATAAGAAGCGGAACATCGCTACTCGCTCCAAAGCGGCGACAGTTGCTGTTAACACTCCTCCGGCCCGGCCGTCGATTCCAATCGTAAACGACAGCGGCGATGGTGTTGACGTTAGTTCACTCTCTGCGGAACAGAATGTAAGTGTGCATTCGTCGACTGCTCAAATAGTACAACGAAAAAGTGAAGTTCCTTTAGCGATTGAATCGGACAGTTACTCTACTGTGAAAGTCGAGTGTGAGAAAGCCTTAACTGCGCTCAGACGGGGGAACCATAAGAAAGCCCTACGCCTGATGAAGGAGATGTGTGGAAAACATGAGAATTCGCAT
The DNA here is from genome assembly GCA_023525715.1 of Cichorium intybus. Classification (NCBI taxonomy): domain Eukaryota; kingdom Viridiplantae; phylum Streptophyta; class Magnoliopsida; order Asterales; family Asteraceae; genus Cichorium; species Cichorium intybus. Next base: position 6,492,926 of record CM042013.1, read on the forward strand.
CAGTTGGCGCTGATCCATAGGGTGCAAGGAACCATCTGTGTTAAAGTTGCTTCCATTATTGACGACTCCAATGCAAAGCAGAGGCATCTGAAGAATGCTATCGAATCGGCTAAGAAGGCAGTGATATTGTCACCTAATTCAGTTGAGTTTTCACATTTTTATGCAAATTTGTTGTATGAGTCTGCTAATGAAGGGAAGGATTATGAAGAGGTGGTGCAAGAGTGTGAGCGTGCTTTGTCTATTGAGAATCCAGTTGATCCAGGAAAGGAGAGTTTACAGGATGAGAACCAGCAGAAGATTACATCAGCTGATGCAAGGATCGGGCATGTGCAAAATGAGCTCCGGTCATTGGTTCAAAAGTCCAACATTGCATCAATTTCGTCTTGGATGAAGAATCTAGGAAATGGAGAGGAAAAGTTTAGGCTCATTCCTCTTAGGAGGGTTCCTGATGACCCCATGGATGTAAGGTCGGTTCAAGCCAGGAGGCCAAATGAAATCAAGAAAGCAAATAAGACAGACGAGGAACGCAAGAAGGAGATTGAAGTAAAAGTGGCTGCAGCAAGGCTGTTGCAACAGAAGTTAGAGTCATCTCAATCCCAAACTGTTGGAGATAAGAGTTCAGAACTTTCTTCTGGATCTAGCCAGCGAGTGGGTGAACGGAGGAAGAGTGCGAAGGTGAAAAAGAATGCATCATCTTCTGAGAGAAAGGATTCTGTTCATCCTTATTGGAAGTCCATGAACTTGGATTCAAAGAAAGACTTGTTCAAGATAAGAATATCAGATCTTAAGGCCCATTTTAGATCACTAAAAGATGGGTTGGCGTATGAAGTCATTTCGGAAGCTTTGTCCTTCAGTGAAGCTAATAACAGTTGGAAATTTTGGATGTGCTGCAAATGCTATGAGAAGTTTCCGGATCCTGATCTTCACTTGCAGCATTTTGTGCGTGAGCACATGGGTAGGCTATTGCCTAATTTGCAGGAAGTGTTGCCTTCAAGAGTAGATAATGACTGGACTGAAATGCTCCTAACATTTCCTTGGAAAGCACTTGATGTCGATGCTGCAATCAAAATGGTCGAAATGCAATCAAGTTCACTACCTGCAAATTTAATTGACAGCTGGCCACTTGCCGAAGACATTGAGCGGACAAAGCTACTTGAAAAGATACAATCATCATTCCAGTTGCTTATTAAACATAAGTGCCTTGCTGTTAGTCATCTTTCAAAGGTTATGCGGTTTGCATTGGAGGTGCTACATTCTCAGCTTCTTGATTGTGGTGTGGATGAATCACCCATTTGTATATGCTTTCTGGGAGCTACAGAACTTAGGAAAGTGCTCAAATTCTTGCAAGATGTATCTACTTCTTGCGGACTAAGTAGGTATTCAGAGAAAGGTAATGTTCCGGAAGACTTGAATAGGCCCACCCGTGTGATTGAAATGACTGAAAAAATAGTATATAATGAAGATAAATCTTGTCTCTTGTTAGAGTCATGTGTTCTTACTAGTGCTGGCTCTGAAAAAGGGTTAGAATGTGATGATGATTCCTTATTGTCATGGATATTTTCGGGCCCCACAAGTGGGGAGCAGTTGACATTCTGGATGCGTTCTAGAGAGGAGAGGGTGAATCAAGGAATGGAGATTTTACAGATGCTTGAAAAGGAATTTAATCAACTTCATGGCTTATGTGAAAGAAAGTTGGAGCATACAAGCTACGAGGAAGCTTTGCAGCAAGTGGATGGTCTCTGTATAGAAGAAAGTAAGAAAAGGGAAAACTCTACAGAATCTACTCGTCAAAGTTATGAATTTGTTTTAAGGAAGAGACATGAAGAGCTTACGGGGAGTGGCAAAGATGGCACCCCACCTGTCAATAAGTTTGAGGTGGATGCTTTGTCAAATGTTTTGAAAGAAGCTGAATCTTTGAATGTTAACCAGTTTGGGTTTGTGAATTCTCATCTATGTGACTTGGAATCTGGTGAAGATGACTATCTGCATCAAGTGGATTCTTGTATAGAAGTTGCAATCCAGAAGCAGAAAGAACAGTTGTCCGTTGAGGTTAGTTTGACTTATGGAGATATGTATTTTGTATTTTATGTGCAGTATCTGTATTTCCAACTCATTTCACTTTTTTGATGATGCAGCTCAGCAAAATTGATGCAAGAATCATGCGCACAGTAAATGGAATGCATCAGTTGGAAGGAAAGCTCGGTCCTGCATCTGTTCATGATTTTGGACTCATACTTGTGCCTCTAGTAAAGTCTTTCTTGCGGGTTCGTATATAATTGCTATACCCTTTATGAGTTACTCTTACCATGCATGTGTCTAAATTGAGATCTTTTATTTTTCTTCCTATTTTGACCTTTCTTTAGGCACTTGTAGAAGATTTAGCAGAGAAAGATGCCACAGAGAAATCAGATGCTGCAAGAGAAGCTTTTCTAGCAGAACTTGCTTTAGATTCTAAAAAGGGCACCGTTAATGATAAGCTAAAAGATAAAAGAAAGAACAGGGATTACAGAAAAATAAAGGATTCTAAGGTCTGAAATATATGAGTACACTTATGGATTAAAATGCTTGTTCTTGTTGCTAATAATCTTGTTATTTTGCAGGCTACAAACAATAGTGAGCTACAAATTTTATCCCATGAGAATGAAGAAACTGTTGCTGAAAATGAAGATGATGTTAACCAACTGCAAGATGAAGTGATGCGTAGAAAAATTGAGCTTGAAGCTGAGGAAAGAAAGCTTGAAGAAACTTTGGAATACCAAAGACGTATTGAGGATGAGGTGAAACAAAAGCATCATGCGGAGCAACTTAAAAGTCATCATGCAGACAATGAATTAAGATCTTCTAGTCAGGTGAGCACGGAAGTAGGTGCATGTTGTTGCTGCTTTATTCTCATGTTAGATACAACTATAAGTTGTGATAATCCCGTACGAATGCCTAATTTTATGACTTACATACCTTTTCTTTTAGGAAATACTGAAACAGAATGATGGAGGGATTGCAGAAGATGGTGCTTTTCTTTTTGATCAGAAAACAGGAAGAAAAGGTAGGCGCCAAAAAAGTGCCACCAAATTAATTGATGGGAAGCAGCAGCCTGTGTCATTGGAGACGGAAAATGTTGAAGCTGGACCAATTCTGCTCATAAAGGGCGTTGAAGATGATAGCAGTAAGTGTCTTTTGTAACTTTGACACCTATTTTGATCGTCTTAAAGCCGTATCTTGCTTGAATTCAGTATTTATTTATTTCTTATACAGCATTCTACTTTGAAATATATACCAATTAAATCAGTGTCATCTATCTACAAACCAAATTTTATTCCTATAATTCAATTTTCGTAGTATAATGTCCTATTAAGAAAGAAAGTACAATGCGTTACTTGGTAGATATTTCAAAGTATAATGTCTTAATGATGAAAACAATTGCAAGTACAAGGTTGTAATAGAAAGAAATGAAAGTAGGATGATATAACACACATATAAATGAAAGTACGCTGCTATTTCTTCCATTTATGATTTAGGGTTGCTTATGTGTACGATTGCATTTTATTTGTGAAGAAATGATCTCATGAAATGGAGTTCATTTTGCCTGAACAACAGATAGTTCTTATTCAGGAGAAACTGGAACAAAGACATTGAGGCAGTTGCAAGCAGAAGAAGATGATGAAGAAAGATTCCAAGCTGACCTTTTGAAAGCTGTACGCCAAAGCCTTGGTATTTATTCCTTACCTCTGCTATTAGAAGCTATGATTATCATGTTATTTTAATTATTAAGATGTGATTTATCCATAACCTTCTCAATAATTGCAAGACATAGGCACATAGCAACGTACTGGCATTTGTTTGTGTATTATAGCATCCTACTTTCATTTTTTTCTATTACATCATTGTGGTATCAATTTTTTCTTATTAAAGCACTGCACTTTGAAAAAAGTACGCGATTATAGCGTTATACTTTTTTTTTTTCTTATTAAGAGTTTATACTTTAAAATTCCACCCAATTATAGCAGTGGAAGTTGCTTTGTATTTCAATGAAATTGCTATAACTGGGTAGAGTTTATAAAGTATAATGCTGTAGGAAGAAATGAAAGTGGAAAGCTATAATAAACAAATGAATGAAAGTACGTTGCTATTTTTTGCACATAACCGAAAGTTTATTGCATATTTTTCTACATATATTCTATCAAAGTTTAATAATGGGCTAATGGCTAAAAATGTGGGTGTAGAAGGAGAAGACTCTCGTGTTACATCTATAGAAGTGTTCTCAGAAAAGGCAAATGTAAGTGATGTATATGGTACAGGCCTTAAGAATGAAGCTGGCGAATACAACTGCTTTTTGAATGTCATTATTCAGGTTGGTATGTGTACCCTTGTTTACTTGCCTTTTTTCATTGGGTTGAATGCAAGAAATAGCAACATACTTTTACTGATTTGTTTATTATAGCATCCTGCTTTCATTTCATCCTATTACATCACCGAACTTGGAAAAATCTACCCTATTACAGTAATGTCATCCAAACACAAGGCAATTTCGACTGCTTTAATTGGATAGATTTTTCAGAGTACAATGTCCTAATAAGAAAAAAGTTGGAAGCGCAATGCTATAACAGGGTAGATCTTTTAAAGTAAGAAAAAAATCAAAGTACGATGCTGTAATAACAAGAAATGAAAGCAGGATGTGATAATACATAAATATATAAAAGTAAAGTATGTTGCTATTTCTTAATTTTGTCCGGGAGATGAACCTTTCCCCTCCCTTTAAACTGCAGTCGTTATGGCATTTGAGAAGGTTCAGGGAGGAGTTTTTGAGGAGGCCCACGTCAGATCATCGCCACGTTGGCAATCCATGTGTGACATGTGCTTTGTACGAAATTTTTGTTGCTTTGAATACGGCTTCGATGGAGCTAAGAGGTGAATCTGTTGCTCCTACTTCTCTGAGGATTGCTTTGAGCAATTTGTATCCAGACAGTAGATTCTTTCAGGAGGTATATAATACATATGGAGAAAGCAAAAGATTCTGTTAAATAAAAAATGAAATTAGGCCTCGGAACTAAAATCAAAATTCATTATTGCATGAATCGAAGTAACTATTGTTACTAACATGCAAGTTGCTTATGACAGGGTCAAATGAACGATGCTTCCGAAGTATTGGGGGTGATATTTCATTGTCTCCACCAGTCATTCGTATCCGATTCCGGTGTTACTGTTAAGGAACGAGTGGAAAGCAATGTGATGGGTGGTTGGGAATGTGCAAATAGCGGTTGTACAGCACATTCTCTTTTCGGAATGGACATTTTTGAACGAATGAATTGCTATGATTGTGGGTTGGAATCTAGACGTATGAAATACACTTCTTTCTTTCACCAAATCAATGCCAATGCCCTCCGGACTATGAAGGCATGCTTTCATTTCATCTGGTTGATTTCCATTTACGGATATGAAGTGTTTCTCATAAATATATTTATGTGTTCAGGTTACGTGTCCAGAGAGCTCTTTTGATGAGCTGCTAAACCAAGTTGAGATGAATCATCAGTTAGCTTGTGATCCTGAGTATGGTGGATGTGGGAAGCTTAACTATATTCATCACATTCTTTCTACTCCACCTCATGTTTTCACAACAGGTGATGACTCATCAGACCAGACCGCCACTTGTTTGTGCAATTTAATTAACATTCCTACTCTGGTTTTGTTTTGTAGTACTGGGATGGCAGACTACTAGTGAAAGTGTTGAAGATATAAAGGCCACATTGGCAACCCTAACAACTGAAATTGATATCAGTGTTCTTTATCGTGGTCTTGATCCCAAGAACAAGCATCGTCTAGTTTCAGTGGTAAGCTCATTGAACATAACTAGATGCTTAAATTCTAATCATTGTGTGTTGTTGAAAACATCCTGCATTAGGCCATGTTTTTGACTTGTGACTATTCTTTTGTACTCGTATTTTCAGGTGTGCTATTATGGGCAGCACTATCATTGCTTTGCCTACAGTCATGATCATGAACGGTGGATGATGTATGATGACAACAGAGTCCAGGTAGTTTTTCTGTAAAAAGACGACTTCATCTGATAGGATAAGTAAGCATTGAGGGACTGATTGTGTAACTTTTTAGGTAATTGGAAGCTGGGAAGAAGTCCTTGCGATGTGTGAGAAAGGGCATTTGCAACCTCAGGTTCTTTTCTATGAATCTGTACACTAAGTAGTAACATTCAGAGATTATTACATTTTTTGAATTGAGGGTGATATCTGGAGTTACAATGTATGTGCAATTTACCAACGGATACATAACAAAGAGATGTGTACTATAAAGAAATTTTGTAGCAGAATTGGTCTTCCCGGAAAAAAAAAAACCTTTTGTAAATCGTTCTCCCAATGTAAATGGTGAAGAAGATAGTTGTACACCAGGGATGTTATCTGAAAACTAAATGTGCCATAAACTCTACTTTTGTTACAATTTTGAAAGAGGTACTGTATAAATCGATGAAAAGATGATATTATTTCGGGTTTTGGGTTAGCCAAGATATATGACATTTGAGCTATTGTATCATTGGACTTGTGATAAAAAAAAAAAGATTAAAGTGGGAAGAAAGCTTTTTCTTAGTACTACTAAATTTCTCAAGGCTATTGTCTCTTTTGGTTACATTATTTATTGCTACTTGCCTGTATCGATGATGGTGTCCTTTAGCTGTTACATCCCAGGTTAGCTTCCTGTTCCCCCCTGCTAATGATACATCGTGTACTTCCAATATGGTTCTTGTTATAACTACAACAATGAAAATCGCTTTGTATTTTTGATGACCTTGCTATAACTTAGGTTGGATTTTTAAGTATAATGATGTAAATAGAAATCTGGACTAGACTGAATATTTCGATTGGTTTGGGTCAAACTGTAATTTTGGATTTCAGTTTGGTTTTGGTTATTAAAACAAAAAACGAATAATCTAAAAAACCAAATGATAAATTCTTATTTTATTTATTTACGTATACATACATAGAAGATATATGTCGTTAATCAATTAGAACTTATTAGAGTTGTTTTTTGAATAATATTTTAAGGACGGGCCCAAATAAAGTATCTTAATACATTCTTAAAGATTATGTATTTTTTGGAATGTCTTGATTGTTGAAAACCGAATTGTAAGAATTGATCTAAGGCTGTGTTTGGCGCGCCACATCTAGCGTATAAACTAACATTTTTTTGGAGTTTTTTTTAGTTTGACATGTTTGAGAATCCAAAAACTAACTTATAAGCTAGCTAACAAGCTAGGTTTTTTAAACGTTACTAATAGTAACGTTTTTTGAGTAACGATTTCAAAATGTTCCCATTTTACCCTCTTAGGGGATATGCTTCTTTTATCCCAAATTAACTACGCTTCCTTTATACCAAATATTATCTATGCTTTTTTTATCCCAATTATTATCTACGTTTTTTTTATCCCAAATTGATATATCTACGCTTCATTTACCCTTCATAACTATATTCGAAGGAATGACTCGACATATATGATTTTCAATATCGTTGAACAACATTTTGATTACATACATTCAGAACAAAACAACCATTCAATATCTAATCATGTGAACATTCGAGAGTCATGTCACGAGATGCGAGAACTTCGTGATAATATTGCGAATATGATATGAGATGTAAGAAATTTATTTTAAAATATGTAATATTTTATTTAGTATTTACTTTAATTTAATTTAATGTATTATGATTTTTCTTATAATATTGGATTAATTTTGTGCATGTCCTTTTATGTCATTTTACGATTTCCAGCTAGTTTTATCAGTTAGTTTTTACCAAACGTCATTTATTATCAGCTAGTTTTTCAGTTAGTCGCTAGTTTTCTAGCTACCGCTAGTTTTTCAGCTAGCAGCTAGTTTTTCAGTTAGTCTGCCAAAATAGCCTAACTTATTTGTATTTTTCTTGGTTGATATCGATTTTAATTTAGTTCATGCTATTATTAACTATTACTAATTATCAGGAACATTTGGGAAAATGTGCTGAATTTTTATAAATGGTCCCAGTTTAATAGAATAATTACAGAAATGCTCCTTGTATAATAGAACAATTACAAAATGCTCTCGGTCTAATAGAACAATTACAAAATGGTACCTGCTTAATGAAATAATTATAGAAACGGTCCCTGCTTAATAGTAACTTTACAAAAATGGTCAATGTGTTTCACAAAGTCATAGTAATGATCTTCTAATAGCAAATTTACAGGAATTGTTTTTGTTTAAAAAATATTATCAAAATTACCCCTGCAATTAAGTAAAATACAGAAATAGTCACCACCTAATTGGAAAATTCCAAAACTTGTCTCTGTTTTTCAAAAAATTATAAACATGGTATAGCAAAATAATAAAATGCTTCATATGTTTCATAAATTTGCAGAAATGGTCTCTATCTTATATCAGATTAATAGAAACAGTCATTGTGTTTCATAGAAATAACAAAAATAGACATTTTTAAGAGACCGTTACAAAAATGGTGTAAAAAAATATAAAATTAATAAACCTGCTACAACGTACGGGCCATCCCAGTAGTTCATATCTATGTTTTAAGAATTGAAACAAATTTAAATTTACTTGAGTTAATCTAAACACTCCATTCATAGGAACGACCTATTTTAAGTCGGAATTGATTTTATAATGGGTTAATTACATAAAACTCCAGACATTTTTTAATTTTACAGTTTAAATTTATTTATTTTTTCAATTTTTTTTGTTTGGCCAATTTAGTCGGTTTCTATGTTAACTTCCCTTTTGGCTTTTTTTTTTTTTCACAAAAAGCCCAATTTTTTTCATTAAAGACCCAACACCTTCACATTTTTTCTTTAAATCTAGTTGCTTTTGTATGCTAAACTATGATGATTATGTTGTTTAGATGACAAGTTTATAGTCACTATGATTATTATGATGTTGTGTACGCTTAGATGACAATTTTTTATTTAAGGAAATTGCATGCTAAATACTTTTGAAGATGTTAAATAATCATGTATATGTTGCATCGCATGGTTGATGGGTGAGATGGCTTTGTATGGTCCAAACAGTTCACGAGGTTTTTGAGGTGCATTATTCATGCATTTAGCATGTTTCTGGACCCGTTGCATCCCTCATGTCCCTTTAGCATTATCTTAGGCTGAGTTTCTTGTAACCCGGACATCAGTTCGGAAAGTGTTCACACGATCCAAGGGATATTCAAATCTCTACTCAAATCCTATCCAATTTCTAACAGATTTTAGAGAGTATAATGATCAAAAAAAGCTTTTGAACCATGGTAGTTGTGAACTACTGATGATCACTTACTTTAAAGTTTAAAATACTCCAAAATGACTAGAATGAGGTTTGGATCCCACAAAATTTTAACCTTGTATTGGGCCGCCGTTCAAACAAAAACATAGAACAAATAAATAAATAGGTTGTTATTTAATAATTTTAAGCCAATATTTTTTCCTAAACGTTAAATGAGTTCAGAACCTAATAAATAAACTCTTTCTATATATGCAATCCATGTCGGGTCCATTGGTAGAGTTTTTTTTGCAAAAGGAGATCACTTTTTAAATCTATTTGTAAATATAGGGCATTTTGAAAGTGTTTTGCAAAAAGAGGGCTTTAAGCATACCTGGTTACCAACGGTTTTAAATAATTTACAGTTTTAACCTTTAAAGTTTTGTTTTTTATTATTAAGTTCCAACATACATTGTATATTACATCTTAGATTCTTTCATTTCGTATTTACTTACTATTATATATCTTTATTACATTTTGTATATAAAATTATTTATTTAATGTATATAGTAAAAGCATTTTATATTTTTAAAAAATAAAAAAATATTATCATGGAGTTAAAACTCATTGTCAATACCTTAACATAATCAAAAAAACAAAAAAACAAAAAAACAAACACAACTATTTCGTTCTTAGAAAAAAATTTGAAATTCCATACAAAACTAAAAATTTGAAATTTCCATACAAAACTAAAGATATAATAACTAAAAATAAAAGAGCTTTTGTTCCAAAAGATTGAGTGGCTATAACATGTTATTTATGATTTTTAAAAAATTCCTTGAAAATGCATTTATTTTTATACGAAGAAATTTATTTAATGGCTTTTTAGATGAAAAAAAATATACCGAAACCTATGTAATTTTACTTTTTATATATTCTAATGATATTAAAATATCTATTGATGCGAAGATATTAATGAGATTTTAGTTATGTAATTTGTTAAAATTTATTTATCAATCTTAATTATATTTTTCTGGTTAATAAAATATAATAGTATATGAAATAACAAATTATTATGAAAATGAGGTCAATAAATTGTGTTATTAAAGTTAAATGTTGAAGAAACAAATTATAGGGTAAAATGCGTAAAGTTTTCTAAATCACTGTGTTTTAGCTACTATTTAATGGTATTTGTAGATTAAATTTTACTTATAAAAATATCCATTTTTTACTACATATGCTAAATAAAAAATTCGACATATAAAGTATCATAAATATAGAAAATAAAAAGTAGACAAAACTGCAAAAATGGTCCCTATGGTTTGCTGTTTTTTGTAGTTCTGGTCCAAACATTTGCATTTTTGTAGATGGTCCTTTTGTAGATGTTTTCTTTGTGGATATGGTCCCTGTCCAAACTGAGATGTCTATTTTACTTACCCTTTTAATTTCTTTTTCCTATTATTTTTAATTAGTTATCAATTTTACTAAATAAAAAAAAAACAAAATTAAATACCCCACCCCTTTCTCTCTTCCATCTATTTCTTCTATCTTTTCCTTTCTCTTTTTCCCGCCGACGATTCCCAGAATTTACGAGCTAATCAAGAAGACGTATAAGGAGCATATCTGCATTATCTTCATTTTCACCATCTTCAGAATCAGCGTCAATAAAGCTTCTTGCATATTACATTGTTTACAGTATCCTGATATAGTTGAAGTAAAAGTCACAACATCTGGTGAACATGAACATGAAGAACCGTCTACCAATAACATTTCTAACAAAATCTCACGTGCTTTAATGACATTTCCAGAACAAGAAAAGCCATTCAAAAGAGTATTGTAGGTGACTGAATCAGGTAAACAATCAAAATTCTTCATTTGATTGAAATCATGAACGCCCACCTGACAAAATGACCTCAAAAGAAAACTATATGTTTCAATGGGATAAACAAGATTCAAAGTATCCTTAGTATACTCTAAAAATGTAAAATCCAATTTCGAGTTGTTCCAGTTGCTATGCATATGGTCTATAGCATCAAAAGCAGCAGTTGAGGAATCTAAATGCTTGTGAAGATAATCAGAAATGCGAACTTCTGTCATTGAGGATTTACGTCGAACATATAATGTGCATACAACCTTAAACGAACCATACCGAAGCAGCGCCTCCAGTTTGACCTTGAGACTTTGATATCGATGAGAATTTGGAAGGCCATTGAAGCTTAGGGGGTGTTTGTTTTTTCTCAAAAAGTCTTTTTCCCCTAAAACATCTGCGGGAGGGTAGATGTTTCTTAAAAAGACCGTTTGTTTTCTAGAAGACAAAAGATCTAAAAAAGAGTTTTTCACCTCTTTTTCAAAAAGACATATTTTTTAGCTTTTTGAACCTATTTTCGGAACTTTTCAACTACACTTCACCCCACCCCATCCTAACCCCACCCCAACCTACACACCCCTACCCCCATGCCTGCCCACCCACCCTTACCCACCCCACCCACCCCACCCTTACCCATACCAGCAACCCCCACCTACCACCGCCACCCCACCCACCCACCACTACCTACCCACCCCACTCCCATCTCACCCGGGTTTATTTTAACTCAAATTGATGTGAGAATGAATGATTTCGAAAAGACGTTAAAAACAAACAAATTTTTTTATGAAGAGCGAAGACATGGAAAAGGACTTTTGGTCCACATCTTCTTCCGCAGACATGGAAAAAGACAAAATACATTTTACCTCTTCAAAAACAAACACCACCTTAGAGACCGTGAATGAATAGTTTGGGAAAATATGGGTTCTTGGGGAATGATTGGACAACCTCAATAACATTGTTCCTAAGCTACTCTACTCATGGGCATCAAAGAAATCGCAAAGACTCTAACGTACCCTTCAATATGGAATCAGCAAATGTAGCGCTTGGAGATTGAGTCAGCCATTCCGGCCCCATCTAAAACCATAACAAAGGGTTAGCAAGTTTTGTGTGTGTATTAATGAAGAAAGCCGACCCATCGAATCAACCCATCGGTGGTGGGGGTGGTGGCGGTGGTAGTGGCTGGCGGAGGCCGAAAACCCCAAGATCCGTCATCCCTAATGGTTACCACGAGTTACGCCCCGTTCTCGAGTTAAAATTTGAAGAGAAAACGAGAGAAAGGAAAGAAAGGGAAGGGAAGGAAAGGAGAGGAAAGAAATGGATCTTTCATTTCTTCTCTTTTCTTTCCTCTTCTTTTCTTTCCCCTCCCAATCATCCCACATTTGGGGTGATTGATTTTAAGAGAAAAAGGCTTAATTCCCCCTCCATTCCCCTCCCTTCCCTTCTCTTTCCCTTCTTAAAAAAAACTCGAGAACACGGCTTTCTATTCCTTCCTCCCCTTTCCTTCCTTAAAAAAACTGGAGAACACAACTTCCTTTCCCTTTCCTTCCCTTTCTCTCCTTAAAAAATCTCGAGAACAAGGCGTTACTGAATTTTGGAGAGTGACGGAGGCGGGTACAGTTTAGGGCCCGGTGGAGGTGATGACGACGAAGAGAGAGAGAGAGAAAAGAGACGAGAAAGAAGAGAGAGAAAGAAGGGTTGGAAAGGAAATCTACTTTATAATTTTTTTATTTAATTAAATTGCTAAAGTAATTAAAAATAATAGAAAAAAGAAATTAAAAGGATAAAATAGACATTTCAGATTGGAAATGGACCATATCCACAATGAAACGTCTACAAAAGAACCATCCATACAAAAATGTAAAGGTTTGGACCAGAACCATAAAAAACAACAAATCACAGGGACCATTTTTGCAGTTGTCTAAAAAGTACAATTAAAAAAAATCTATATATAATATATTTAATTATGTTGAAACTTAGTCAAAACTTAAATCTTTATGTAATATATTAATTATGTTGAAACTTAGTCAAAACTTAAAGGGTTAAAGCCCTATTTTTACCAAACAAATTCAAATGACCCTTATTTTTACAAATAGATTTGAAAAATGCCTTATATTTGCAAAAGACACCCATTGGTACTTCTAATTTATTTCCCGTTGTTTACAACTTGGTGACACGATCATTTCGCATAAATGCTTCCTTCATATAAAACTAAAATAACATTTCATCCTATTTCGCCATTCAAATTCATATCTGTTACATTTATACCCCAACTATTACTTATTCATTCAAAAATAATATTTACTACAAATCCCCTAAATTCAAGACGTTACACTATGCTATTTAAATGGCACTCAAATCCCGACGGATAAAATCGTGAAAACAAGGCGTAAATTAAGAAGAAGAGCGAATAATTGTTATTATTAAACATAAAAAACCCCCATAACCAAAGAGACCCACAGTGAAGTGAGTCTGACCACATGTCAAAATTCAAAAGTCACATGCAAACAAACTCCCAATTAATTCGCACCCTTCGTTATTACTTAGTCTCCTCACTCCACCAAATCCTCTCATACATCAGACTCCTTCCATTTTCCACTTCATTTTTCATCATTTCTTACCCAAATCTGCCTCTCCCTTTACCAAAACTATGACCCTCAAAGGCGGCACCAGCCAAGCATGCGCTGCCTGCAAATACCAACGAAAAAGATGCACCCCTGAGTGCGCACTTGCCCCACACTTCCGCCCTGAACAAACCGAAATCTTCAAAAATGCACACAAACTATTCGGTGTCAAAAACATCCTTAAAGTCCTCGAACAAATCGACCCTTCTCAGAAAACCGAAGCCATGCGCTCCATAATCTACCAAGCCAACATGCGCGACCGCTTCCCGGTTCACGGTTGCTACGGGATCATCTGTCAGCTTCAGTATCAAATACGCCAAACCGAGAAAGAGCTTTACGCGGTATTATCGCAGCTCGAGTTTTACAAAAACCAAAGACGACAACACGAGATCGTGTTGTCGCCCGAGGCCTCGCCGGAACCGCAACAATTGCAGCTCGGAATGGTTGTCGAACAACCGGCGGCACTTACCCTTTTTCAACATGAAGGTGGTGGTGGTGGTGATAATCACCACCAACAACAACAGTTTGTTCCGTCGTACAGTGGACACGAGAATGGGTATAATAATTCAGGGATTCATGTGGATTGTAAGGAGAATACGGATATTGGGAGGAATGTTGTGTGGGGTCAACACGCGGATTGTAATGAGAACGATGATGGTGGGAATAAAGGTATAGTGGCGTTGCAAGCTCAATTTGCTAACATGCAGCCGTTGACTATTCAAGATGAAGTTACTCATGATTATGACGAAATATATCCGTTTTTTGATACTATTGATGACACTCAATCGTATATGGAGTCCAAGGACGCCAATGATTCGAGGTATACTCTTTTCTGTTACTCATAGATACACTACTAGTAATTCGACACATTTTTTTCAGAATTAATTAGCAACTGATTTAACATAAATTAATCTATTCTAATTCTTAGTTTAAACTCATTTACAGCTCGGACTCATCGCCAAAAGAGACCACACACTCCATTCAGCTTGTTGCAGGGAATAAATTAAAGAGTGCTGAACTCCAAGTAAATAAGCATTCTGCATTAAGGCTATTTTTGTCTTTTCATAGACGAGACCGAGTCCATGTCCCATTTTTTGGGTGGGATAAAAAATTGCAATATTTGTCCCAAATGACATCAATCCGAGTTTAGTAGTGTCATGTCCTATGTAACAAATGAGAGCTAAATATTTTGAAGATACTTAAGGTGGCGAAATTTTAACTTTTTGTCTGAATTGAATCTGCAGTTAGGGATCGTGAGTGAAGATTACCAAGCAGTTGCTTAGAGGAATTCAAAGAACAAAAGTACACAGCAAAAAGAGTGCCTTTTTTTTTTACTCTGCTATAGCCAGCCAAGTAAATGGCGTACGGGGATAGATATGCACTGGTTCACTACAATTTTTTTCTCATTTTTTCCTAGTTATTTCGGGAGTATATCGTACATTGAACAAAATTGAGGGTTGTTTTTTAGAATATTATTCTATTCATTTGTTATCTTTCTTCTTTAAATATCAATTTTTTGGTTTTTTAGTTCACAAATTTGCTTATACTCTACATTTATGCTTCAAAAATATAAAATTATAATAATATTGAAAGCTGACCCAAAAATTCATACTCATGTACCATGCATGTTTGCATATATAGATGATCAAGTCTTTTTTCCTAATAAAACTTGCCTCGGTTAACTATTCAACTTGCAGGAAGACAGACATTTTTGACAGTTCATTTAGAAAAAGGGAATTACTAGCAATCGGTAAGATGATTTACAAATGATCTTCCAGACAAAAGGCATCAATGAGGTAAATTTTAAGTGATCCAAGAAAATATTTTTAGACAAGCTAGTGTTTGTATATTCTAAACCATTACACACACGGCTACCAAAATCATGTTGCATTAGTTACTCATAGAGTAATGCCACTTTGTTTTTTTATTTCCATCAATAAATTAGTTCATATTTAACAAGTGGTGTCTATCATTGTTTGAATTTAAAGCTGCATATTGCATAACTTTGGTTAGTGTAGTGTAGATATAGCAATTGTTAGATGTGAAGGCTTTGACAAATCAACCAAGGTTGGTTGGTTGGTGAGTCCAAGGTTGGTGAAGGTTGGTGAGTCTAAGGTTATGGCTAAAGACTCATCAAATATGTTTATACATGCATTTCACATTACCTTCTCATGTATATAAATAGAGACATTCAGTTGAGAACATTTGTACCACACCACAACAATGTAGTTGAATATAAATTCCTAGTTACCCGCCGTGGACGTAGGTCAGTTTTGGACCGAACCACGTTAAATTCTTGTGTTCTTAATTTGTGAGCTGAGTGTGTGAGTTTCGTGTTCGTATGCTAAGTGTCTCGATCCTAACAAGTGGTATCAGAGCCTTGGTATAGCTCCAGAGAGTGATTTTCTGTTTTTGGGTCGAAAATTTTTTGTCTCAAAAACGACTTCGGTTTACGCCGTTGGAAAGG
The DNA here is from genome assembly GCA_023525715.1 of Cichorium intybus. Lineage (NCBI taxonomy): Eukaryota > Viridiplantae > Streptophyta > Magnoliopsida > Asterales > Asteraceae > Cichorium > Cichorium intybus. Next base: position 6,509,111 of record CM042013.1, read on the forward strand.
TCTCGTTCCGCAGATTCCGAAAATATATTATTTCGATTTTTTTGAGCGTCGGAAGACCTCCAAATCACCGGTCAAAGTTGGTCAAAACTCGCCGGAAAGTTGGCCGGAAAAACCAGTTCATCGGAGAAGACGACACTGTAGCGCCGGAGTCCGCCGGAGAAGGCGACACTGTAGCGCCGGAGTCCGCCGGAGAAGACAACACTGTAGCGCCGGAGTCCGCCGGAGAAGACGACACTGTAGCAGTTCACTGTAGCGTCATGTAGCAGTTCACTGTAGCGGTTCATGTAGCAGTACTGTAGCAGATTTTCAGAAAATTGCAAAACAGGTCCCTGAAGTTCCGGAATTTGCAAAACAGGTCCCTGAACTTTCAGGAAAAGTACAGTTTAGTCCCTGAACTTCAGGAAAATTACAGTTTGGTCCCTGAACTTCAGAAAAAGTGCAGTTTAGTCCCTGAACTTTCAGAAAATTACAGTTTGGTCCCTGAACTTCGATAAAATTGTGGTTTAGTCCCTGAACTTCAGGAAAATTGCAGTTTGGTCCCTTAACTTTGTCAAAGTCGCAAAACAGTCACTCCAACATTTGTTTTGGGCAGTTTAGCCCGAAAATAATTTGGGTGGAGATTATATTTTGCAAATAACGAGCCAAGAACAGTTAAATCAAAATTCTATTTAATCAGTGAAGAACAGTTGAACTCAGAAGAAATTTAAAGAAATCGAAAACCAGTGCCAATAGCGTTTGTCGGGTTTTATCGATTCAGTTTAAAATTTCAGTTTCTGATTCTCAGTTCGGTATTCCGCTGTAGTTTAAATAGGTTTTAACAGAGTTCAGAAGAACAGTCGTTAAGTTCAGACAAGGCTTCGTTTAGTGAAGATTGAAAAGTTGGTGGAAGATGCAGATTGAGGCATTATGTGCAGAAAGTTCAAGATGTGGTATTGGTAAAGGGAGAAAATTAGAGAATTACAGAAGATCAGACATTCAGACAAATCCAGTGATGATCAGAGTTTTAGGGGTTCAAGAACAGATCATGGGATGAACAGATCAAGTAATTAAGAGAAAATCCGTTTTCGGTAGATCCAGCAGTGATTAGAAAGTCAGCAGACTTAGGTGTAATCACGGGATCAGAAAGTTCGGTGTTATTCATGACGTTGAGGTGCGGACATTCTTTAGAGTCGATGTCCAAATAGAGGAAATTCTGCTTCTGAGAATGTGTATGGGTTTGATGCATTGGGACTCAGTGGAAGGCAGTGAAGACTCTGAAGGGTTTCTATGCAATCAATGAACACAAAATAACCTAAGGTTCACATGCAACCCTAATATTGATCTATGTTTTCTTCTATGAAGATTAGAACTAAGAACCTAAAGGATACAATTCAATTCTAAAGAAGAATCAAGAAAAACCAACCTTAGATCTTATGATCCTTTTAAGCAGCAGCAAAATTATCCTGCCTCAGATGAAAGTCACACCCAGGTGATGGAAGAATCAGTCCAGCAGAGTAAATCCAGAGAGAAGATGGCGTGAAGAATGAGGTGCCAGGGGGTTCCTTTTATAGCCTCCAAGGGTTACACCTGAAACCCTAAGGAGCCTCCAATTGGACAAGGCTTTTGACCACTTGGACCAGGCTTACCAAAACCCTAATTAGGGTTTCGCCAAACCCTTGGAGAAGCCTCCAAGGTGGCGCCACTTTTGGTCCCTGGTTTTCCTGGCCAGTTATTCAACTATTGAATAAATACCAAACCAGTCCCTGCACCTTTTAATTAATTAATTTAATCTCCAAATTAAATCTAATTAATTCTAGATTAAATCTCAATTAATTAATATAGTTTCTAATTAATATATTAGCACTTAAATATATTAACAAACCATATATATATATTCTATTGATTTATTATACAATTAATAAATCAACTATTCTCTCTACTGAACTATCTTTCCTCCACCCATGAGGGCAACCCAAATGGACTTTGCTTTTAACCATAAGATAAAAGTTCAATTACAAGTCATGGCTTAGACACCTAATCCAACAGTCTCCCACTTGGATAAGTCTATGACTTTAATTGTCTGAACTCTGACCCAGTCAGTTCTGTCCAAAGATAAGTGATCAGATGATCCTCCGTCCAACAAGATATTTTCAGACTCAAGACATGGATAAAATCAATCTGGTCTGATTCACTGTTCCTCGATTTCCGATTTGCATATGACTCTTAGACTACCAATTTAGTCCCGGTTGGCCAACCATTTTAGTCAACTTCAAAATCATCGAGAGGCCTACAGATATCTGTTTCCCGTTAGGGTCAAGGGACGAATAAACTTCGACTCATATACTTATGTCTTTTACCAGACAAATCACTCACAACAATACGTTTTATAACATCGAGTTACCGATGCGTTTTCATATTATCAATGAACAACCGTCTAATAAATCATAACTCATATGTCTTAGCTTAAAGATCAAAAGATATTATCGTCTCAACATTGCTCGTGATGTAATCCATGAAGCAATCCATTGAGCGCGGGTTTATCCAATACTCAAATCTCCATTTCCAAGTACTCACGAATGGTTCAGCAATCCAATTGCAATGTCTAACTCCTTAGACAATCTATTACCAATTCATGACAGTCTTACTTCACACTTACTCCCTTAAAGTGTAATCGACTGTGGATATTCGAATAATCCAATTATTCAGGAAGTAAAACATGCAAAATGAAACACAATGATAAAGTACTGACAAGAGTAGTAAACCATAATAAATCTCTATTATTAAATCACAAGAGTCAAATACAATACATTGTTACAAGTTTCGAACCTATCTAATTACTAAAACTTATATCATCTCTTAATCCAATGCTCCTAGCATGCTGATTATGCTTAATCCTACTCAGAGCCTTTGTCAAGGGATCTGCAGGATTATCTTCCGATGATACCCTCTTTACAAGGAGGTGACCTTCTTCTACCCTATGCCTGATGTAGTGGTACTTTCTGTCGATATGTCTGGACTTTCCATGATCTCGCGGTTCCTTTGTCAAGGCGACCGCACCTTCATTATCGCAGAACAGTTCCAAGGGCTCCTGAATACTCGGGACTACTCCAAGGTCACCGATAAAGTTCTTCAGCCAAGCCGCTTCCTTTGACGCTTCACTTGCTGCTATGTACTCTGATTCGCACGTGGAATCAGCCACTGTTTCTTACTTGGAACTTTTCCAAGTCACTGCTCCACCGTTCAAAAGGAATACCCAGCCCGACTGAGACCGACCACTGTCTCTATCCGTCTGAAAGCTGGCATCTGTATATCCTTCAACTCTCAAGGTATCACTGCCACCGAGGATTAACACCATGTTCTTTGTCCTTCGCAGATACTTGAGTATATTTTTCACAGCTATCCAATGCGCCCTTCCAGGGTTGCCCTGGTACCGACTGACCATGCTTAAGGCAAAAGCCACGTCAGGGCGAGTACACGTCATAGCGTACATGATCGATCCCACAGCCGAAGCGTATGGTACTCGACTCATCTCAGCTATTTCCTTGTCTGTACTCGGACTTTGAGTCTTACTCAGCTTCGCATTACTTTGGATAGGCAGCTCTCCCTTCTTGGAATTTTCCATACTAAACCTCTTTAGTACCTTATCCAAGTATGTACCCTGACTGAGTCCAATCAGTCTCTTCTTCCTATCTCTCAATATTCTAATCCCAAGAATATAGGCAGCCTCTCCTAGGTCCTTCATGGCGAAACATTTCCCAAGCCAAGCCTTAACATCTTGCAAGGTTGGAATATCGTTTCCCATGAGCAGTATGTCATCGACATACAGCACCAGAAAAGTGACTATACTCCCACTAGCCTTGACATATACGCAGGACTCATCCTCGCTCCTAGAGAAGCCAAACTCTTTGACTTTCTCATGGAAACAAAGATTCCAGCTGCGAGAAGCTTGCTTCAATCCGTAGATTGATCTCTCAAGCTTACACACCTTATTAGGATACTTTGCATCGACGAAACCCTCTGGCTGATTCATGTAAACATCCTCAGTCAGCTTCCCATTAAGGAAAGCGGTTTTCACGTCCATCTGCCAAATTTCATAGTCATGAAATGCAGCTATGGCCAGCATAATCCTGATAGACTTTATCTTAGCTACTGGTGAGAAGGTCTCGTCATAGTCAACCCCTGGGGTTTGAGTAAAGCCCTTCGCAACCAGTCTTGCCTTGAAAGTGTGTACCTTTCCGTCCATGTCTGTCTTCTTCTTGAAGATCCATTTGCACCCGACTGTCTTTCGACCCGGTACATTGTCAACCAAGTTCCAAACTTGATTGTCATACATGGACTTGATCTCGCTATCCATGGCCTCTTTCCACTTGGCAGACTCAGGGCCCGCCACTGCTTCCTGGTAGTTAGCTGGTTCATCCAAATTTATCAGTGTCCTATCACTGACAAAAGTGTCCCCATCCGGAGTTATATGGAACCCATAAAACTCGGGTGGCATGCTAACCCTACTAGAACGCCTAAGAGGTAAGGATACATCTGTCGGGCCAACAGGAACTTCATCCTCATGTTGGTTGCTAGTTTCTCCTAAGGTTGCGTCATCTGATGACTCTTGAATTTCTTCCAGATCAATGGTACTCCCACTGTCCTCTTTGAATACGAGCTCTCTCTCTCGAAAGACTGCTCGTCTAGCTACAAAGACCACGTCCTCGCTCGGTCTGTAGAATAGATATCCAAAGGACTGTTTGGGATAACCAATGAAGAAACACCTTTCGCTTCTGTCTGCGAGTTTGTCTTGAGTCTCTCGTCTAACGAAAGCCTCACAACCCCAGACCTTGATATGTGCCAACGAGGGAGCTTTCCCCGTCCACATCTCATGAGGTGTTTTCGCAACCTTCTTAGTTGGGACAAGATTGAGGATATGGGCGGCAGTCTCTAAGGCATACCCCCAGAAGTGAATGGGAAGTGAAGCTCGACTCATCATGGAACGAACCATGTCCAACAGGGTTCGGTTGCGCCTCTCTGCAACACCGTTCAACTGTGGTGTCCTGGGAGGTGTCAACTGCGAAACTATTCCACATTCCTTTAGATAGTCTAGGAACTCGATACTTAGATACTCTCCGCCTCTGTCGGATCTGAGCATCTTTATCTTCCTGCCTAATTGATTCTCTACTTCGTTCTTAAACTCTTTGAACTTTTCAAAGGTGTCCGACTTGTGCTTGATCAAGTAGATGTAACCGTATCTACTAAAATCGTCGGTAAAAGTCACGTAGAACCGCGTGCCATCCTTTGTGGTTGATCTGAATGGACCACACACATCCGTGTGAATAATGTCCAATAGACCCTCACCTCTTTCAAAAGACCCTTTGAAAGGTGATTTAGTCATCTTGCCCAACAGACAAGATTCGCATACATCATCCGACTTGAGGTCGAATGATTCCAACACTCCATCCTTTTGGAGTTGGGCGATGCGTTTCTTGCTGATGTGCCCGAGCCGACTATGCCACAGACATGCCTTTTCCACGTCACTAGTAGAATCAATATAATTTACACTTTGTCCTAGATTGTCAACACATTTCACAGTTTCATACACACCATTACAAGGATAAGCAGTAAAATTCAAAATACCATTTTTGAAAACAGAAATAGATCCAATATTATTATCAAAAGAAAAATGAAATCCTTGTCTGAATAATGCGTGAAATGAAATAATATTTCTTGCCATTTCTGGCGAATAGCAACAATCTAATAAATCTAAACAAACTTCACTACTAAGCACTAAACTATAAACTCCAATCTTGGTAACAGGGGACGATCTCCTATTGCCCATGATCAAGTTCAGTCTACCGTGCTCCACCTCCCTGCTTTCCTTTAGGCCCTGCATATCAGAACAAATGTGAAAACCACATCCTGTATCAAGGACCCAAGAATTAGAAGATGGTGAGTTTTTAGAGATAGTGTATATACCTGCTGTCGATGGCTTTACTTTCCCATCCTTGACATCCTGCAAGTATTTGGGGCAGCTTCTCTTCCAATGGCCCTTTTCTTTGCAGTAGAAACAGTTTGCTTCATCGGGGTTGGCCACACAAGGAATTTGGGAAGTCTTGGTTCTCGAGCCATTACTGGATGACCCGGCCTGAACCTTTTCCCTCCAATTTTGTTTAGGAGGGCCCTTCCTTTTCTTTCCTCTGCCACTTCCAATGGCTAGAACGGGCTGATTAACCGAGGGTACACTTTTACCCTTCATCCCGTCTTCAGCTACTCGAAGCATGCGATGCAACTCAGTCATATTAGCCTGATTGTTGTTCAAATGATAAGCCAGCCTGAACTGGTCATAAGAACTCGGCAACGAGTTAAGCACTATGTCAACGGCCAACTGTTCCGGTACAGGCATCGCAAGCTTTCTAAGCCGCTCCACGTAACCTTGCATTCTTTGCACATGAGTGCAGATGGACTCTCCATCTTTGGGTTTGCTGTTCGTGAAGTCCTTGACCACTTCGCACCTTTCGATGCGCTCTTGCTTGCGGAACTTTTCCGCTAGCTCCTTGTGCATCTCATAGGGCCAGTAGTCTTCGTATATTCTCTGCAATTCGGGGTTCATTGTGGCGATCATGATGCAGGCCACTTTGGTTGCATCATCAGTATGTTTTTGGTACGAGGCAATTTCCTCGGGAGTAGCAGTTTCGGGGTCGACATCGACAAGCTCGGTCTCGAGAACATACTCTTTGTTCTCATACCTCAGAGCCATCTTGATGTTTCTAATCCAGTCATTATAGTTTGTCCCGTTCAATTGAACCCTGGAACATAGTGAGAGGATTGAGGGAACACTGGAGTTTGATTGGGGAGCGGATTGATCAGCAGAAGACATCTATAAAAGAAGGTAAGTTTAATTAGATACTTGTCGGTCCTTATAATAACCCAATATAAAATAAGGCTAAGATCCAACTATAACAATTTGCAACATAGAAGAGGGATGCCGTAATCTATAAGCAAATTTTATAAAGGTAGGCGAATGACGATTCAGCCGATTCCACCGCGGAAAAATAATCTTATTATAAATGGAATTCCTAGTTTCTTATGAGATTTATTGAACTGTTCAATAGCATGTTTAATCTCGGATATGCCCCACCGTTTGTGACTGGGATGCCGAGGATCACAAACCGGGTGTGAATAACCATGCAAATTAGCTTGGTGCTCTCGGGATCCATTATCATCTCAAATTGATGTGCCGGTAAACCACACACGCTCCATCAACAATGATAACACCCGAGACACCCATTGCCACTCTTTATGAACCCCTATTGGTGTGCCGGTAAACCACACACGCTCCACCAACGTTTCATAAAGTGCAATGTGCAATTTCATGGGGTAGCATCAAATTCACATTTTCCTAAAGTAACTAGATTGGGATTTGTTTTAGGGTTCTAGTACTTTCAATTATAGCATTATACTTTTAAGAGGCTTAGCGGTTCTATCATACCCGTTCAGCTAACGACACTCGACTGACCAGGAGAGCGGTGGGTAAGAGTAGATACCCATTAGACTAACATTTTATAGTCAGTCGCCTTATACCCTCTTTATAGGACAGTTTTGTGAATGAGGCTTACTAGCGGTAGACTAACCAATTTTTCTTATACATATTAAATTAACTTTTAATTTTAAATATATATAAGATATATTTTAATCTCATTAAAATATCTTTAGAATTAATTAAATTCTAATTTTCTCAAATTATTCTAATTTTCTTGAAAATTTTAATTAATTCTTAAGGCAGATTTAATTTGCCTTTAATTAATCAATTAATTAAATTAATTAAATCTAGGTTACAGATTACCAATTAATCAAATTAATTAACCTGTAATGGTCCCATGAATTTCGAAAATTACAAGCCAAGGAATTAGGGTTCAAGTTATTTTAGTTGATTTAGATACCAAAAATAACAACACATAATTAAGGCAAGCAAATCAAGCATTCAAGGGGGACCAAGGGAGGGTGGCGGCTAGGGTTAGGAAACCCTAGCCTTGGGATCGATTTTGGCCTCCTCCCAAGGGTTAATTTTCGCCAATAACCCTTAGGCACAAAACAATTCAAGCAGTTCATAATCAAACACAAGAAAACAAGCTAGCTCTGATACCACTGAAGGGTTTCTATGCAATCAATGAACACAAAATAACCTAAGGTTCACATGCAACCCTAATATTGATCTATGTTTTCTTCTATGAAGATTAGAACTAAGAACCTAAAGGATACAATTCAATTCTAAAGAAGAATCAAGAAAAACCAACCTTAGATCTTATGATCCTTTTAAGCAGCAGCAAAATTATCCTGCCTCAGATGAAAGTCACACCCAGGTGATGGAAGAATCAGTCCAGCAGAGTAAATCCAGAGAGAAGATGGCGTGAAGAATGAGGTGCCAGGGGGTTCCTTTCATAGCCTCCAAGGGTTACACCTGAAACCCTAAGGAGCCTCCAATTGGACAAGGCTTTTGACCACTTGGACCAGGCTTACCAAAACCCTAATTAGGGTTTCGCCAAACCCTTGGAGAAGCCTCCAAGGTGGCGCCACTTTTGGTCCCTGGTTTTCCTGGCCAGTTATTCAACTATTGAATAAATACCAAACCAGTCCCTGCACCTTTTAATTAATTAATTTAATCTCCAAATTAAATCTAATTAATTCTAGATTAAATCTCAATTAATTAATATAGTTTCTAATTAATATATTAGCACTTAAATATATTAACAAACCATATATATATATTCTATTGATTTATTATACAATTAATAAATCAACTATTCTCTCTACTGAACTATCTTTCCTCCACCCATGAGGGCAACCCAAATGGACTTTGCTTTTAACCATAAGATAAAAGTTCAATTACAAGTCATGGCTTAGACACCTAATCCAACAGACTCTTGGGTCAAGAATTCTGGTGCTTCATTTCACGCTACCCACAGTAGTGAAGCACTGCAGAATCTGAAAGTTGGAGACTTTGGAAAGGTAAGACTTGTGAACGATAAATATTCGCTGTATATGGTCGGATTACCGTCTGAGGGAGTGACCGTCCCAGTTCAGAAGAGAAACAAAGTCCGGTTCACAGAATCTCACGGGCAGAAGAGGGTGACCTTTTGCAAGTAGGAAGCCTAGAGCTACAAGGAAGATTCAGGTTGAACGAGCATGGAAAGGTTCAGAAAAATCAGTCGAAGGATATTGTGGCAATAAGAGCACAAAGTATTGTTTCAGTTGCAGGGTTTTGCAACAGTGGGAGCATAGGTCGTGTTTCAATCATAGGTCTAGGACGACAGTGGATTTAGAACCAGTTTTCAACTGTAAAAGTCTCTCTGGTTTTGATAACTTGCTAAATATGGAGAGTGTTGTTGTTTGTTCTCAGATTGTTCCAGGATTCGGTAGTTCGTTTTCAGTGGGAGCCGATAGGGACAGAGAACAGGTCAAGGGCAGTTTAAGTCATGACGAACATGTTGAAACTCATGGGAGTTTTAACGGGCCTTTCAGGTTAACTGATGAGAAGGCCGGGGTAACTATGAAGGAGCTAAGATCAAATGTTTTTTGAAGGTCCGTTGCAAGACTTGGATGGCAGAGAAAGACTACATTGTTCAAGCCTTCAAGTGGGAGATTGTTAGATGTGAAGGCTTTGACAAATCAACCAAGGTTGGTTGGTTGGTGAGTCCAAGGTTGGTGAAGGTTGGTGAGTCTAAGATTATGGCTAAAGACTCATCAAATATGTTCTCATGTATATAAATAGAGACATTCAGTTGAGAACATTTGTACCACACCACAACAATATAGCTGAATATAAATTCCTAGTTACCCGCCGTGGACGTAGGTCAGTTTTGGACCGAACCACGTTAAATTCTTGTGTTCTTAATTTGTGAGCTGAGTGTGTGAGTTTCGTGTTCGTATGCTAAGTGTCTCGATCCTAACAGCAATAAGTTGCAAGTTTCCTTCTCATAAGAGAGGGCATTAAAAAAAGTACAAAATGAACTCGTTTGGGTAATTTAGGGTTAGGGTTATAGAAAAGTAGCGCACTCTTTTATTTGTCCCACTCCCACCTAAGTCACAAACTTTTTTCATATGTGCCAAATCAGTGTACTTACAAAAGTATGTTTTTACTCATGTTATTAGTTAACTTGTTGACAGGTAACTTTTGCTGATATGGGTCTACGTTGCATGTAAGTACAATGACTTTGCACATATAAAATGACCTAAGTGGGACAAATGAAAATGTTCGTTGTTATTATATGACCTTAAACCACTAATTCAATATATATAAATGGACTCCTATAGATAATAGTGTCATAATACCTGCATGTTCAGCTCACGACTTGCTAGTTGCTACATATATCCGGCTAGTATAGTTGCAGGCAGTATAGTCCTTAAAGCATCAACATCAAGAGTTAATGAAGCATGTGATATAAACCTTTAAAAAGACAATGAATGCATTAACCAAAAAGAAACCACGATATGCAGGCATTAACTGCAATCTATGGGGAGATAGTGGAGATGGATTTTTTGTTCACGCAGGAAAAATCTGAAATTGGAAAACGAAAATGCCCATGAAGACTTCAATGACTTTTCAGACAAATAACATATCTAAAAAGCATCAGCGAGTAAGAAATTAATAAAATTAAGTCATAAGTATATGCAGAGAACTTTAATACCTTATACTAAACAACAATATAAAATCTAAATTCTGGATGTTGAATTTGCATATAGGGGGAGTGGTTAGAAAACGAATTTAGGGGAAAATGAAAAAAACGAAGAAAAATTACATAAATCACAGTAAAATTGCAAAACCTCATCTTCGACTGCGGATTGATAGTTTATTAAAACTCAAACCAACGGCGGAGTTCCAAAATCAGGTAACGACTGTAGATCGGAAGACTCTGCCTAGATACGATAGGAGTTGGAAAACTGATCTAGAAGAAATTCAAGAAGTCCGTCTTCTTTTCCGGACAAGAAGGAGAAACCCTGGAATATACATTGGTCGTTTCTGGTCGATATAGAGATCTGGTGTGCACTGTATTATGACTGCAACACCATGGAGCCGGCGGTACGACAGCGAAAATAAGTAGAGTAAGAATAGTTCGCGCCTTAACGCCTCCCTCCCGCCATAATCAAAACTTTCGGCTAGTAATTATGAAAAATATCTTGTAAATCGTAACTAACTATCAATATTTTAGGATAGTTCAAATTTAAAAGATAACAATAAATTTTATTTAATTATTTAATTATAATATATATGTTTGTTCTTTATTATAACTTTATATATTTTTCAAAATATTCAGTTATACTAAACATTCTTTGCAAAATTGAACAATAAGAAAAAATATTATTATTATAATTAGCACTATATTGTTTTAAACATAATGTGTTATTAAACAATAAGTATTATACTGCGGTATTAGAGGAAAATAAATGTATAATATTTTTCGTGCAAAATGGTTTTCCATTGTAAACTTATGTAATTAATAATGGAAAATATACAAGATAAATGGGAGACTCCACTTAAAAATACAACTAAAACCTAAAGACATATTCTACAGCCAAATCCTAATCAATCGAACAAAAACCTAAAAGACAAAATAAATAGGTTTGATACTCGCAAGTGTCCATCTCAGATAAATGACAAAATAAATAGGTTGAATATTGTTTTTAGTCAGATCGGATCGTCAATACTATTATCTTAAACAAATATAACATTTAACTTTAATACCAAAGATAACATAAATAAATAATTTTAAAAGTAGATAACAACATATACAAATAATAATAAAAACAACAAGCATATACTTAATTAATAAATAAACAAGTAAGATTATTTGAAAATTATTGATACAAAATTTAAATAAAATTATAAACATACTAGTATTTTAAAACAAATTTGTTATTTTGTAGCATTATTTTTAGAAATATTAACCGCATAGTTTCTCAAAGTTATAATATAATATATTCAAAATCATGTGATAGGTAGATTTATTTTGTTGTTAATTGTCAATGACTTAAACGTGTCCGTATAATATTTAGTATGACAAGAAATCCAAAACCAATGGTGTCCATGAACATCCTTGATCATAACGTGCATTCGCCCTTGGCATCATCATCTCCTTCAGGAATGTCCTCATATGTGCCTTCAACCGTATCAACTTTAGATCCTCATTTACAAGTAACTTGGTCGTCTCGAATACATCACACTCAACCGTCTGAACGATGTCACGAATGATCTCGAATCACAAGGGAGATATCCTTAGTTTACACTTCGAGTTTCCATGGATTTTTTTCTCACCCACAATTTGTTGTCTTGTCTATAATTGGATCCAACAAATAGTGCATTGCCATTATATTTAGCTCACATTCGTCATCAGTACCGGTGCTCCATACAATGCCTCATACGGGGCCATCTGAATGCTGGAATGATAGCTGTTATTGTACGCGAATTCCACTAAAGGCAAATGATCTTCCCAGCTTCCACCGAAGTCAATGATACACGTTCTCAACATGTCTTCCAAAGTCTGGATTGTTCTTTCACTCTGACCATCGGTCTGCGGGTGATATGTTGTACTCATAAGTACTTTTGTACCCAATTGCTTTTGAAGACTCTGCCAGAAATGAGAAGTAAATCTACTATCTCGGTCCGATACTATCGATGCTGGAAATCCATGTCGACAAATCACCTCATCTATGTAGATTTTCGCCAGTTGATCTTCCCTGTACTTTTCTTTATATGGTATGAACTGTGCCGATTTGGTCAATCGATCAACAATCACCCATATAGAATCATAACCTCGCGGTGTCCGCGGCAACTTTGTCACAAAATCCATGGTAATATGGTCCCATTTCTTCTCTGGAACCGGCAAAGGTTGTATTTCCCCGTACGGTTTCTGATGGTTTGACTTAACTTGCAGACAAGTCAAACATTTTCCACATATCTTCCAATGTCCCTCTTCATTCCAGGCCACCAATACATCGGTTTTAACGTCCGATACATCTTAGTACTGCCCGGATGAACTGCATATCTGCTATAATGGGCATATTCTAGAAGCAAATTTCGCACCTCTCTTTGTTTTGGGACCCACACACGTCCTCTGAAGGTCTTCAATTTCTGAGCATTTTCTTCCAGATGCTTCAAGTATCCAACCATTCGTTCGCTTTTTACATTCCCCGGCTTACACGCTTCTTCTTGTGCTGAACGAATCAATTCTGGTAACCGGCTTGCTACACCCATGCATGCGGACGTAATCTTCAGAGGAACTTCTTTTCGGCTTAGAGCATCTGCCACCACGTTCGCCTTGCAAGGGTGGTACTGGATTTCACAATCAAAGTCTTTCAGTAGATCCATCCACCTTTGCTGTCTCATATTAAGCTCTTTTTGATCGAAGAGGTACTTCAGGCTCTTATGATCAGTGTAAATAACAAACTTCACACCGTATAAATAGTGCCTCCATAACTTCAATGCTAGAACCACCGCAGCTAATTCCAGATCATGAACTGGATACTTCTTCTCGGCATCTTTTAATTGGCGGGACGCATAGGCTATGACCCGACCCTTTTGCATTAGAACACACACAAGTCCAACTCTAGAAGCATCGCAGTAGATCACATACTCTTCTCCGCTTTGTGGTAGTGCTAACACCGGTGCTTCACATAAGGATTGTTTCAACTTCTGGAATGCTTCTTGCTGTTTTTCAGCCCACGTGAACTTTTCACCTTTCTTGGTCAACTTAGTCAATGGGGCAGCTATCGAGGAGAAATTCTCGACAAATCTTCTATAATAGCCTGCTAAACCAAGGAAACTTCGTATTTCAGTTGGACTCCGGGGCGGTTCCCACTTCATCACGGCCTCAATCTTTGCTGGATCAACTTTCACTCCTTCGGCATTAATTACATGGCCAAGAAATTGGACTTCTCTTAGCCAGAATTCACACTTGGAGAATTTCGCATACAGCTTTTCCCGGCGAAGCAACTCCAACACTTGTCGCAGGTGCACTTCATGTTCGGCTTGGCTTCGCGAATACACCAAGATGTCATCTATAAACACTATCACCGAGGTATCAAGGAATGGTCGACACACCCGGTTCATAAGATCCATAAACACGGCTGGAGCATTGGTTAATCCAAAAGGCATCACCAAAAACTCATAATGACCGTATCTCGTTCGGAAAGCTGTATTCGAAATGTCAGATTCTCTTATCTTCAGCTGATGGTATCCTGACCTCAGGTCAATCTTGGAAAAGTAGGACGCGCCTTGCAGCTGGTCAAACAAGTCGTCTATTCTGGGTAACGGGTACTTGTTCTTCACCGTGATCTTGTTTAACTCCCGATAGTCAATACACATGCGCATTGACCCATCTTTCTTCTTAACAAACAAGATAGGGGCTCCCCAAGGCGATGTACTCGGTATGATAAAACCTCTGTCTAGTAGTTCTTCCAGTTGCTTTCGCAGTTCCACCATCTCTTAAGGTGCTAAACGGTATGGAGCTCGAGCAACAGGTGCAGCTCCTGGAACTAGTTCAATCGTGAACTCAACCTGTCGATCTGGTGGCAACCCTGGAAGTTCATCTGGAAACACATCTGGGAACTCGTTCACCACATTCACATTCGCTACCCCCACTTTAATCGGTTGAGCCACCGATACATACGCCAAATAAGACATGCCTCCTTTGCTAATACAGCTTCGGGCTTGAGCAAAGGAGATAACCGGCATTCTCAACCGAGGTCGTTCACCCTGAATCTTTATCAATTTCCCATCTGGTGACAGCACTGTGAGGCTTTTATTTCTGCAATCCATGTTAGCATAATTCGTCGCCAACCAATCCATCCCCACAATCACACCAAATTCATTGGTAGTCATCGGCTTCAAATCTATAGGGAAAGCTGTCCCGTAGATTTTAAGCTGACAACCTTCCAGGTGTTCGGATACCCAAACATATCTACCGTCTACTATAGCTACTTCCAAGCTTTCATCCATTGGGGTTAACGGTACATTCAAGCGAGACATCAGGGACTCCGACACGAAACAGTGTGTAGCCCCCGGATCAAAAATAACATATACAGGTATGGAATCAAGAGTGAAGATACCTGTCACCACATCTGTCTTCTCACGGGCTTCCTCCACAGTCATCTGGAAAGCTCGCGAGGCCATTGGTCGTCCCCTGTTCTTCGACTCTTCTTTCTTTCCCACTTGGTCATCTCTAGGTCTTTCACTGTATGCTACAGATTTCAGTTGGGGACAGTTCAGGCGAATATGATCCGTAGCCCCGCATAGGAAACACCTACGGTCCGCCCGACAGTCCCGTGTAAGATGACCCGTTTTTCCACAATTTCGGCAGCTAATTGACCCAGTATCGCTGCGACAACTTCCCGTGTGCCTTTTTCTGCATTTTTCACACCACTTGCCTTCATCTTTCTGGCCTTTTCCCCCAGACCCGGATTGTTGCGACTTTTTCTGAGGCGTCCAACCTTGGTCTTCCGCCTTTCGTTTCGTTTCCAAGACTTTCTTTTCGTCTTCTTGTCGCTTCAGTTCTGTTTCTCTTTCCGTGGCTCGATCCACCACTTTCCGGAAAGTAGGTAGTTTCAACGGTTGCACGATTTCCCTGATTCGGGTCGTCAACCCCCAAACATATTTATCGATCTTTCTCTTTTCAGTATAGATGTGGTGTTCCGCAAACCTAGCTTTCTCCAGAAAGCTAAGAGTATATTCTTGAACAGATCGGGAACCCTGTTCCAGGTGTAGGAATTCATCCTCCAATTGCTTTATTGCTACTTCAGAACAATATTCTTCATTGAACTTATTCTTGAACTGTTCCCACGGTACTGATTCGGTTGGATCAAGATTCAAAGACTTGTAGTAAATCTGCCACCAGTGTAGTGCACCGCTTGTAAGTTGGTTCGTGGCAAATTCTACTTTATCATCATCCGCACACTTGCTTACTCGGAACACCTTCTCAATATGCATGATCCATTCCATAGCTTTGACTGGATCATCTGTCCCCGAGAATTCCTTTGGTTTACAACCAAGGAAGGATTTATACATACACCCAACTTTCTTTATCGAGGCTTCCCCACCTTGAGTTTCTTTTACTGCCCGGGCCCGACTTTCTCCCTGGCTTTCATCTTCCGGCTGCCTGTCATGAACACTTTTTGCAGCCTCTTCGGTAGGATCAGGATTTGCACTCGGATTAGGATTGCCACTCGGGTTGGGATTATTTGTTAACATAGGCATCATTTGTTTAACCACTTCTTCCACTATCGCCCGAATATCAGGTGGATTTTGTACCACCGGTTCCCGTGTTGGTGCTCTTCGCCCAACAGAGCCGCTTGACCGAGCTGGTCCACTTCTTGCAGTTCCACGCGAATTCGCACCAGTAGGATTACTTCGTGTATTTCTCATACTTCAAAATTTCAGCAAACCGTTAGATTACATATATAATAACAAGCTTATATATATCTAACAGTCCATTTATTTGTTCTTCTCTCAAGGTTTAAGTCCAGGAATCTAGTCTAAGACACCTAGTTCCCTTAAACCACGGCTCTGATACCAACTTGTAACACCCGACTTATTAACAAAAACACCCCAAAAAATTTCATTTTTCAAACCAAATATTTTACAAATAAAACCATAAGTACAGGGTATCAGTTAACAAAATACGAGTACAAGTGTATCACGAAGTACAATACATAAATATTATACATTCTTCAAGCCGGGATGTCACTTCAAATTCTAAGTCCTCAGTCACGGACTTTGTCTTTTCCTTTAGCAGGGTCACGCTCACCTGCAGGGACATATCAAATAAACTGTGAGCTATAAAGCCCAATGAGTAATCAAATCAAGAATAACATGTATAAGAATAAAATTCTCTATACAAAGTCAAATATGTATTATCATGCAATACAAAATCAAATATGGCTCACGGGTTAGCCCGCTGTTGCCTTGGCTCACGGGTTAGCCCGCTGTTGCCTAGACTCACGGCTTATCCGGTCTTGTCTATATAAGTTTGACTCACAGCTCCGTTCTTGTCTATTAAAGACTCACGGCTTATCTGGTCTTGTCATATCACAGTTTACATAGATATATTGACTCACAGCTCCGTTCTTGTCTATAACAGACTCACGGCTTATCTGGTCTTGTCGTATATCAAATCATATAATCTGTCACAATTTGTCCCCAAAATCATTTCCATCTGCAGCTGCTCTTTTAACAAATATCACACCGGATAACAGTGAGATTACTCACCTGAAGGTTTGCTACAACTAGCGTTTGTTGTTCCTTGCCTTGAAATAAAATCCATAGGATTTTGTCCCGTACCTATAATTGTTGGATTAAGTGTCTAAGCCATGACTAATAATTAGTATTTATCTAATTAATAGTAGCATAGTCCATTTGCGTTGCCCTCATAGTTGGAGGATTGGCAGAAAGTCCGGTAGAGAGAAAGATTGATTTATTATGTGATTAATAAATCAATAGAAATTAAATAAATAGTTTATTAATATATTTAAGTGATAATATATTAATTAGAAACTATAATAATTAATTAGAAATTTTTCTGGAATTAATTGTAATTAATTTGGCAGTTAAATTGATTAATTAAAGGTGCAGGGACTAAAACTGTAATTATTTGATAGTTGAGTAAGTGGCAGTGTGAGTGACCATGTGGTGGTCGAAAAAATATATATAGATATATATATTTTCGAGATATACATATATATATATATATAACAGATAAATGGTGTTTGAATGATTAAAATAATAGTTTATCTTAATTCGAATTCAAAAAGGCTTATCTGTAACGATTATCTGATCACCACATGGAGGCTATAAATAAGGAGGCTCTCCCTAAACCCTAGACCACGAATTTTAACTCTCTCTCCCAAGGAATTTTCGGCCAAGAGCTCAGCTAAGGGTGTGACTGCATTTGAGGCAAGAGACTTCTGTTGCTTTGCTTCCAAGATTCACTTTAAGGTTGGTTTTTCTTGATCTTTCTTTTAGTTTATCTTTTTCTGGCCTTCTAGGATATGTTATATATTTAATTAGAAGAAAACCTAGATCTATATAGGTTGCATGTGAACTTAGGAATGTTAGTTCATAGTTGCAGAAAACCTTTCAGTGGTATCAGAGCCATTTGGTTGTTTTTCTTGTTAAATTGCTATGACTGCTTTCCTTGTAATTAGGGTTTATAGTCTCTAAACCCTAATTTTGGGCAAATCGACAATTGGGGTTAGGGTTTTGAAAAACCCTAGCCCCTCCCCTCTATTTTGGCGATTTTATGATTAGGGTTTAGAAGGTATTCTATTTTTGGTAACTTTAAATTGTTTAAAAGATAAACCTTAAAACCTTTATCCTAAAAATCGAAAATTAGGGGATAAGGATAGGTTTTAATTAATTTGATTAATTTGATAAACCTATCTACATTTGAATTAATTTAATTAATTGGTAATTAAAAGATAATTCAAGGATTTAATTTAATTTAGAATTTAATTGTTTAAATTGGCGAAAATTAAAAGGATAAATCCTAAAATATTTTAAAAGGTTTAAAATATCAAATTTAATTAATTTAATTAATTGGTTAATTAAAATATAATTAAAATCAATTTTCAAGGTTTAATTTAATTTGAAATTTAATAGTTTAAATCGACAATAAATTAAAAGATAAACCAGAAATAATTTTTTAAAAGTTTTAAAAAATTACATCTTATATATATTATAATTAGGAAGTTATTATTATATGTATAAGATTAAAATGGTTAGTCAAATCATTAGTAGGCCTCATTCACGAAGCTGATCTATAAAGTGGGTATAAGGAGACTGCCTATAAAATGGCGGTCTAATGGGTGAACACTCTCACCCACCGCTCGCCTGATCAGTGGAGGGTCGTTAGCCGAACAGGTTTGATAGGACCGCCTAATAATCACTAAAAGTATAATGATTCAAAGTACTAGAACACTTAATAAAACCCAAATCTAGTTACTTTAGGAAAAATGTGAATTGGTGCTAATCCATGAAATTGCACATTGCACTTTATGAAACATTGGTGGAGCGTGTGTGGTTTACCGGCACGCCAATTGGGGTTCATAAAGAGTTGCAATGGGTTTCCCGGGTATTATCATTGTTGATGGAGCGTGTGTGGTTTACCGGCACATCAATTAGAGATGATAATTAACCCGAGAGTACCAAGCTAATTTGCATGGTTATTCACATCCAGTTTGTGATCCTCGGCATCCCAGTCACAAACAGTGGGGCACATCCGAGATTAAACATGCCATTTAAAAGTTTAATGAATCTCATCAGACCTAGGAATTTCATAAGATGAAATTGATAAGTGTTTATCTACCTTAATGACCATTATGTTGTGATTACGGCATCCCTCTTCACACCATAGTTGGGGTATTTTGGATCCTAGCCTTAATAAATAATATATTGGGTAATTATTTAAAAGGAACAGTTAAACTAATAAATTCTATTTCTTTTATAGATGTCAAGTGTCAATTCTCCTCCTTCTCCTCCTTCACCCATTTCTGAAAGCATCAGAATGCACCTGCCAAATATGGAAAGGCTGACTGGCCTCAACTGTAAAGCATGGCTTCGCAATTGGAGACTGGCTCTCGGCATTGCTGGCAAGCTACATCTCATTGAGTATCCGATCCTAGTTCCACGGGAACAAGTCATCATAAAAGGTTCTTATGATGAATCCGAAGAGATTCGTGACCTCATGCTATCAACCATTGACCCCGAGTTCCGCAAGGATTTTGAATCCTTGGGGCCATATGAGTTGATGCAACTGGTTGAGGAAAAGTTCCAGAAACCAGTTGAAGAGGAACGAACCAGGATCTTCAAAAGACTTGCAGAGTGCAAGCTGAAAGCAGGAAGTAGCATCAATTCGCATGTTGTTCAGATTGAAGCGTACATAGGCGAATTGTATAAACTTGGTTATTCCATGAGTCAGGAAGAGAGTGTTAACATCCTGCTCGCTTCGCTGACAAATGAGTACGATCTGTTCATTCAAACGTATAGAAAGGAAGACCAGAAAAAGACCCTCATGGAAATGCGTCCACTGTTGACTTTATACGAGTCACTCTTGGACAGGCATAGCTCCAATGGCTCAACTACTTCTGGATTAAGTCCAGTGAAGAGACGTAACAAGAAACGGTCGAGATCGACTAGACATGTCTCAAACTGGGAATCCGCTAAATCGGATACAGTCACGGAAAGATTGGAAGACGCTCCAACTCTTTTGAAAGCTCAGGTATATCTAAAAACCTCAAAACTCCTGTTCCAAGATTTCTTGATACATAATGTGACAGTCGCATTTTGGATTGTATGCAGGGAATCAATAAGGCACGGGACTCTGGTGCATAGGAGCACATTTGGATTGGATCTCTAGCTCGTGCAGTTTTGAAGTTTAGATAGATATTAAATATTGTTATTAGTCTTTAGATACATTTTTGAAATTGTCTATTACATTGTTCAAGGATTTTATTTTTAATAAAATTGTCATATTTTATTTTAACACCTGTTGTCTAAAATTGTCCTTGAAATGTTATATGAATGTGTTGAATGTATGTTTAGTAATAATTTGAATGATGATCCGAAATGTTTTGGATTCAAGAATTGTGACATTTATGATTGTTAATACAAATGTTATAAGAATCAATTCAACCATAGGTCCAGTTGGACAGGACCTTGGAATCATTTGACTTAGAGTCACTTGATGAATTAATTTCTTAATGTGTCAAAAAATGAATCAACCAAAGGTCCAGTTGGACAGGACTTTGGAATCATCTGACTTGGAGTCAGATGATGATTAAGTTCTTTATAAAGAACATGTGGCAAGAAATGAATCACCCAAAGATCCAGAGGATAGGATTTTGGAATCAGTTGACTTAGAGTCAACTGAAGATTGCAAGTCTTGAACAAAGTCATAAGTTTACATAGATATGTAAAGGACATTGAGATTTAGAGCAACGAACACACCTGTTGTTGTGTATTGCTAGAATCTTGATATAGAACACAATTGTTTGTACTTCACGATATTCATCATTCGGTATGACGAATATGACATTGCTAATCGGGATAAGCAATTAAATTGAAACCTCGAACAGTTCAAGGACTTCAAAGGAAGTACAAGTTCCACAAAACCTGAGCGATAACATAAACTGAGAAAAAGATTTCATAGTTCATTCTCTTCCAAGAATATTAATGGTTATAATGTGTCTTAGGGAAGATAATGGAGCATTGGTCGAAACAGTTCGATCCTCGGTGTATGAGATACATTGCCAATTAGTTTCCAATAAGATGAACACTATACCAGTCAGTCCATATAAACCATACTCCGACCACATCCTAGACTAAGTAGGTCTTGCAGACACTGCCTGAAATGTAAAGCTGGGATTATCCCACTTGTACATAGAAAGTCCAGGGTCTTGTAGTGTTCATCTGAACCTCATGACCAGCTGAACTTGATCAGCATTGTCGTTTCATTAGCTATCCCACTGTAACTAAAGAGCTCTTTTAGAAAGAACTCATGTTCTAAGGAAACAGTGGGAGTTGGGACAGTCCTAAATGAGTTTAGGATTAGCAATGAAAGAGCCTTTTAGTCATCACTAGGCTTAGAGCAGAAATCAGATTTCTGCTTTACAACTGACATAATCTCCTCTTGACCAGTAGTATTGATCACCATCATAAGTAGTTGTGATCAAGGTGACATACCGATTGGTGGTAAAACACTGCAGTTGGTACGGATTTGCAATCCGACTACTTGGAAGCATTGGTGAGCCCGACTGCTGCCAAATAAGAGGACCTTAGGGCGAGACACGGTCTGTGTGAAAATTTGATTGATTTTACACCTAGTCTAAAAACCAGTGGGAGTAACTGAATCATCAAAAGAAAGCAACATGGACATATACATACCTTCTGAGCATCTAGTTGAGTCGATACTCAGAGTCAAGCAATTGATTCCAAGTAAAGCACTCTCAATAGAAGATGAAATCTGAGAGGATTCTGCATGGCATAGTGTGAGTTGTTAGTGGAGCATGTGTGGTTTACCGGCACACTAATAGGGACACACATAGAGCATGCCATTACAAAGGTACATGGCCCCGGGTTTCGTCCCACGGGCATCTCACAAGAAAGGATATTCAGATTCTCAAAATATGCCAAAGGATTGGATTTTGAGAAAGGGCTGAAAGATTTCCATTAAAATGTCAGAAAGGTTTGGATTCTCAAAATGTGCCATAAGTCCTGGATTTTGTGAATAGCCTATAACCGTGTCAAAGCCAGTGGGAGTCGTCGTTATCCACTATCCCTACATGTGGGATAAATAATGGTTCTAGGAAACGTCTATTTTCATTACGAAGTTTAATGACTTGGTGTTAAGAGACGGATCGCTATGAAAGCCTTAATAGAAATACGGCATACTCAGGTGGTTGTAAACGTCTATGAGATAGATCCAGATTCTGCCAAGATGTTCTTGATGAGATTCAAGATGCATAGACTTAGGAAAAGTTTTTCTTGTCATTTCAAAGTGTGATGACTTGGCATGAAAGAAATAAAGAAGGTGCAACATACTCATGTAATTCACAGTCATCTATTGGAAAGATGAAGTCGCCAGCATAGACCTAGCCATTGTAAGCATGATCTTGATAAGATTCAAGATGCACGAGAAAAGTCTCTGAAAGGAAAATAGTTTTTTTCGAAAATCATGACACAAAGGATTATAAATAATCCTTGGATTCCGAAAGAGTTTGGAATAGGATTAAATCGGGTTCCACAAGTTTTGGATCGATCATAAAGTCATGAACATGTCCTAATAACTTAATGCTTAGGGCATAGTAAGTTGGATTCAGGACATTGCCTGGCTGGGAATACTGGATGGATTGGTTGAACTCAAGTGAGAATTCATTAGGAAATGATTAGGGTGAAAGTGATAGTATTAATTTGAAAGATTTTCAAAGTGGTAATTATTAACATCAGGACATGATGTTAAAGGACTTCATGGTTAAAGAGTCTCGTTGGTATTCTGATGGAGCGCGTGTGGTTCACCGGCACATCATAACACCTCGAAATAGTCTTAGGGTGCAGACCTAGAACCATAGGAAGTCACAGTACACAGAATGGAGTTAAAAGAGAAATTGACAGGATAACATATTGAGATGTTATCGGATGAGCATCCGATTGGATCATCTGCAATAAAATGTATAAGTATAAGATACTTTGGATACATAGAAAGAGTGTAAGGTTGATAAAGACATAGATGTAAAATTAGAATTGAAAGTTTAAAAGAAATCTTGAAACCGATAACAGTTTATGACAAGGTCCGACTTGGTGATTACCTTGTGGAGACTTGGTAATAAGCAGGAGTAGCTGCCAGTCAGATCTTTATGTTTCACTTTTGCATGTTTTACTTCCCGAATAATTTAATTATTCAGATAGGTCCACAGTCGCTCATACTTTGGGAAGTAAGTATTGAATCAAGACTGTCATGAATTGGTTTGTAGACTGTCTAAGGAGTTAGACATATCAATAGGATTGCTACAACATTCATGAGTACTTAGAAATAGAGATTTGAGTATTGGATAAACCGACGCTCAACAGATTGCTTCATGGATTATATCACAAGCAATGTTGAGACGATAATATCTTATGATCTTGAAGTGGAGAGATATGAGTTATGATTTACAAGGCAGTTGTTCATTGATAATATGAAAACGCATCGGTAACTCGATGTTATAAAACATGTTGTTGTGAATGATTTGACTTGTAAAAGATATAAGCATATAAGTCAAAGCTTATTCGTTCCTTGACCCTGATGGGAAACAGATATCTGTAGGCCTCTCGATGATTTTGAAGTTGACTAAAGTGCTGGCCAGCCTGGACTAAATTGATGTGTTCAATTAGAAGTCCCAAAGTCATAAGCAAAATCGGAAATCGGGAAACAGAATATCGGACAGAGATTGATCTCAATCCATGTCTCGTGTCTGAAAAATATCCTGTTGGACGAAGGATCATATGATCACTTATCATTGGACAGAACTGACTAGGTCAGAGTTCGGCAGCGGTTTCTAGGAAGCTACAGTTGCTAAATTAATTAGAGGGTAAATTGGTAATTTTAGTCATAGACTTATCCAAGTGGGAGACTGTTGGATTAAGTGTCTAAGCCATGACTAATAATTAGTATTTATCTAATTAATAGTAGCATAGTCCATTTGGGTTGCCCTCATAGTTGGAGGATTGGCAGAAAGTCCGGTAGAGAGAAAGATTAATTTATTATGTGATTAATAAATCAATAGAAATTAAATAAATAGTTTATTAATATATTTAAGTGATAATATATTAATTAGAAACTATAATAATTAATTAGAAATTTTTCTGGAATTAATTTGGCAGTTAAATTGATTAATTAAAGGTGCAGGGACTAAAACTGTAATTATTCGATAGTTGAGTTAGTGGCAGTGTGAGTGACCATGTGGTGGTCGAAAATATATATATATATATATATATATATATATATATATATATATATAGATATATATATATTTTCGAGATATACATATATATATATATATATATATATATATATATATATATATATATATATATATATATATATATATATATATATAACAGATAAATGGTGTTTGAATGATTAAAATAATAGTTTATCTTAATTCGAATTCAAAAAGGCTTATCTGTAACGATTATCTGATCACCACATGGAGGCTATAAATAGGGAGGCTCTCCCTAAACCCTAGACCACAAATTTTAACTCTCTCTCCCAAGGAATTTTCGGCCAAGAGCTCAGCTAAGGGTGTGACTGCATTTGAGGCAAGAGACTTATGTTGCTTTGCTTCCAAGATTCACTTTAAGGTTGGTTTTTCTTGATCTTTCTTTTAGTTTATCTTTTTATGGCCTTTTAGGATATGTTATATGTTTAATTAGAAGAAAACCTAGATCTATATAGGTTGCATGTGAACTTAGGAATGTTAGTTCATAGTTGCAGAAACCTTTCAATAATACCATTCATTTTCACAATGATTATAGGTTAACAACTGATTTAATTGACTCTAAAGCATAATAGTTCAATAATATATCATTATAATCAATGTCTAGTTAATAAACTTTCCGTTTACTAACTTTTTACGAATTTTACTATTCACCGAGGCATTCGAATCGATCTACAGTGCCCCCGAGGGGTCGAAAACTCAATATGAAAATTTTCCCAAACTTTTCAGACCATAACGAGCCTATGGTTCAAATTTGAGCTAAATCGGACATGCCAAGCAAAAGTTAGCGTTTTTGATCCCCTGCCTGGCCCTGCTTGGAGGCGCACTGCGCCTAGGACAGGGCGCACTGCGCCTGGGCGCACCCCGCCTGGCTCCTGGGCGCACTGCGCCTGGCGCATGTGCAGGTCTCCTGGCCAGTCGCGATTTGTGCACTGTAGCTTGCAGTTTTGGTCCATTAAGTCCTTAATGTTGTTCTTAATCGTTTGGGGTTTGTTCCTAGGCTAAAACCTTACATTTTGACAAGGTTTTCAACCATCAAAACCCACCCAATCGATCATATGAAGAATTAGGGTTCTTAGTTCTAACAACCCCAAAACTTCAAATTCATCAATTATAACAATCTACTTCCATTTTCTTGAATTAAGTCCTTATTAGCATGACTTAATGGAAGTATTACATCAATTTAAACATCCAATCATAACTGCAAATGCAGTTTTTGAGTTCTACATAACTCATCAAGAACAACTAGTCAAGAACTTGGATTACTAACCTTTCAAACTTCCAATTTTACCCTTTGAAGCTATAATCCAACTTTACAACTTCAATCTTCAAGAATCCCTTCAAAATTCTGCAACTCTCGTACCAAGAAATTCTCCCGTAGCTCACCAAAATTCTGCACACAAACGGGAGAAGCTTCCAAGCTTTTATACCTCCAAAATTTACATTTTGGTCCTTGAAGTTGCATTTCTTAAACTTTTGCCACAACTAACAAAATTTATGACAAAAATCAACTTTTATAACATTTTAAGTCCAAAACTCAAAATATTATTACAAATTAAATCCTTGTCTAACCAAAAGACCAAATTACCCTTTTGAGGTAAAATGACCATTTTGCCCTTTTTTATTATAATTATATAATAAACATGTTTTTGGCGTTACATGACGTGGCACCCGAGTGTCAAAATTGAAACAAAATTGAAAACATAGTGACTTAATTGGAAAAAATTGAAAACTTAGTGTTTTAATTGAAAAAAATAACACAGTGTCAAAAACAATTTTTTTTTGAAAAGTTAGTGTCTTTTTTGGAATTTTTCCTACATTTTTGAAAATGATAAATTCGTCTTTTTACGTTTTTCGAACGTATAAATATTTTTTTTACAAGTATAAAGATGTATTTTTATACTTTTAGAAGCATACATACATTTTCATACGTATATATAGTATATACGTATTGTAGGAGTACATCTTGGATTTGTCAATTATGTTATGGCCGGAGTCCAGCTCATGACGACCTGGTCGAATTGGGAGATGCCGTAGGTATTATTGCAGGTCAATCTATTGGAGAGTAAAAAACATATTTATACTTCTAAAGACATAAAAAATGTATTTATACTTCTAAAAATATATTATACTTCTAAAATATAATAATATGTATTTATACTTCTAAAGACGTAAAAAACGTATTTATACTTCTTAAAATGTATTATACTTCTAACCGAACGAACTTAAACCAACATAAATTTATATTTATATTTCTAAAAACATAAAAATATGTATTTATACTTTTAAAGACGTAAAAACTTATTTATACAACTAAAATGTATTATAATTCTAACCGAACGAACGTAAACCAACATAAAAATATGTATTTATACTTCTCAATGAAAAAACATACACGGACGAACTTAAACCAACATAACGGATTAAATATAAACAAACAAACATAAATTAACGAACAAATACTTATTTTTATGTTTTTAAAAATATAAAATACGTTTTTTTACATATAATCACGTATGATATCAATCAAAAGCATGTTTATAATGGAAAAATAGTGAAAACGAACTTAACCATCATAAACGAACAAACATAAACAAACAAATATAAATTAACGAACAGATACTTATTTTTATGTTTTTAAAACTATAAAATACGTTTTCTTTTGCATATAATCACGTATTGTATCAATCAAAAGTATGTTTATGGTGGAAAAATAGTGAAAACAAACTTAAACCAACATAAAAGAACAAACATAAATTAACGAATAAATACTTATTTTTACGTTTTTAGAAATATAAAATACGTTTGTTTTGCATATAATCACATATCGTATCAATTTTGTAAAAATATAAAATACGTTTGTTTTATATATACTTATCACAATGTATCTATGTTTCTAAAAATATAAAAATACGTATTTATACTTGTAAAAAAATATATTTATACGTTCTAAAAACATAAAAAGACAAATTTATCATTTTAAAAAATGTAGGAAAAATTTCAAAAAAGACACTAACTTTTCAAAAAAAAATTTGATTTTGACACTGTGTTATTTTTTTCAATTAAAACACTAAGTTTTCAATTTTTTCCAATTAAGTAGCTATGTTTTCAATTTTGTTTCAATTTTGACACTCGGGTGCCACGTCAGCGTCGCATCATCAAAGATTGACACGTCATCATGCCACGTCAGCTGACTACCGGGTTGACCGGTCAAATGGTCAAAATTGAAACCAAATTGAAAACCTAGTGACTTAATTGAAAAAAATTGAAAACTTAGTGACTTAATTGAAAAAAAAATAAAACAGTGGCAAAATCGAATTTTTTTGAAAAGTTAGTGTCTTTTATGAAATTTGCCCTTTATTTTAATTAATTTAGTTTACATTTGACCCTTAAAATTTTTTAAGTGTCACCAACCCCTTTTTAATTATATACATATTAATTAATATTTTTATTAATATTTAAATATTATTTACCTCCTCATAAAATTTATTTAAATAATATTTACACCCTTAGAATATTTATTCAAATATTATATAAACTCTTCAATATCATTTTAATATTTTAATTAATGTATTTAAGAAATTTAATTATTCGAAAAATAATAGAAATTTAATTAATCGAAAAATAATTAATTATATCACTCAATCCTTAAATATATAGTCTGAATTCGAACGTGTTACAAAAAAAAATAACTACTATTCACTACACTAAACAAAACATAGAAACCTACTCAACATCTATAATCTACCATTTTGGAAATTCGTATGAGATTTTTTTTATACCCATTAGCCCATGCTTGTTTAACATATATCTCCTTCGCGACAACCCTTAAACCACACTATTTCCTTGAAATAAATATTTTCGACATCCCGTATCAGTTGGTCAGTTTTCATGATCTCCCTTCATGTGTCTTCTATCCATTTCTCATTTTTCTCGATTCAAGATTCTATATAGCCCATCATATCCTTGATAAATGAACATTGTAAAGTGCATGTCAATTCCTCATATTTGGCCAATATAACTTCCTTCATCTCATCAATCATACCTTTTCATTTGAATCACATATTTTGTTTTGACTCATAATTCCCATTTTTTATTGTTGTTTCTTTTTACAGTGTTTTGATAGTTTTTAAAATCAACATTTCAAGGAAGTATTTGATTATTGTCAAAACAAAGACAAATTATCATGTCCAATTCTTGTTGGCAAAATGCATATTAAAATGTATTTGCACGGTGTTCAAAGATTATAGTAGATGATGAACGACTTTCTAGTCTGAATAGAAAATGTTTGTAACATGAAAAACATAAAAGCTTAGATTTGGTTTCAAACATAGATTGGTGTTCAAAAGTTGTCTTTCTGATTAATCTTAAAACAATCTAACATACCAAGCCAAATTAAACCACTGTTCTTCATATGCTACAATCTCCGAACATATCAAAATTTATTTTCATAATGCATATCAATATCTTTTTGTAGGATGCTCGAAGATTGTAACAAGTGAAGAACGAGGTCTAAATTGGCTTGATATGCTAGATTGTTTTAGTATCTAACGGAAAGACAACTTTCGAACAACAATCTATATTTGGAATCTAATATAAGCTTTCATGTTTTTCCAGTTGGAAACATTTTCATGCCATAGTAAATAGTTGTTCTTCATATGCTATAATCTTTGAGCATCATGCAAATAGATTTTAATATGTATTTTGCCAATAAGAATTGGACACAACAATTTTCTATTTGTTTTGAAAAAAAAATCAAATGTTTCATTTAGATTTTAATGTTAAAAGCCATCAAACACCATAAACAACAATAAGAAAAACATATGAATTATGAGCCAAAACAAAACACTCGTTCAAAAGAAAAAATTTGTAAAATGCGAGGTTGTTTTGGGAAAAAATAACTTGAGGGGGTTTTCCAAAAATTTGTCCTGAAAATCATAGATAAACATGCTAAAAGTGGCGGATAAAAAAACTAGAAAAATATAAAATCTTTTAGAAAAACAATTTAAAATTTAATCCAGATTTTTATTTGATATTTAACCCTTCAGTTTAAAACTAAAACTTATCATTTATTCTGGTTTAGGGCGACGCCAAATGATATATCCCAACCCAAAAACCAAATATTGATCCAAAAAATCGCACCAACAATGCAAGAGTACCAAAACCGGAACAAGGAACCCGATTTTAAATTAGAAGGAGGCGGCCTTTTGGACTTGCCGAAATTATCACCGGCGTTATTTTCAAAAGGTATAAACGTTTAAGACGGTTTTACCAGACACAGACGCAGCCATGAAATGCAGGAGGGATGATGAGCAGGGCTTCTCTTAGCCAACTTTCAAATCATCACATGAAGACTTGATTAAATTAGATTTTGGATGTCATTAATCATCACTTTTGACTTTATGCCTTTGACTCTTCTAATGTTAAAGACTTGAGGTTTAAGGATGTTAATGGAAATTAGGGTTTTAGTCAATAATGTGGAAGTAGGGATGAGCAAACCGAACCTTGAAACCGAGAAACCGATAAAAACCGACAAAATCGAAACCGAAAAACCGAAACCAAAACGAAAATCAGTGGTTCGGGTTTGTTTTTTTAAAACCGAAAATGTCGGTTCGGTTTCGGTTTCTTTTGATAAAACCGACCCATTAGAAACCGACCCGGAGATATTATTAATAAACATTTAATATATTAATATTTATTAGTTTTTGATACAGTATTAATTTTATAAAGAAAATTCATAATTGAGAATACGCAGTCTGGAAGGGATCGAAGTTTCAAGCTCAACGTTTTCTCATCTCTCAGTCTGTACCGTCTCTCTACTCTCGACTTTCCCGATTAAACCCTAAATCAGATCAGAGGAACTCGACACTTTGGCAGTCGGAAGAAGGAACTCGACAGTCAGCAGTCGGAATCCAAGAATACAACGTCGAGATCGAAGATTACGCAGTCAGCAGTCGCATTCCTTCACCCAACAACTCGCAGGTACCGAAGTGTCAAGCTCAACGTTTGATTTTATTGTATGTTACAGTATGATTTTCTGATTTCGAGTTCCTCTCTTGATTTTGTTATTTGTTATTGATTTGTCAATTTCAGATTTCTTTTCTTACGGTAGGATATAAGATATATGGTTATAAGCTCTTGATTGTAATATTGTCGAGTTCCTCTCTTGATTTTCTGATTTTTGTGCCCTGTGCCCACTGTATTGTACAACTTTGCTAGCTACTGCATATTTGAAACAATTTTTGAGCTCTCTTATTGGCTTTGTAATGATGTAATCTGCTGTCAAATTTACATTGGTATCAGGTTATCAAGTTCTTGCTAAACCCAAAACTCACGAACCCATGGGTTCAAACCGAAACCGACCCAAAACCGAAAGTAGAAACCGAAACCGAACCCTAGGAGAAACCGAAACCGACGGGTGCTAGAACCCAGAAACCGAACTGATTGGTTTGGGTCCAAAACTGACCCATGCACATCCCTATGTGGAAGTCTGCGTTTCTTCATCCTCAAAATTGTATGGTGCGTTCCAACATTCTCTCTTATAATATGATTGCTGCTACTTATCATTCTCAAATTCGTTCTTCCTCCCCACAAATGAACTATGAACTAAGAGGTTCGGTGCTTTCTTTTAATCGCATGATTGAGAGCAGACCTGTACCCCCTGTTCGTGAATTTAATCATATCTTGATTAAAATTGCCAAAATGAAGCAATACCCTACGGCCATCTCTCTGATTCTGGACCATGACTTGTTAGGATCCAACTCTTTTGTTAAACCTAATTTATATACGTTTAGCATTGCCATAAACTGCTTCTGCCATATGGATAGGGTGGCTTTCGGTTTCTCAGTGTATGGAAATATGTTTAAACTTGGGTATAGACCCGATTGTGCAATAATTAATACTCTGGTAAGGGGGCTTTGTTATAATGGATTAATTTATGATGCAATGAAGTTTGCTGATGAAAGTATGAACAATGGATTACAACCAACTGTAGTAACTATTGGTACAATAATAAACGGGTATTGCAAAAGAGGTTACTCGCAAGATGCTCTTATTTTAATCCAAGATGTGGAGAAAACTATGGGTTGTCAGCCAGGTACAACCGAGTATAATATAATCATCAATGGCCTTTGCAAAGATGGCCATGTTACTCAAGCTCATGTGATTTTTTTTAAAATGATCAACAAAAATATTCTCCCAGATGTTGTAACATTCAATAGTTTGATTCAAGGTTTTTGTAATTCGGGTAAATGGGAAAAGGTGGATAAATTGTTAATTGAAATGGAAGCTCGAGGCATTCCATATGATGTAGTCACATGTGGCATTCTAGTTGATCATTTGTGTAAAAAAGGTCAGATTGAAGAAGCATATAGTATGATTAAATCTATGTTGAAACGTGGAATGAAGCCCGATACTCATATGTTTACTTCACTAATACATGGGTGCTGTTTGCTTCGTAAAGTAAATTATGCTAGAAAGATATTCACTTTCATGATTGAACAAGGCTGTGTGCCTAATGCTTTCACTTACACCACACTAATATATG
Source organism: Cichorium intybus (assembly GCA_023525715.1). Lineage (NCBI taxonomy): Eukaryota > Viridiplantae > Streptophyta > Magnoliopsida > Asterales > Asteraceae > Cichorium > Cichorium intybus. The sequence goes on from CM042013.1 coordinate 6,541,140, forward strand.
GATATTGTTTGCTTGGCAAAATGGATGATGCTAGAGAGATGTTTGAGGTTATGATTCAAGAAGGCTATGCACCTTGTGTTTATAGCTATAGCATCTTGATTGAAGGCTACTGCAAGAGTAAAAAGATAGAACACATAGAAAAAGCCAAAGATCTTATTATTGAAATGTATGAAAAGGGAATTGTTCCTAATGTAGTGACATACACCTCTCTAATAAACGGTCTTTGTCACGTGGGAAACCTCGAAGACGCATTTTTTCTTCTTAAAGATATTCCAAATCGTGGTGTGTTTCCAAATATCAATACTTATTCTACTTTGATAGATTCTTATATAAAAAATGAAAAAATGGACAAGGCCCTTGAATTGTTTAGAATCATGAAAGGTATTGGCATAGTCCCTGACATTGTTGTTTACACTAGCCTTATTGATGGTATGTGCAAATCTGGGGATGTCAAGAATGGTTATAAACTTTTTCGTGAACTTCATGGTAGAGGTTTAAAACCTAATTGTCATACTTATAATGTCTTGTTGGGTGGTTTTTTTAAGCATGGTTATGTTAAGGATGCGGTTAATTTGCTTCAAGACATGTTTGATGATGAAGGTTGTATGATGGATCGTGTTACTTATAATTTAGTTATTCAAGGGTTTCTTCGACATAACGAGACAAAAAGGGCACTTTCATATCTTGAAAGTATGCTTGATGCTGGTTTTTCTGCAAGTGCAAGTACATCAACCAAACTTGTGTACTTGTTGACCACAAAAGATCTGGATAAGGCATCAAAGGAAGTGCTTAAGAAGTTTTTCAGCTTGTGGAATAAGAAGGTTAGGTGCGGTGGGAAACGGGCCAGAAGGGGAATTAGATTCCGTTCCAATCTGTGTTTGGTTGCAAATGAGTATGGAATTAAATTACGTAAGAAGAAATTCCGTTCCAATCTGTGTTTGTTTTCTTCACCACAACGATGCCAGTTTCATTTACATTGAGAAAGACACATCATAATCACATGCTCAAGTTAACAGGTTTGTTCTGCTATCTCCTGAAAGTTGTCTGGTAAATATGTGTACCGTTACAATGTGAAGATAAATGCAAGAAATAGCAACATACTTTCAAGTATTTGTCTATTATAGCATCCTACTTCCATTTCTTCCCGTTATATCATTGTATGTTGAAAAAACTACTTAATTATAGCTATGTCATCCAAGTACAAAGCAAATTTCACGGTTATAATTGCAAAGATTTTCTAAAGTACAATGTCATAATAAAAAAAAAAGATTGAAAGTACAATGCTGTAATTCGGTAGATTTTACAAAGTAAGAAAATTGGAAGTGAAGTATTCAAAGGTTGACTTCTATTGAAGAACATGCTGATGTTTGAGATTCGTGGAAAGAAGACAAGGAAGACTTTAATGTTTCTAGAGGGATTGCCTAAATGTAGGGGCTGCACGGTAATTTTCATTGGCTTGTTTATATCATATTCTCACAGTGATGAACTTAAAAAAGGGCATATTACAAAAATGGCCACTGTGCTTTTTGATTTTTACCATGTTTACTACAGATTTGAAACTATCTTTTTTTCGGTTTTGGTCTTTATTTCAATGTTCATATTGGTTTTGGTCCTTGGAACCTTGAAAGAAGGACCAGAATCAGAAAGTCTTAGGGACCAAAGTCAATACAAAACCTTGATATCAGGACCAAAATTTGATAAATGTTTTAATATTGGCCTAAACATGGTAAAAACTCAGAAAGCACAGGGACCAATTCTGTAATTTAATCTAAAAAGGTTAAAAGTGTTAAAATTTTTCTGATGCTATTGGGATTGACTTACAGATTTTAGTGAAGGGATCTCAGAGTGATGACTTAAAAATGAGTAAATTAGAAAACTGGTCCCTGTACTTTTTGGTTTTTAGAGTATCATGTCTAAAATTGAAATCTTTTTCAGTTTTGGTCCTTATCTCACAGTTTCATATCAATTTTGTTACCTGGAACCTTGAAATAAGGACCAGAATCAGACAGGAAATCCAGAGACCAAAATCAATACTAAACCTTGAAATAAGGACCAAAATTGAAAAATATATCAGTTTTGGACTAAACATGGTGAAACTCAGAAAGCGCGGTGACCAATCTTGTAATTTACTCAAAAAATTTAAGAATTAGAAGTGTATACTTTTATCTGATGCTTTTGGGATTGATTTACAGATTTTACTGAAGGGTTCTAACAATGACGAACTGAAAAAAATCAAAACTGTTGTTCAATTTGCGGTTGTTATGGCATATCATTTGATTCTCGAGAGTTCATTTCTTCTAAATCAGAGAATAATGTTTTCCACCATTTCCCCAAATATATTCTCTACCAAAATTCCCACTGAAGAGATTATTCCATCAATCAACAATCATGCTCTTGATTTAGGATTTAATGATTCAAATATTCCAGTTTCTAATGGGGAAATGGAAACAATCCCTACTTCTCACGAGCCATACAACTCGGTTTTCCTCTCGGGACTATCATCTCTCACAGCTTCATTAAAAAAAGTAATTAGATTTCGTCTATTGAACACTGCTCATTCTATATCCACATATTTTGGATTTAACTGTATAAACCCTCATAATCAAGAACTGAACTCCCCTATTGACACTGCTGATATGGGCACAAAAGTTGGTTCTGATGAAGACAAGATCATTAATGGTGATCAAATGAGTGAAGATTCTTTGGAAATGAACAGCACTGAAGAACAGATGGAAAGTAAGAATGATATGAACACAGTGTTGGAATCTGAAAGCATTTTGGTTTTGATGTCAAAACGGAATGCAACAAGAGGGATCATATGTGAACAAGATCGTTTTTCATGTATCAAATTCTACAGATATTTTGATGTTCCCCTTGGAAAGTTTTTGCGTGACTACTTACTCAATCAGGTTTCTTGAAAATCTCGTTTATTTGTTTTTTAGTTTTTTAGGCTGTGTTTCTTGAACTTGAACTATATGAAGCATAATTATTTCTAAATTCATACAGAAACTTACATGATGTACCACGTGTGGTGAACCGAACCACCCGAAGCTCATTCTTACTACTATGCACATCAAAATATGCAACTCACAATTGAAGTGAGACATCTTCCTACAGACAAGCATTTGAGTGGTGAAAATGAAGGGAAACTTTGGATGTGGAGTTGCTGTGGGAAATGTAATCCCTTCAATGGAAGCTTAAAGTGTACAAAAAGAGTGTTGGTTTCTACTTCTGCTTGCAGCTTGTCATTTGGCAAGTTTTTGGAGTTGGGATTTTCAAATCATTCTTCATGTGATATAAAATCTAGCTGTGGACATCTCTTTTACAAGGACTACTTTCACTTTTTCAGGTATTCTCACCTATAAGCACTTATATATGATTATACGCCAGTTTGTTTGAAATGGTAACTTTATTAAGTGTAAATTTGTTGCGTGATTTGGAGATTTGGTTCCATGGTTGCAATGTTTAGATACTCTTTGGTATCTACATACTCAGTTTCTCTGCCACATTGGAAGGTGGAGTTTAATGATTCAATTAGAGGAGAATTTCTGAAAAAAGAAGTTGAACATGTATGGTTTGTGAATGATTGTGGCATTTTTTATGTTACTTTATTTTCTCAAGGATTTAACAAATTTTTTTAATGGTATTAAAGGTGTATGTGAACGTTGTAATAAAAAGATATGAAAGTAGGTTGCTATGATAAAAAACAAATAGGAAGTATGTTGTTTCTTGCATTTAGCCCTCCAAGAAACTACCTAAATAGGAAACTAGATAAAAGGGAACATCATGATCTTATATGACCCTATACTATATCATGCCCAACTTGCTACAAATAAAAATTTCCTACTTTGTCCCTCCACTAAGTAATTGCTTTTTTTTTTTGTATTGCCCCTTCTAGAATAAGCGAATTTGACCAGAGATGTAGCAGTTTTGTAAATACAACTAGTGCCAGTCAACTGTAACTATATATATTTGTGGAAGAACAAGAGATACGTAATCTATGTAGGTGCTCGTTATTTTCTTTTGTTTAAAATTTACTGTTTGGTTAACTGTGTTGATTAACAAATCGCCGCTGCATACATCTACGGCTTTGATAGAAAATTTTCTGAACATGATGTTAAACTTTCATTCTTTGTTAGTTTGTTCTCTTAAATAGTGTTTGTTTTGAACTATATCTTTTGGCGAACAGACATATCAAGATGTATACCTCAATGAAGAAGATCTCTAAGGATAAGGATGTTGAACCCACTGAGTTTGAGCAGAAGGTGATTTTCTTATATTAAAGCTGATTGCTTCCTTATTATTGTCATTTGTCTGTTATAATTTTGATACATATGATCTCTTAACATGTCAATGTAGGCATTGTTTGACTTGGAGAATACACACCAAGAGCTCAAAAGTGACTTGAAAGATCTGTACATCAACTCAGCAAGGTAAGTATGGATTATTTGGAAGTCAATGTGGACTTTCTTGTTACATCATTGTCTTTATCTGCTTGCAGCCAAATTGATGTTGCCAACAACAAAAAAGCTGTTGTGATCCATGTGCCATATAGATTGACCAAACAATTCCGCAAGATTCATCCTAAGCTTGTGAGAGAACTTGAGAAGAAGTTCAGTGGAAAGGTATATGTGTGCGGTTGCTGTTGACTATCATATATGAACAAAAAACAAATGTAAACTATTGTTGTTGACTGAATTCGTATGTGGTGGTTTAATGGTGGCAGGATGTGGTTTTCATTGCCACAAGAAGGATTGTGAGGCCACCAAAGAAAGGTTCTGCAGCTCAGAGACCTCGTTCCCGCACACTCACTGCTGTCCATGATGCCATGCTTGAGGATATTGTACATCCTGCTGAAATTAAACCACTGTTCTTCATATGCTACAATCTTCCAACATATCAAAGTCTATTTTCAGAATGCATATCAATACATTTTTGTAGGATGCCCGAAGATTGTAGCAAGTGAAGAACGAGGTCTAAATTGGCTTGATATGCTAGATTGTTTTAGAATCCAACACAAAGACAACTTTCGAACAACAATCTATATTTGAAATCTAATATAAGCTTTCATGTTTTTTCGGTTGGAAACATTTCATGTCATAGTAAATAGTTGTTTTGAGCATCATGCAAAAAGATTTTAATATGTATTTTGCCGATAATTGGACTCAACAATTTTCTATTTGGTTTGAAAAAATAAATCAAATGTTTCATTTAGATTTTAATGTTAAAAACCATCAAACACCATAAACAATAATAAGAAAAACATATGAATTATGAGCCAAAACAAAACAATCACTTCGAAAGAAAAAATTTGTAAAATGCGAGGTTGTTTTGGCAAAAAATTACTTGAGGGGTTTTTCCAAAAATTTGTCCAGAAAATCATAGATAAACATGCTAAAAGTGCTAGATCAAAAAAAACTAGAAAAATATAAAATCTTTTAGAAAAAAATAATTTAAAATTTAATCCGGATTTTTATTTGATATCTGACCCTTCAGTTTAAAACTAAAACTTATCATTTGTTCTGGTTTAGGACGATGCCAAATGATATATCCCAACCCAAAATATTGATCCAAAAAATGGCACCAAGAATGCAAGAGTACCAAAACCGGAACAAGGAACCCGGTTTTAAATTAGAAGGAGGCGGCCTTTTGGACTTGCCGAAATTATCAAATTCACCGGCATTATTTTCAAAAGGTATAAATGTTTGACTTTTTTTTTTATTTTTTTATTTTTACCAAATGGTGTTTTTTTAAAAACATATTTACCAAAAGAGGATGGTTTTAAAAATATTTACTATTTAGGGTTAAAATTTGTCAAAATTAAAAATAAATCAACATAAAATAAAATAGCTCCCAAACATCGCCTGCCTACCAGAACTCTCAAGCCGCCATTCACTCGTCTTCTTCGATTCCGGCCACCACCTACACTAGTGAATCTGCCTCCGCCACTGCAGACGCCGGCAACTCCCTCTCCGCCACAACAAACCGGCAACTCCCTCTCCGCCACAGCAAATCCTTCCGATCCACCGAACTGCCACAAAAAGCGTTTTCTTCAATGTAAGTGATTTCATTTTCTTATTTCTTATTTTTGTTCTTTCGCAAACCCTAACCAATTGTATACTTTTTTCCTAATGTCGTTCGTGATGTTGCCTTTGTTTATTTTGGTTGTTTTTGTTAACCGAACTCATTGTCTTCCATGTGTTGGTGGGTTATCTCCATTTTTTTTCTTGTTCGTGTTTATAGTAGAACTGGACATAGCCGAGACAACTAGGTGGAGTACCATTCTTTAATATAGCAGCATGCTATTTATATTCATGAGGGCAGGTGCTGAAAATCAGAATGACCAAAAGTTTAGAAAAAAATATAACATGTTTCTAAATTGCAGTTTGATTTCGTGTTTATATATACTGTTAGCATGAAGGTGATTCATGCGCTGTTCCTCGAGAAGCAACATCGACCGAGTCTCAAGAAACGTAGGTAGAGGAGACCGGTGCCGAATGAGGCTTGCAATGTATTCAAATTTAGGAGAGAGACCATTAATAGTATACATTACCAAATTTTTCTCGGGAACGGCAGCGTCAATGTTATCGAGAAGATCGGCCATGGTCTTTATACGGGTGCAATAGTCAGTGATAGTGGAATCGCCAATGATGATGTTCCGAAGCTCATTATCCAGTTGGATAGCCTTAGCATCATTGTTATCGCGGAACAGACGCTCCAAATTAACCCAGACATCCCGGGCAGACGACTGTTTCTTGATGACCATTTGGAGTAGAGATTGCGACATGGCACCGTATAACCACATCTTGACGAGGGAGTCTATGCGGTTCCATTCGGCTAATTCAGCAGCGGGACGGGTTTGCGGTTCTTCAAGGTGATCGGAGACACCAAACCCGACACAATGGGTTTCAAAAAGCTCACGCCATGAGTCGTAATTGAGCTTTTCCAGATCAAGAATGAGCGGGATAAAGGCACAGATATTGGTGATGTCGTAAGGCTTTTCAGTCTTTTTGTCATCAGCCATGGAAGCATGCGTGAGAGAGAACCAGATGAGAGAAACTGGAGCAGCACAGCAGCGGAACAGATGGTGAAGAAACCAGAAGGACCGCAGCCGCAGAAGAGGCCGATAAGGGTTTTAGGGATCGTCGGAGAAGACGCGACGAAGGAGGAGGTAGGAGGAGAGATTTACGGCGTGAGAAGAGGGGAGGGAGGGAAAACAGGATCAGATAGAACCCTTTGATACCATGTTAGTTTGTGTAATTGTGCTCATCTCATTAATTCACAAAAGTACGTATAAATACAAAATACAAATCCGGTGGGCCGGGTATACGACTATGGGCTATACACATATTCTAAAAGCCTAATACATACACACGCATACATACGCTAACATATACAACATGTATTTTACGTAACACAAATAATAAAAGCAAATGGCTTATTGGGTTTCTCAACACTCGATTAAACCCTACAATATGAAGCCAGGGCTTTATTTTTGTAGCAATTTGATTTCGTTCTTCTGCATTTGGGTTTGGTTTGACTTTTGAGGCAATTTGATTTTGATAACACTGTTTTCGTAAATATTTTTAAAATTACACTATTTTGGTAAATAATTTTTTAAAATACACCTATTTAGTTAAATGTTTACGACGGTTATTAGCAGACACAGACGCAGCCATGAAACACAGCAATTGCGGCAGGGGATGATGCGCAGGGTTTCTCCTAGCCAACTTTCAAATCATCACATGAAGACTTGATTAAATTGGATTTTGGATGTCATTAATCATCACTTCTAACGGAAATTAGGGTTTTAGTCAATCATGTGGAAGTCTGCGTTTCTTCATCCTCAAAATTGTATGGTGCGTTCCAACATTCTCTCTTAAAATATGAGTACTGCTACTTATCATTCTCAAATTCGTTCTTCGTTCCCCCAAGTGAACTATGAGCTAAGAGGTTCGGTGCTTTCTTTCAATCGCATGATTGAGAGCAGACCTGTACCCCCTGTTCGTGAATTTAATCATTGAAGAAGCATATAGTATAATTGAATCGATGTTGAAAAGGGGAATGAAGCCCGATACTCATATGTTTACTTCACTAATACATGGGTGCTGTTTGCTTCGTAAAGTAAATTATGCTAGAAAGATATTCACTTTCATGATTGCACAAGGCTGTGTACCTAATGCTTTCACTTACACCACACTAATATATGGATATTGTTTGCTTGGCAAAATGGATGATGCTAGAGAGATGTTTGAGGTTATGATTCAAGAAGGCTATGCACCTTGTGTTTATAGCTATAGCATCTTGATTGAAGGCTACTGCAAGAGTAAAAAGATAGAATACATAGAAAAAGCCAAAGATCTTATTATTGAAATGTATGAAAAGGGAATTGTTCCTAATGTAGTGACATACACCTCTCTAATAAACGGTCTTTGTCACGTGGGAAACCTCGAAGACGCATTTTTTCTTCTTAAAGATATTCCGAATCGTGGTGTGTTTCCAAATATTAATACTTATTCTACTTTGATAGATTCTTATATAAAAAATGAAAAAATGGACAAGGCCCTTGAATTGTTTAGAATCATGAAAGGTATTGGCATAGTCCCTGACATTGTTGTTTACACTAGCCTTATTGATGGTATGTGCAAATCTGGGGATGTCAAGAATGGTTATAAACTTTTTCGTGAACTTCATGGTAGAGGTTTAAAACCTAATTATCATACTTATAATGTCTTGTTGGGTGGTTTTTTTTAAGTATGGTTATGTTAAGGATGCGGTTAATTTGCTTCAAGACATGTTTGATGATGAAGGTTGTATGATGGATCGTGTTACTTATAATTTAGTTATTCAAGGGTTTCTTCGACATAACGAGACAAAAAGGGCACTTTCATATCTTGAAAGTATGCTTGATGCTGGTTTTTCTGCAAGTGCAAGTACATCAACCAAACTTGTGTACTTGTTGGCCACAAAAGATCTGGATAAGGCATCAAAGGAAGTGCTTAAGAAGTTTTTCAGCTTGTGGAATAAGAAGGTTAGGTGCGGTGGGAAACGGGCCAGAAGGGGAATTAGATTCCGTTCCAATCTGTGTTTGGTTGCAAATGAGTATGGAATTAAATTACATAAGAAGAAATTATGAACTTCTTTGATTAATGGCATTTGGATTGAGCCACTCACAGGAAATGGCTGAAAGCACTGTGCAGAGGTGTAAAACGCAAGCAAATTGTTAAAAAATGGAGAACCAAATTTGGTGGAAAAGGAACCACCTAAAGAACAATATTGGATCTCTGGTTCAAATCTGCATTTCTTGAATTTATCCATTGCAATTACGTCCAACAGGTTTTTAATTCGAACTTTACTTTATGGTTTTACATTGTTCAAACATTTCATATTTCAATTTGGTTTAGGGCTAAATACAGAATAACACATGTGATTTCACCATTTTATCGATTTAGTCACTTAACTATTTTTCTGTAGTGATTAAACAGCTTTACTTTTTTGACCTTCTAAAAGAACCATTTTTCCTGGTCAATGCGGTTTTGATATCAAGGAAAATTTCAGAAAAGCAAGTGCTTTCGCCATTTTAATGATTTAGCTGCTGAATTATTGTTATAATAATAATCATAAAACATTATTTTAGTGGCTGAGTCAATAAAATGGTGTAATTACATTTTGCTTTTCTGTATTTTAACCTTTTTCAAAAATCAAAATAGGTTAACCGATATTTTTTTAACGGAGAAAAAGATTGTGATGGTTTAATTGCTACATGAAAGTTGAATGACTCGATAAAATGGTGGGAATTACGTTGTGCTTTTGTGTATTTTGCACTTGAGTTTGTTGCAATTTCTTTCAGTTGCTCTTTAATTCGCAAGGTTTATTGGACCGTATAACTTTGTGTTTGGTATGCGAAGAAGTTTCAGTATGCAATCTTGATGCTGTTCTGTGCCTAATTTTACTAAAGATTTCTAGGAGTTGAATCCCATGGACCAAATATTTTATAGCAGATGCTTCTTACCCAAAAAAATTATGTTGGCTAAAAGTAATTGAAACTTGATGTTGTAGATGCATAGAAATAACTAGTTTCCTGACTGAATATGACAAACAAGAAAAGTTGTAGGACCAACCATGAGAAAGCTAAATTGATGTTGGGCTGTATTAGTTGAAAAGTACTTACCTGTGCAATTTTTAATTTTATTTCTAAATTATATGTTCTAAAGCTACAATAAGCCACTGATGATTTGGCCCTATACCCTGCAGCTCTCTTATTTCTTCACCACAACAATGCCAGTTTCATTTACATTGAGAGAGACATATTGTCATCACATGCTCAAGTTAAACAGGTTTGTTCTGCTATCTCCTGAAAGTTGTTTGGTAAATATGTGAAGATAAATGCAAGAAATAGCAACATACTTTCAAGTATTTGTCTATTATAGCATCCTACTTCCATTTCTTCCCGTTATATCATTGTATGTTGAAAAAACTACTTAACTATAGTTATGTCATCCAAGTACAAAGCAAATTTCACGGTTATAATTACGAAGATTTTCTAAATAACAATGTCATAATAAGAAAATGTTGAAAGTACAATGCTATATTTGGCAAATTTCTAAAGTAAAATGTCATAATAAAAAAGATTGAAAGTACAATGCTGTAATTCGGTAGATTTTACAAAGTAAGAAAATTGGAAGTACAACGTTGTAATAAAAGAAATTGAAAGTAGGTTGCTATAATAAACAAACAAATAGGAAGTATGTTGTTTCTTGCATTTAGCCCTCCAAGAAACTACCTAAATAGGAAACTAGATAAAAGGAAACAATGAACATCATGATCTTATGTGACCCTATACTATATCATGCCCAACTTGCTACAAATAAAAATTTCCTATTTTGTCCCTCCACTAAGTAATTGCCTTTTTTTGTATTAATGATTTCCCAACTTGCCCCTTCTAGAATAAGCGAATTTGACCCGAGATGTAGCAAGCTGGTAGTCGGTTCTGGTTGATTTGCTGGAGGGAGGGCCTGTCCGTGCTCCCACAACACTGGAGAGTGAAATCCACTTAGGAAGCTGTATAATATAAAAAGTTCACTTTGGCTATTTTTTTATGTGTATACATGTTTGATTTGTTTGTTTACTAGAGGTTAGTAGTGGTATTGGCGTTTGGACACTTTGTTTATAAACGTGTAATTAACAAGATTACAAGAATGAAAAGTTCAACTGTGCTAAAGAGAAACTTAGACTATCGTTCAAAGTGTTTTTGGTGAAATGAAATAAGCCTTTATTTAATCTTAAAGTCTGTTAATTTTTCCTTCATTATGATCATGTTGTTTTTCTTGGTGTTCTAACTTCTAAGAAGCAAGATACTTCTACTAAGTAGAAGCGATAGAGTTTATTGAAGAGAAAAAGACAAATTTAGCTTAATCCCTTAAAATGACCGAAATAGCTACCATTTTCACACCTGCGAAAAGTATGACGTGGCCTGTTAAAAGTCACCAAAACTTGCGAAAATTTCATTTATATATAATTTTTTTAATTATTTTTTAATTTGTTATTTATTTACATTGGAAAAGGGTGAAGTTGTGACTGCGAAAAGTAGAAGTTTGACTCGGTCATTCATTGATGGTTATGATTCCATACGAAAATATTAGGATCGAGACACTTAGCATACGAACACTAGACTCACACACTCAGCTCACAAATTAAGAACACCAGAATTTAACATGGTTCGGTTCAAAAATGACCTACGTCCACGGCGGATAACTAGGAGTTTATATTCAACTATATTGTTGTGGTGTGGTACAATGGGTGAGTTATGCAGCCTTGTATTTATAGGCATGAGAATGTGAATGAAATTCAATATGAACAAGGAAGATATTGCCTTCAACAAAAGAGGCTACCAAATCTTCCTACCTTTGAAAATCTTCATTCAAACTTTCACCTAACAATCTTTGACAAACCACAAGAGTGGCTTCACACTCAACAATCTCCCACTTGAAGCCACTGAACAATCTTCACCTGTGCTTCAACTGTGTATCTGTATTTCCGTAAACTCATTCTTAGTTACCCCGGCCTTCTCATCAGTTAACCTGAAAGGCCCGTTAAAACTCCCATGAGTTTCAACATGTTCGTCATGACTTAAACTGCCCTTGACCCGTTCTCTGTCCCTATCGGCTCCCACTGAAAACGAACTACCGAATCCTGGAACAATCTGAGAACAAACAACAACACTCTTCATATTTAGCAAGTTATCAAAATCGGAGAGACTTTTACAGCTGAAAACTGCTTCTAAATCCACTGTCGTCCTGGACCTATGATTGAAACACGTCCTATGCTCCCACTGTTGCAAAACCCTGCAACTGAAACAATACTCTATGCTCTCATTGCCGCAATATCCTTCGACTGATTTTTCTGAACCTTTCACGCTCGTTCAACCTGAATCTTCCATGTAGCTCTAGGCTTCCTACTTGCAAAAGGTCACCCTCTTCTGCCCATGAGATTCTGTGAACCGGACTTTGTTTCTCTTCTGAACTGGGACGGTTACTCCCTCAGACAGTAATCCGACCATATACAGCGAACATTCATCGTTCACAAGTCTTACCTTTCCAAAGTCTCCAACTTTCAGATTCTGCAGTGCTTCACTACTGTGGGCAGCGTGAAATGAAGCACCAGAATTCTTGACCTAAGAGTCTTCACTGCCTTCCAATGAGTCCCAATGCATCAAAACCCAGACACATTCTCAGAAGCAGAATTTCCTCTATTTGGACATCGACTCTAAAGAATGTCCACACCTCAACGTCATGAATAACACCGAACTTTATGATCCCGTGATTACACCTAAGTCTGCTGACTTTCTAATCACGGCTGGATCTACCGAAAACGGATTTTCTCTTAATTACTTGATCTGTTCATCCCATGATCTGTTTTTGAACCCCTGAAACTCTGATCATCGCTGGATTTGTCTGAACGTCTGATCTTCTGTAATTCTCTAATTTTCTCCCTTTACCAATACCACATATTGAACTTTCTGCACATAATGCCTCAATCTGCATCTTCCACCAACTTTTCAATCTTCACTAAACGAAGCCTTGTCTGAACTTAACGACTGTTCTTCTGAACTCTGTTAAATAATCAACCTATTTAAACTACAGCGGAATATCGAACTAAGAATCAGAAACTGAAATTTTAAACTGAATCGATAAAACCCGACAAACGCTGTTGGCACTGGTTTTCGATTTCTTTAAATTTCTTCTGAGTTCAACTGTTCTTCACCGATTAAATAGAATTTTGATTCCACAGTTCTTAGCTCGTTATTTGCAAAATATAATCCCCACCCAAATTATTTTCGGGCTAAACTGCCCAAAACAAATGTTGGAGTGACTGTTTTGCGACTTTGACAAAGTTAAGGGACCAAACTGCAATTTTTTCTGATGTTCAGGGACCAAACTGCAATTTTTTTGAAGTTTAGGGGCTAAACTGCACTTTTCTGAAATTTTAGGGGCCTGTTTTGCAATTTCTGGAACTTCAGGGACCTGTTTTGCAATTTACTGAAAATATGCTACAGTACTGCTACAGGAATCGCTACAGTGAACTGCTACATGACGCTACAGTGACCTGCTACAGTGTCGTCTTCTCCGGCGCTACATTGTCGTCTTCTCCGGCGGACTCCGGCGCTACAGTGTCGTCTTCTCCGGCGATCTGGTTTCTTCGGTCACTATTCCGGCGAACGTTTGAGCGGCGATTTGGAGGTCTTCCGGCGGTCAAAAAATCCAAAAAAATATATTTTCGGAATCTGCGGAACGAGACCTTTCCAACGACGTAAACCAAAATCGTTTTTGAGATAAAACATTTTCGACCCAAAAACAGAAAATCATTCTCTGGAGCTATACCAAGGCTCTGATACCACTTGTTAGGATCGAGACACTTAGCATACGAACACTAGACTCACACACTCAGCTCACAAATTAAGAACACTAGAATTTAACGTGGTTCGGTCCAAAAAAGACCTACGTCCACGGCGGATAACTAGGAGTTTATATTCAACTACATTGTTGTGTACAATGGGTGAGTTATGCAGCCTTGTATTTATAGGCATGAGAATGTGAATGAAATTCAATATGAACAAGGAAGGTATTGCCTTCAACAAAAGAGGCTACCAAATCTTCCTACCTTTGAAAATCTTCATTCAAACTTTCACCTAACAATATTTGACAAACCACAAGAGTGGCTTCACACTCAACAGAAAATGTTACAACCTTGCAAAAATGCAATAAATGGTGCCAGTTCAAAAAATACAAAAAAGAAGTTTAAACTTTTAAAAAAATAAAGAAAAAAATATTAAAAAAAGAATTTTCGCTGGTGGCTTCGAAAAATTAATTTAATTTAATTTTTTTTATAAAAATGAAAATTTCGTAGGTTTTGGTGACTTTTAGCATACCACATCATACTTTTCGTAGGTGGCATAGCGCACTTGCGAAAATGGCTATTTCGGTCATTTGACTAATTTTTGGCAAAACCTTAGGAGATTAGACTATTGAAAAACTATTTGTAAATTAAGCGTATGGATAAAGAAAACTATGTGTGATTGTTGGTTACTAAACAAGCAAAGATTCCTTCTTTTATCCCCAAAAGTACAACACTTTTTATTTTTGTTTGTTTGGAAAAATAAGTATTTGGTAAAATATGTAATATATTCACGAAAGTAGTTATGTTTTGACATTATATTTGATTAAGTCTTAATTGTTTTTTATATTCAATTAAGCCCAATATTTTGTTAAATGTTTAAATTTTGGATAGTAGTTGGTTATGCCGTTTTTATATTTTTACAACTGATGATGTATATGGTTAAAATATAAATGTCAAAATATAATGACTTAATTGAATAAATACTGAAAATTCAACTCTAAATTGTTAAAAAGGTAAAAATGTAACGACTTTAATGAATATTTTATTTTCATATATAACTAAAATTGTAAACATTTAATAAAATATTGTGTAAAAACCCTCCAAAAATTTGTAATAAAATAATTATGTGTAATAGTAAAGTTACGAGAAAGGGAAATTGGTCTTTTGCCATATTTTGAACCTTGATGTAAAATATTTTGTAACTAGGGATATTAATGTAAAAACTAAAAGTATGATGTAATAAAAACTAAGTTATGGTGCCAACTTGGAAGAAAAGGAACTAGAGGGTTAGAAATGAAAATTTGGAAGTATAAATAGTGGGAAAAATCTCCCACTTCCCAGAAGTTCACAGAAGCATCGGGAGAGAGAGCTAGAGTGGGCAGGTTCTTGAAGGTTCGTGGCAGTAGAGCAGGAATTTGGGCAACTAACTTGAAGACTTTGATTTCCAAGCTTTACAAGGTGAGAATTTCACTCTTGTAACTTAATTCAACCATTTTGGAATTGTGGGGATGGGCAAAAAAGGGTTACAGAAGTGGTGTGGAGTTTGTATGAAGTTTCTAACCCTACAAACCTGTTCTAAACATCATTAGAAACTCAATTCCACTTCTGGAATCGGTTGAGAATAAGAGGAATTGATAATTTTCCTCAAGAACCCTATATTAAGAATTTGTGTGATTAAGTTGTTTCTATGGGTTAAAACCTGATGTAAACTGAAGGTTTTAGTCATAGAATGATATAATGTGATTAGGTTAAGTATTAAGGACTTAATGGATCAAAACAGGGGGCTGCAGCACAAAAATCGGGCAAAAACCCGTCTCTGCAGCACAGATACGAGTCGTGCCTTTTTGTACATGGATTGGCACGAGTCGTGCCACACTGTAGAAGTCAAAAATGGTCAACCACCATAAGCACGAGTCGTGCTCCCTATAGAACAAAAAGAGCACGAGTCGTGCTCTTTGCTAGGCAGCAATCTGTCCAATTTTGAGTTTTGAACTTGGCTCTAGACTTGTCCGTTTGGTTTATAATTCATACCATAGGCCTAAAATGGTGTGAAAACATGTGGAAAATTGTCGGAACAGAAATACGACCTCCCGAGGGTACTGTAGCAAAATACGTGTATTCCGGGGAAG
This sequence comes from Cichorium intybus, assembly GCA_023525715.1. NCBI lineage: Eukaryota > Viridiplantae > Streptophyta > Magnoliopsida > Asterales > Asteraceae > Cichorium > Cichorium intybus. The sequence goes on from CM042013.1 coordinate 6,557,165, forward strand.
TTATAAATTGAAGGAAGTTAACTAATAGAGGTTGTAGCCTAACTAATGAATTGTAGTTGCATAACATGGTACTTCTGTACTGTAAAGTTAGTTATTGTAAATATATGAACTGAGTATAAATGTATAATTCGTATATAATAGGTGGTGGTTCGAACAAGGTTGTTCAAGATAAAAAGAAAGGAGTCCAAGAAGATAACTAACTCCTAGGTGACCGAGGTGAGTGTTATGTGGATTTTCGAGTACATAGCAAAATGAATTTTATTAAAGAATGTTTTGGGGGTCAAAATGGTTTTATGGAAATTGAAATGATTTAACGGAAATGAAAATGATTTAATGAAAAAGGAAATGGTTCTATGGAACCAAAATGTTTTGTGAAACTGAAAATGGAATAAAGGAATAGTAAGTGTGTACAGAAATGGTAAATGAATTACAAGAAAGTAATAAAGTGATTGAGCCCTGTTGATAAGTTGAGAAGTATCCGGATAAAGACCACGGCCTGCTGCGGTAGGGGTGGCAAAAAGACACTACTGGGATGGTACCTCCCGTCGCGAAGTAGTTGTCTTACCTTGGTAGATGAATTCGTTTCATGCTATTGAGGAAGCAGTTATACGGATGCGTCTCGTATAAAACCTACGGGTGCGCTCGTAGGAATGTACCAGCACATAATAAGGAATGCCTATGGGTGCGCTCATAGGAAAAGTAATATTGGAAATTTAAAGAATCATGTATTATTGAAAAACTGTTTTGGGTCTAAACCCATAATACTCACGAGACGTTATGTCTCACGTATTTTGTTTTAAAATGCTGTGTACTCAGGTAAACAGGAAAGACATTAAAAGAGTCGGGTGCGGGACCGTAGTCACCGTTGTACAAAATGTAAATTAGACAGGTTTGAATTATGGTTTGTGATGCAAATTTGTGATACCCCGTTGTATAATTAAACGTTTTGTATAATAAAATGATTGTGAAATAAGTTTATAAAAAAAAAATGTCTTAAAAATTGGGGTGTTACATATTGAGCTTAATTAAACATAAAAAAACAATTAGGACTTAATCGAATATAAGATAAATGTAATGACTTTCCTGAATATATCTTGATAAACTATTTCAGATTTACTAGTTTATCGATCATTGACTTGTTGGTGAGCTTGACCATAGGTAATACATGTTTCACTTGTGGTTTATTAACAATTATTTTAGATAGAAATGGCAATTTTGACCCAATTAAAGTTCATTTAAATATGTATAAGCTTATAATCTATTTTGATATTCGTATGTCCAAGGTTATTGGCTTTTTATTATGTATGGACTAAGTCGTATACTCTATTTGCAAAAATTATTCCATTCAAATTAGATGTTACGTGTTGACTTGTCTACATCGAAATTATATTATGTTGATATGTTTACGTGTTAAGTATCGGATAAATAACTAAAATGATAAAATAGTAGAATATTATACTTGTTAAAAATGTGTAATTGAGGTTGGTAGTATCCTATTGGTCGAATTAAATGTGTTGACTTGATATCTATACGTCATATAGATAAATTTACCGGTTGAAATTATCAATGTTAATAAGTGATGTGTAACGTTTTTCTAAAAGTATAATGACTAAAAACAAAGTTAAATGTTTGGTGACATAGACAAATGAAAAAGAATGCTAAAAATTGATTACATTACCCAACTTTTTAATTAAAATATTAAATAACAATAATAATACATTTGATAGTTATATTTTACGCATGTATACATTATAATGCTACAAAAGAAGGAACACCCCGCTTATGGGACTAGGGGTGGAATCGAGCCAACTCGAGTGATGCCAAGCTCGAAACTCTACTCAAATAAGAAGCTCGAAACTTGACTCAAATAAGAAGCTCGCGCTCGATCAAGCCTTAAGTTACAAGCTCGGGTTTTAGCTCGATAAAGCAATCAACACTTTTGAGGTTAATTCTAGGGTTGAGCATTTGGTCCTCATAACCGATCACAAGCCCGAGAACCGATGGAACCAAACCGAGCTAAGGAATCAGGTGTGTATCTTGCTCGGTCTCGGTTTTTATATTTGGCTTACGTCGGGTTCGGTCCTTCTCGGGTTTGGTCCCACTTGGTCGGTCGGGTTTGGTACCAAGTATTTAATGGAATTTAAAAGGCCAAATATATCACTACAAAAAAAAAAAAAAAATGCATGCTGCCATATTGTTTCCAAACCCGAATCTTCAGTCTTCACATTCACGTTCACGGCATACTCGGTTTGTGGTAAGTTACTTCACGTTTTATTTTCTGTTTTTGGTGCAATTTTACATGTTTTTGTAACTGTCCTCACGACTTCATACGAATTCAATTTGACCTGAAATTTTCTGTGCATAAAGTTCATGAGTAATAGTACATTTTAGGCTTTGAAAGCACTGCAATCGGGTTCATATTGACTATTTTACAGTCCCCCGAACACAGAATATCAAAGCTGTATTGTGCAGTTTTAATTTTAGTTTTCTGCATTCTGTCCCGGTTTTGAAATTGTTGTCATGAATTCGTACGAAGTCGGATTGATCTGAAATTTATCCAACATAAATTTCATGAGTAGTAGTTAATTTTAGGCTCTGGAATCACTGAAATAGAGTTCATATTGACTGTTTTACAAGTCCTGGAAAACTCGGTATCAAAGCCGAAATTTTTTATCACTAACTTTTTTATATTGTAGATTCTGTTAGCCTAATAAATAATGTGTGTGTTTGGGCCTTATTTAGCCCACTAGTTTCTTCTTAGCCCTTAGGTCATAGGTCTTAGCCCTAAGTATATATTTGCTCTTCTCTTTGTATCTTGCAAGAACATATATTTCACAGCTCATATTTTCTCTCAAGAACTCTAGCTTTCTCTTCTTTGATCTTGATAATTAACATGGTATCAGAGCTAGATTATTAAGGGGTTTTGTAGCTTTCTTTTCGGCTATTTTGGTATGATTTTCTGCTTCGTTTATGTGTACCGATTGATGTTTTCGGCTCGATTTGGTTGATTTTCTGCTTCGTTTATGTGTACCGATTGATATTTTCGGCTCGATTTGGTTGTTTTTCTGCTACGTTTCTGGGTTGGATGTTTGATTTTGAGGGTTTTAACTGTTGCTGCTATTATTGGGTTGTTTGTTCATCTGTGTAAGGACAATTTTTGGAATATTTGCTTGATTGTCTATTGATATTATGGCTCCAAGAGATGACTCTCTTCAGTCTATTAGTACACAACTGGATGGTAAAAACTATGCGTATTGGAGCTATGTAATGAAGAATTTTTTACGGGGCAAGGCTATGTGGGGGATTGTTACAGGTGTAAAGGGAAAACCAGCAGATGAGAAGGCTGAAAATTTTGCTATTTTATTGGACTCTTGGGAGACTGATAATTCCAAAATTATTACATGGATTAATAATTCTGTCATTCAGTCAATTGGCACCCAGTTGGCTAAGTATGACACAGCAAAAGAAGTTTGGGACCATTTGGAAAGGCTGTATACTCAATCTAATTTTGCAAAACAGTATCAACTAGAATTTGATATCCGAGCCCTTCAACAAAACAGTCTAAGTATTCAAGATTTTTATGCTTCTATGTCTGATTTGTGGGATCAATTAGCTCTAAATGAATCTGCAGAACTAAAGGCTTTCAAACCTTACATTGCCAGAAGGGAAGAGCAGAGATTGGTCCAGTTTTTGATGGCATTAAGGTCAGATTTTGAAGGCTTACGTGGGACAATCCTTCATCGTACTCCTCTTCCCACAGTGGATTCAGTTGTTCATGAGTTGATTGCCGAGGAAACCCGTATCAAGTCCCAATCTGACAAAGGGTCTAAGGTAGTAGCCACACCTACTGTCTTTGCTGTTCAAAACCAAACAAGACCATCTGGACAGTTTAAGCCGAAAGTTGCATTTGATGAGTGTGCATTTTGTAAAAAGAAAAATCATTGGAAGTCTCAATGTCCATTGCTGTTGGGGAAGGGAAATTATCAAAACCAAACAAGACCATCTGGACAGTTTCAGCCTCCACAGTTCAACAGGCCTCCTGGACAGTTTCAACAGCGTCCATCATTTCCACCATTTCGTCCTCCACAGTTCACTGCTGCTGCTACTGTACCTTCTACAGAGAACGATTTGAATATGACACCACCATCAGCTTTGGATCCACAGGTTTTTGAGCAGTTTCGCCAGTTCATTGCTTCCAATCCTACTGCCATGTCAACATCTATGTCTCACATAGGTCTATCAGCATCTAGTCCTTCAGGTATTCCTTCATCCTTATGGATATTGGATTCTGGTGCATCTCATCATATGTCACCACATTTGTCATCCTTTTCTTCGTTATCAGCTAGTCCTCATGTTTCTATTGTGTCAGCTAGTGCTACACCTATTCCAGTTGAGGGTATTGGCCCTGTTGTTACCCCCCATATCTCTCTCACTAATGTCTATTATATTCCCACACTTGCTTTGAATCTTGTTTCGGTCAGTCAGTTGTGTAAATCTGGTTATTGGGTCTTCTTTTCTGATTCTCTTTGTTGTGTACAGGACCCACAGTCTCGGAGGGTGACTGGGATCGGCCGTAAACTTGGGGAGCTTTATGTTTTGGAGCAGCTCCAAGTTTCTGATATTGCGGCTTCTAGTGTTGATTTGTCGTCTTTTCGTTTAAGTCATTCGTCTTCAAATTTTTATCTTTGGCACTCTCGTTTGGGTCATGTTTCAGCTTCACGTTTACAATTTTTATCCTCTAGTGGTGTGTTAGGTCGTTTGAACAATGTTGACATTTCTGATTGTTGTGGTTGTAAACTGGCAAAGTTCTCTGCCTTACCTTTTAATAATAGTGTCACTCGTTCGTTTGCTCCTTTTGATCTTGTGCATTCTGATGTGTGGGGTCCTTCCCCAATAACCTCCAAAGGAGGATCGCCTCATTATGTTTCGTTCATTGATGATTATACTCGTTATACATGGGTTTATCTTATGAAGCGCAGGTCAGATTTCTTTGTCATTTATAGCAATTTCAGAGCTCTTGTGAAGACCCAACACTCTGCTGTCATAAAATGCTTCCGGTGTGATTTAGGAGGGGAATATACTTCTAATGATTTTACTCAGTTACTAGCATCTGATGGGACTGTTCACCAATCATCATGTACTGATACTCCTCAACAGAATGGTATAGCAGAACGGAAACATCGACACCTTGTAGAAACGGCACGGTCTTTGTTATTATCTTCTGATGTTCCTAGTGTCTTTTGGGGAGAAGCTATCCTTACTGCTGCCTATGTGATTAATCGCATCCCTACTCGCCACAACTCTGGAATGTCTCCTTATGAAAAGTTGTATGGTCAATTACCTGATTATTCATCTTTACGGGTATTTGGGTGCACCTGCTTTGTCTTATGACCTCATGTAGAACGAAACAAGTTGTCTCCAAAGTCGGCCCTTTGTGTATTCTTGGGATATGATATTGGTCAGAAAGGATATCGGTGTTATGACCCGGCGAGTCAGAAATTGTATGTCTCTCGACATGTTACTTTTTTGGAGCACATTCCTTACTATGCTATTCCTGTACAGTCTCACAACATGACTCGGTCAGAACTTCAAAATATTGATCCTTTTACCATTGATAGTGATGACACTACATCTAGTGCCCCAGTTGATGATGCTTCCATAGCTCCAGACAACCCTCCTGCTCAGTCTGCAACTGCTCCCACTCCTGTTGTCGCTCAAGAAAATCATTCACCACCATCTTCACCACCATCGAGACCTGTACGTACTCATAAGACTACTAAACCGCCAGATTTTGTATATTCTTCTTATTCGCCAACATTTGCATCTTTTATTGCAAATATACATCGGCTTTCTGAACCGGAGTCTTACAAAGAAGCTGTTTCTGATTCTCGTTGGCAGAATGCTATGGCGGAAGAGCTTACAGCTCTTTATCAGACTCATACGTGGGATCTTGTACAGCTTCCTCATGGAAAACGTACGATTGGTTGTCGTTGGGTATATAAGATCAAAACCAAGTCTGATGGCTCAATTGAAAGATATAAGGCAAGGCTGGTTGCAAAAGGATACTCGCAGCAATATGGCATGGATTATGAGGAGACTTTTGCCCTAGTGGCAAAAATGACTACTGTCCGCACTCTGATAGCAGTTTCCTCTATTCGTCAATGGAAGATATTCCAAATGGATGTCAAGAATGCATTCTTGAACGGTGAACTTCATGAGGAAGTTTACATGTCTCCTCCTCCAGGTATTGCTCACCAACCGGGTGAAGTTTGTCGGCTTCGAAAAGCCTTGTATGGTCTCAAACAAGCCCCTCGTGTTTGGTTTGAGAAATTCTCCACTGTAATTACTTCTCTCGGTTTCACTCCTAGTAATCATGATTCAGCGTTATTCGTTAGATGCACGAATGCAGGTCGGATTCTCCTATCCTTGTATGTTGATGACATGATTATTACTGGTGATGATCATGATGGTATAGAATCTTTGAAACGTGATTTGGCTTACCGCTTTGCTATGAAAGACTTGGGATTGCTACGCTATTTCTTAGGGATTGAAGTTGCACAATCTTCAAAAGGTTATCTTTTATCTCAAACAAAGTATATCTCTGACCTATTTGAACGTGCTCGACTCTCTGACAACAGGACAGTTGATACTCCCCTGGAGACTAATGCCAGGTATTCTCCAACAGACGGTGTCCCCTTGTCAGATCCAAGCCTATATCGAACTATTGTGGGAAGTTTGGTTTATCTTACTGTTACTCGACCAGACATATCTCATGCAGTTCATGTGGTTAGCCAGTTTGTTACCGCTCCTTCTACTGTTCATTGGGGAGCTGTTCTTCGTATCTTGAGATATCTTCGGGGCACTCAATTCCAAACCCTTGTGTTTCCTTCCACGTCCTCTCTCAAGTTATGTGCCTATAGCGATGCTGATTGGGATAGCGATCCTCATGATCGAAAATCCACCACTGGTTTTTGCATATTTCTTGGAGACTCATTGATTTCATGGAAGAGTAAGAAACAAGATGTTGTCTCTCGGTCTTCTACTGAAGCTGAGTATCGAGCTATGGCTATCACCACTTGTGAGATTGTTTGGTTACGTTGGCTTCTTGCTGATATGGGAGTTGACGCTTCTCATCCTACTCCCTTGCACTGTGACAACAACAGTGCAATACAGATCGCCAAAAATTCGGTTTTTCATGAACGGACAAAACATATAGAAATTGATTGTCATTTCACTCGTCATCATCTTCAACTTGGGACCATCACTTTGCCGCATGTTCCATCAACCCTACAAATTGCTGATATGTTTACGAAAGCATTGTCTGGTTCTCGATTTCGTTTTTTGTGTGACAAACTCTCAATGCTTATAACTGTCGCATTGTGAGTTTGAGAGGAGATGTTAGCCTAATAAATAATGTGTGTGTTTGGGCCTTATTTAGCCCACTAGTTTCTTCTTAGCCCTTAGGTCTTAGGTCTTAGCCCTAAGTATATATTTGCTCTTCTCTTTGTATCTTGCAAGAACATATATTTCACAGCTCATATTTTCTCTCAAGAACTCTAGCTTTCTCTTCTTTGATCTTGATAATTAACAGATTCTTCTTACCGACGAGATGTGGGATACCTCCCAATTCCAAGGATTTCGAGTTTGCAGAGAGGTGGTGAAATTTTTGGAGAAATTCAAGACGAAGACGGATATCGTGTTCGTCAAGTACGAAACCGTTGTCAAATCGGTTTTTTTTCGAAAAACATGCGATGTTTACAAACACATCAACGATCGGTCATTGAAACCAACATTTTGCTTGATGGAGGATGAGATGGAAGAGAATTACAACAAATATTAGGGTGATTTTGAAAAATTCAACGACTATATGTACTTTGCTTGCAATTACAATTGATTCAAAATGTTATAAACAAACGTCTCATTTATTGTAATAAATCATGCTACACTATTAATGTTAAATACAAACGTGACACTTTATATATAAAAAGATAACAATGTACTTTTGATTAAGGTTGATCATGCTCGGTTTTTCTCGGTCCCAAGACCAAACCCGTACCCAAAAGTAAGTGCTTGGTCCTGCTCAGTTTTCTCGGTCCCAAGACCAAACCTAGACCCAAAAATACGTGTTTGGTCCTGCTCGGGTAAAACCCGAGCATACCCGAACCCGACCCCACCACCAAGTCTTCTACTTTGGTCGGTCATCGGTTCCATCTAATGCCTTATCTTGATCTCAGTCCAGGACCAAGCTCACCCCTAGTTAATTTGATTAGTTATTAGAAAAATAAATTACATTAAACTGCAACAGAAATACAATTAAGCATATGAACTCGACTTGACTTGACTCAGTTATGCAAAAATGAATAAAATAAAGTATAAAAGTGTTAATATAGCCGAGCTTGATTAAGCTCCAAGCTTCACAAGTCGAGACTTCCCATACTCGAGCTCAACTCAATAATATACTCGAGTACCTTGAGCTCGAGGTTGACTTGAACCAAGTCGTTTTCGAGTATTTTACGACTTGATTACATCCTTATATGGGTCAACTACACCTGCAATGTTTTGAACAATTATAAAAAAAAACTTATTATGGCCATCAGACTGTTTGAATTCATTTTTCCACTTAACAAATGCGCTTTAGTAACTTTAAATAAGGATTGGTCACAAAATGAATAAAAGTGAGAGTTCATATACCACTAAATAACCATATTTTCGGTACTATTACAAATGGCTACGTATTTTTTGAAAGCGACCTTGTGTAGACGCAGACTAATATTAACTTATTGGAACACATTAAACCAATTCCACAAAAACCAATTTCACAAATATTTCGTGACACAATATTTGTTGGATTAATTGATTTTGATATGCACGAATTAGTATTTATCTTTTATATTTTATTAGTTTATATTGGTTATGTAGAAATCTTCCGGTTATTTAGGTAGCGTAGTTGTTATCTTTCATGTTTTCAAATGCGATAAATATAGCCAACTATCTATGAATAAAGTATGAGTTTTAGTCATTGTTTGTTCTTTTTCACAAACTTCTTCAACTTGAGAGTTTTTCTTCTTTTATTCTTTATGTCTCAATTGCGTGACATATAAAGGGCTGTAATTTATTGCTTTACATTCTACACTTGGTATTAGAGCCTAGGGCTCGGTAAGACGTAGGAAGACGGGTTGAGAGTCGGTTTCAAGAAAACGTGTAGGCTTTCGCTGCAGAGTAGACGCAGCAGGAAACAAGTTTTTCTTTTGTTCCGTTGAAGGGGGGTGTGAATCTTTTCTGTTAGCGGGCGGAAAAAAAACAGCTTCTACTCTTGATCAACTGTTCGTATTGAAAAGAGACCAACCGGCGGAGGTGTGTTGCAAAGACGAACGGAAAAGATTCGTCAAAGCAGGTGGCTTTGGATTTATTTCGTTTTGCAGGGGCAAGAAGACGGTAAAGCTTGGAGCTTGTTTTTATTAGTCGGTGGGATAAGTCTCTTGGAACATGTTTGATCGGAAAAAGGTTGAAGCTGTTAAAAGGCGCGGAAAAGACGAGCGGAAGGAAATCAAAGCAGGTGACTTTGAGTTCGGTTCGTATTGCGGGTGATAGAAGACAGTATAGGTGGTGGTCACCTTGTTTTCTTGATCGGTTGAAGAATCTTATGAAATAGCATTGATCGGTAGAGGTATGGATGTCAAAACAAGAAGAGATATGAAGAAACAACATGGTGCGAACATTATGACAGTGGCGGTTTAAATCGGGTGGCTTTGGATGTGGCTGGGGAAGAGGCCGTGGATCCGAGAAAAGTCGTGAATGGACGTGTCCAACGGTATGCCATATTACATGTTACATTTGTTGTGAACAATCAAAATGGGTCGAGCTAGTTAAAACTTTGGATGTAACCGAGATGGAGGTCGGATGTACGGAAAAGGTCGAGAATGTTGTGAACGAATAGTATGAAGAAATCAATTAAGGGGGTGATTGTTGGATTAATTGATTTTGATATGCACGAATTAGTATTTATCTTTTATATTTTATTAGTTTGAATTGGTTAGGTAGAAATCTTCCGGTTATTTAGGTAGCGCAGTTGTTATCTTTCATGTTTTCAAATGCTATAAATATAGCCAACTATCTATGAATAAAGTATGAGTTTTTAGTCATTGTCTGTTCACAACGTACGTTACTTCTTCAAATTGAGAGTTTTTCTTCTTTTCTTCTTTCTATCTCAATTGCTTGACATATAAAGGGCTGTAATTTATTGCTTTACATTCTACAATATTGTACCAAAATTTAGCGAATACGGGAACATAAAGGCTTCATGAATAGCTAATGAGATTCTATAATTTCACAAAGTGCCAAAATTATATATTTAAAAAGTTTAGTTAATAATGAAATCTCATCTTTTAATTCTATTGCATCACCACTTCAAAGATTTTCATTTCAAACAATGTCACTAGCTCATCTACCAAGTCACATAAAGACAAAAGGAGTTGGAAGCTCCTCCTATAAGCCTAAATATAGTTCGAAATTGAATATCACAAAAATTGTGTTTGTAACAGTGGAGGGCCAATTGTGGATCCCGATCTTTTTTATCAAAGTATATGACTATGTTTGATTTGGATACACTATTACCACCCACGACCAACTACAAAAAAATGCTCATTAAAGGATTTAAAACATACAATCAGAGGGACTTCGAACTACCAGGATCTTATTACATTACGGACATTGACAATATCATAAAGGAAATAAAAAAAAGAAACGAGTTACAAAAGTTAACGAAGTACCGAAATGGATCAACTATGCCAATATAAACGTCTGATAACTTTTCGAATAGTCTTGTTATGTGGAATCTGATATTGAAAGAAGACGAGGTGAATTGATGAAGAAAAACATTATATCTTGATGCATATTCGGAACATAAAAAATAATATTATTTAGACATATCTTTTTAGATATTATGAAATGACCTTAATATTTTGCCACAAAAGGTGTATGTATATTATCTAACTAAATATTTGTTTGAATAACAACATTTTAGACATATATGTAACTACAAAATACTAATAATCAATGACGTCACATCCATAAAATTTTCACTAACACTTGTTATAGAACAAACTCTTATATCCATAAAAATAAATAGAACTACTAATAATCGTAGTACATATGCTAAATACACAATGATTAAAAAATGCAGAGGCTTCTTTAATGTATGCTTCTGAAAAGTAAAGAACTGCAACATCTACAAAGGTAAATTGAAGTTACTAATAATCATAGTGCACCCACTATCAGGTGCACTATGATTTGAAAACACATGCACCATCATTTGAAAACACAAATATTTGTCTAATATCTCTTTTGGTTTTCGAGTCCGAGCCTGAAATTTTTTATGGTCATTAAACACCATCTGGAAATGTAGTTGTAAACACGAGCAACTTGCAATTCATCATTCCTTAATTATTAAACTTGTAGTTCACCATTGCTTAATTGTTATCTGACTTTTAAAACTTGACTAATCTCTTTCATGTCCTTGAGTTCCACTTCTTTTCCATTCACACTTTCTAGAATGGATTCAAAATTTTATGTTTGTTTAAGCATTATGATCAGTCGGGTTCTTCATCATCTCTTATATGCCCCCCTTCATTTGGTTGATGTCTAGTTCTAAGCGTTTCTTATTATCAAGATTCTTTTGATTTTCATAGATATCCTTTTAATGATCTTGCATTAGAAACGGATCTATTCATGCTATATGATATATTTGAAGTTATTTGTTGACACTTTCTTGCCCATTTTAGTATAAAGACAAGAAGCAATGTTAAGAATCAACCTAAAAAATTACTATTTTGCAAAAAATTAAACTGATAATTAATATTTTATGTCCGGTTACACTTTGTTCTAATAATTAATAAAATGTACTGCTACTAGGGGCTTATTCTATGATATCTCATATGAATTTTTGTTATTTTAGTGATTAGCCTTTTAAATAAATATATAATAATCAATAAATTTATTAATTTATGCGTTTAGTTATTATTTGTTTTTATCCAGTTTGGGCCCAAAAACTGGTCCGGATCTTCGACTTTTGTCTGTTTAAGCCCAGATCGTTTAACCCTAGAAAAACATATGCGAGTGCAAATCCAAAAACCCTCAAAACCTACATTTGTTCCACAAGATAACAATCATAACATCAGCGGCATCCTCTTCAGCAGAATCAGCAAGCTAGTTACCGTTTCCTCTGAGAGGATCCATATTTGATTCAACGTGAGCATTCTTAATATATGTTAGTATGTTTATTATCTTTAAGATTCACCCAAGTCGTAAACTTGTTCCCTGAATTACGGAATTTAAACCCTAATTTTTTGTTTCTTTCTTGAGTTTGCTATACATTGTCCATATAATTAGGCTGATTGTATTTAGTGTCTTCTTCAATTTGTGGATACAACTAGTGTCAGTCAACTGTAACTATATACATCTGTAGAAGAACAAGAGATACGTAATCTATGTAGGACGTCGTTATTTTCTTTTGTTTAAAATTTACTGTTTGGTTAACTGTGTTGATTAACAAATTGCCGCTGCATACATTTACGGCTTTGATAGAAAATTTTCTGAACATGATGTTAAACTTCCATTCTTTGTTGGTATGCTCTCTTAAATAGTGTTTGTGAATTTGACAAACAGATATATCAAGATGTATACCTCAATGAAGAAGATCTCTAAGGATAAGGATGTTGAGCCCACTGAGTTTGAGCAGAGTGTTGCCCAGGTGATTTTCTGAATACTAAAGCTGATTGCTTCATTTCTATTGTCTGCTATAATTTTGATACATATGATGATGTCAATGCAGGCATTGTTTGACTTGGAAAATACACACCAAGAGCTCAAAAGTGACTTGAAAGATCTGTACATCAACTCAGCAAGGTAAGTATGAATTATTTGGAAGTCAATGTGGACTTTGTTGTTACACATTGTCTTAACATGCTCGTCATTATGTGCTTGCAGCCAAATTGATGTTGCCAACAACAAAAAAGCTGTTGTGATCCATGTGCCATATAGATTGACCAAACAGTTCCGCAAGATTCATCCTAAGCTTGTGAGAGAACTTGAGAAGAAGTTCAGTGGAAAGGTATATGTGTACGGTTGCTGTTGACTATCATATATGAACTAAAAACCAATGTAAGCTGATTTTGTATTTGTTGACTTGATGGTTGCAGGATGTGGTTTTCATTGCCACAAGAAGGATTGTGAGGCCACCAAAGAAAGGTTCTGCAGCTCAGAGACCTCGTTCCCGTACACTTACTGCTGTTCATGATGCCATGCTTGAGGATATTGTACATCCTGCTGAAATTGTTGGTAAACGCATCAGATACAGGCTTGATGGCTCCAAAATCATCAAGGTTAAACATTTTAATCATCTCTATTTTACCTCCATATAATCCCACCCAAAAAGGTTATGTTATGGCAAATTTGTCCCACCCAAAAAGGTGGGGCATGGACTTTTCTTGATCTCTTGTTTGTGCAAAGGACGAAAATGCCCTTCTTATTGTAATCATAAGCTTAAAACGAATTTATTCTTTTGGTTTGTTTAGATCTATTTGGACCCAAAGGCTCGCAATGACACAGAATACAAATTGGAGACATTTGCTGGAGTTTACAGGAAGCTTTCTGGGAAAGATGTTGTCTTTGAATACCCTGTCACAGAAGCTTAAATCTTTTTCTTTTTAATTATATCATGATGTCAAAGTTGAAATTGTTGAATTTTGTCCTTTCATGTAAAGCAAGAAACTAACTTCTGCTGTTTTACTTGCTTCCAATTCTGAAGTTTAATGAATTGTTACTAGTAGCAGTTTTGGTATCTGTTTTAAGAACCATTTTTATTACTACTATTATCCATTTTTTGTTATTCACTAAAATGACCATGAAGAGAAGGCCTGTGTTAAAAGAGTTATGGTTTCCAAGGCCCACGCCTCATGGAAACCATAATATCCTTCCTATATATTTGTTATTCCTATAAATTTTTTAAGAATATATATCTCTTTACATTCAAGCATGTAATTTTAGGTTCATTAAGAACGTATTATTAGTTAAGCCAAAGACTTAAATTCATATGAAAATATGTATTATCAGTTAATAATGTATTGTGTTAACCCTCAACCATGAAATTCACAAATTCACAAAATTATGAACACATTAACCCTTTCAAATCAACTTCAAGAATGTAGTACAAGTTATGAATGCATGATCCTAACTCTTTATCATTAACTGTAATGTTCTCAAAGAATAGATTGTCTAAATAAAGAATAGATTGTCTAAATTTATCAATTGCAGATACCTTTTAACCATGAAATGCACAATTATGTTAACCCTTTCAATGTTACACTATTGGGTTCTCATATAATGATGAAATTAGTATGTTTTGTTTGATGTATGAGGAAAAGAGGAAGCAAATGGCATGTTTTCCTAGATGATTGGTTCGAAATTGGGAAAGAATCTTGAATTAGCGTTTTGGTTCATGAACCCTAAATTATAAATGATGAAATGGATGTAGTTCAAGTTGTCCCTTGATGATCATGTTAGGATATGTGTGTAAGGCATGTCTAGAACTCTAGATGATTAGAGCCGTAAGTTGTCATTGTAGAATCGGTCTTTAAGACAAAGTACTCATATGTCTTAAAGGGTTAAGAAATAATATTGATTAAACATAAAAGATGTAAAGTGATGTGTATGATTATACGTTATAAACTTAATGGATTAGGTTATGAGTTTAATGAGTATTTAACACTCATTAAGATATATGTAACGGAGAAATTGCTATTTCAAACACATAATGATATTGTTAATCTAAGTTGTATGGAATCTTGATTATAGGATTCCAAGAGAACGCACAGAACTAAAGGGCATTTAAGACATGAGGTTTTCTCTAAATAGTGGAACAATTGCCAATGTGAGTACATACCACCACACTATATTGGATACATGTTATTATTGATATAAGATTGTTTGATATACGCTTATATTGTGATTCCTTTTATGTTGTGTTGATAGATCATTATGTGTTAATGCTATTGTCTTGGATTAAAACCTAGTACCTAGGTTGATAGCGATTGGGAAATGTGTCTAGTCAAAACGAATATGAGAGTATGGTTAGATATAAATCCCTTGCAAGGATAAGATATGAGATGCCTACGAATCCATGGCAAGGTCTAGCCTTGGTGGATTGGGAACACGGTTAGTGTACGTGTTGTACTTGAAGAATATTTTGATGAGAATAGAATAATGAGTGATATTGACTTGGATTAGAACCTAGTTCCTAGGTTGATAGTTATTGAGAATTGTGCGTGGATGGGTCAAGTTTGAGAGAATGATTAGGCATGCATCCCTTATGAAGATAGGGCACGAGATGCTCCTGAATCCATGACGAGGTCCGACTTTAGTGAGTTGGGAAGAGACTCCCATTGTAAGACCATTGAGGGTGAAGATCTCACCTTACCCGAAGGCAAACTCAATAGTTGGTCGATTTAGAATGTAACTTTCATTGTTGCATCCATGAAAAGGTCTGGCCTCGGTGGATCGGGACAAGACTACCATTATAAGACTATTGAGAGTGAAGGTTCGCCCTTACCCGATGGAAAACACACAGTTGTCAAATTGTGAATGTAGTTTTGTTGTTGAATCTATGTCGAGGTACGATCCCAATAGATCGTGACGAGACTCCCACAACAAAGACCATTGAGGGTGAATCCCAGCTTTACCCGATGGAAAATGTTCTAGTTCGAGGGCTGGTAATGGTAAGTTCCCTACTTGTCAGATGGTATGTAAGAGAAAAAATGTACTTTCCATACTTGTTGTTTGATAGTAAATCGTTTTTTGCTTGTTATATTCACGTATAAGGGACGCACTTGATTGTTGGTATTAACTTGGCTCGAATAGGGATGAGACTTTTATTGCAAAGACCATTGTGGGGAAGGTTCAGCTCGATCCAAATGGCAAGTGACTTATAATGTGGTTTGATAAGAGGGAATGTGCTTGCCATAATTGTAAAATATTAATGCATTGATGTTTGTTTTAGGTACTCACAAGACGATTGTCTTACTCCTTTTGTGTGGTTTGATTGTGACATGTATCCAGGAAGCGCCGACCATGATTAGTAAGAGAGATGATTGGACTACTACAATTAGAAAACTCTCGAGTGACTTAGAGACTTGGAGATTAGATTAGCCGGTAGAATCTAGATAACATTGTATATGTTTGTTTCTCTTGACATGACACTTGTATATCCGTTGTTACATCCAATGATACACCAAACCATATATGTTCCGAAAAAAATGGGACAGATTTCCGTCTAACTGTAATTTTATCATGTATTTAAATGGTGTATAAATTGGGTCGTTACACACACACATGTATATATATATATATATATATATATATATATATATATATATATATATATATATATATATATATATATATATATATATATATATATATATATATATTTATTTATATTAGTTGTAAGACCCGTGTATTACACGGGTTGCTTAAGAGATCAAAAGTGTTGGTTTTTCTAAAAATAACTTTAGTGAACTTTTTTGCAATGCTCAATGCTAATTTTCCTAAAAGAGGTCCTTTGAACAAACATTAATGTAAAAGAATGAATTTTTTTTCAGAATATCTAAAAATATTATAAATTTGCAATATTGGTATTTGATGAATCATTTGTAATTTGATCATTACATGATTAAGAGGATGCTAAACCAGCCCAATCCACTACATAGGGTAGGCAAAACATTGGCACAACCAGTTGGATGTGTTATTTGTGTAGCCTATAGAAAATATTATACAAAGTATCATAAAAGGGTAATATAGTCATTTTATATGAAAAGGTGACCAAAAGGGTTAAAAGAACCACAAATAAAATACCAAAATCGCGAGAGAAAACTGTTCGGGGCCAAATTTGAAAAAAACAGCTAAACTTGGTAGTCGGTACCAAAAGTTCAATTTACTCATAATTATATAATCGAGTAAATTGCATTCTCGAGTAAATTGCATTCTGGTCCAGAGTATAGCTGAATTTTTCAATTTTGGTCTCAAAAAGTTCTTTTGAAAATTTGGTCACCAAATGTTTTCGCTTGCATTTTTGGACC
The DNA here is from genome assembly GCA_023525715.1 of Cichorium intybus. NCBI lineage: Eukaryota > Viridiplantae > Streptophyta > Magnoliopsida > Asterales > Asteraceae > Cichorium > Cichorium intybus. The sequence continues at coordinate 6,574,294 of CM042013.1, forward strand.
TCATTTGAGATTCTTCTATCGCCTTTTGTCCTTGGTCACCAAATGTGCCTATTGGTGGTAGCTTGAATCCATCTTGCTTCAGTCTCTTCAATGCGAATTATCGTTACCTTCTTCCTAAACACAACATTATAATATAAATACACATACTTATTAAAAAGAATATTTAAAAATACTTACTTGAAATGCCTTTAAAAGAGAATATCAAGGCCTTTCTCCAAATTTTGCTACAACATGCTTGCTTTTCGGTTAAAATTTGAAAGTCAAATTTTTCCATAACAGAGTAAGATATCCTTGCTTTTTCAGATTGTATTTTCCTAGAGTTTTAAAGACCTATCACAATTTAGAAGTGGAATGTGATGAATTCAAGTGAAAATGGAAGAAATGTAACTTACCAAGCGAGCGTCGGTATCTGTACATCTGTGTAATCAACTTGATGACCAGAACATAGTCTCAATGTTCAAATCCTTCAAGGCTATTCACAAGCACATGCAAATGTTGGAGATAAGGAAACACGAATTTGATATCGGTGAAACATGTTGCTATTATCTAATTCCAGCAATTTGCCTTATTAGTATAATCAAATAGATTTCATTTATACAATCATACCAGATAATAGTTTTCATATGTACAACACAACCAATCTATGCGTTCTAACACAACTGATGATGAGACCAAGTGTTCTCAAAACCATCAAAACACAAGCAAGACCACAATCCCATGAGCTTAATTGTTGTATATGTGGGACCTAAACAACATACAGAAAAATATGGTTCCTTTTAGAAAGATGACAACGCATCTTGACATGTCAATTAATATGATATACATGAGTAAATGGACTTACTTCAATGAAGTGTGAGTGGCCCAATACTGCCTTGTTAACGTTCCTATATTTCAGTGATGGTTTGAAATCGTATGTTTCAGCAAAACTCATAGTGTCTTCTTCATCATGAACTTTATGTCCTTCAGCTTTTAGGAGCTTGTTTAAAAGGATATGGAGAGGCCACCAGTTTGTTGCAACTCCAGATATCGACTTTGAATTATTTCGAAGTTGAATAACCTTTTCACAACAAATTGTTTTTAGGGATACGGTGTTCAATATGTACAGCATGGCAGTGGCAGATACTCAATTATCTGTTTGTGATTCAATCTCAAGTTGTCGTATGGTTACGATTAGAACAAATATCACCAGTAACAAAAGGACCAAATCAAATTCAAAACCCTAAATTTCCCAAACAAGATGTTGTAGAGAAGGCTTCGAACTTAAAAATAACGGAAGATAAGGAGCCTAATCAGCGATTTGACATTCAAAAGGCTAGATAAACTACTATGAGTATAGGGATTAAATATGAAAAGGAAATAGAATCGAAGAGATAGGGAGAGGGTCAGTTACCTTTGGGGTCAATCCGATCAGCATCTGAAAAAGCTTTGTCGTTGAAGATACAGTAAAGGAAAGAAATAAGAGTATGATGATATTCCACTCGAATTTCCATTACTTACAGCTTTTTAACAGCAAAAAGGTAGAAGATCGATTGGACAGAGGAAAAATCTTGACGCAAGCTTTGTTAAAGAGCAGAGCGCGAACACGTAGTTGAAGTTGAATTTGAGCCCTAGACTTGCTCTCGTCGGTTCTCATGAACGATTCCCATGAAGACGGCGACGATAAGTAGGGAACAAAAGTGGCGTGCAAAGAATCATCTCCAATACATGATCGCCATACGCCTTGAGATTCAAGTTTCCGGGCAAGCTCGAACCCTCGGCCGGCGTCGCCAAGCAACACCATTCAGAGTGCTCTTTGGGAGATCGATTACTACCAAAACCAAGCAAAGATTGATCGATCAACACGATGCCCAGTCACTTGAGAATGTGGAGGTCGATGGAAAGGGGATTAAATGACGGTCAATGATAGTGTATTTCAAATAAACCGATTCCTAATTTTTTGCTTCAGAATTATTGAGATTAAATACATCCAATTTTAATTTTTGATTTTATAAAAAATCAGGAAAATGAGAAAATGACATGTGGCGAATTGGCTGAGGAGATGACAAGTGTCCTATAGTTACTTATTTATTAGGATATATATATATATATATATATATATATATATATATATATATATATATATATATACACACACACACACACACACACACACACACACACACACACACACACACACACACATACATACATACATACATACATATATATATATATATATATATATATATATATATATATATATATATATATATATACATATATATATATATATATATATATATATATATATATACATATATATACATATATATATATATATATATATATATATATATATATATATATATATATATATATATATATATATATATATATATATATATATATATATATATATATATATATATATATATATATATATATATATATATATATATGACCCAAAAACAAAGTGTGAGGAAATAAAAAAAAACTCACTTAATGAGATTGCGACAAGTGTTGCAATATGGGGCGAGGGTCTCGTTTAGATTACCATACTACCCTTATTTAGTTGTGTTAATCATCCAATAGTGTTGATTTTTAGTCAAATACCCCCCCCCCCCCCCTCCCCAAAACTTTTAAGATGTATCAAAATTGGGTCTTGTCCAGATATGTCCTCGGGATCGTCATATATATATATATATATATATATATATATATATATATATATATATATATATATATATATATATATATATATATATATATATATAGGGCTATGATCAAATATATCCATACAAGTATTGTGTAACCTTGAAACTCAATCTGGACCACTCATTTAAAACACATTCTTTTAAGAATGTACAACATTTAGTTCATTCTTTTAAGAATGGTTAGAACTTATTATATCAAAAACTTATTCTGTTAAGAATGCGTTTTTTTCATTGTTACGAGAATGAAATCCGATGGCTAGGATTTTGTTACAAGGTAACACAATAATTGTCATTCTTATTATAACCTAGCCCTATATATATATATATATATATATATATATATATATATATATATATATATATATATATATATATATATAGATAAGCGATCCGGTGAGGACACTTCTTAAAGTGAGGACTCGTGAGGACACCTTAAAAAAATTGAAAAAAAATAAAACAAAAATATAAGTAATAAAATGGATCATAGTACTATGTTGGAGAAAAAAAAAATTCGAAAAAAAACTTGTGGATCATTATTTTTTTTTATAATGAAACAATGATCCACAAAATAAAAATTTTTGTGTATCATTACTGTTTCTCCATGATCCAAATTTTTTTTTCCAATTTTTTTTGGATCATGATATAGTACTATTCTTGATTTTATGATTTGTATTTTTTTTAAATTTTTTTAAAATTTTTTTAAGGTGTCCTTACGAGTCCTCACCGAAAAAAGAGTCCTCACCGGAACGGGACCCTATATATATATATATATATATATATATATATATATATATATATATATATATATATATATATATATATATATATATATATATATATATATATATATATATATTTTTTTTTTTTTTTTTTTTGTACGTTTTCACTTACATTCAATCGATTTCACATACATGCAAGTTCCGAATACCATTTTCAGTTTATCACAATAATTAATATTATTTAGAACGGCGAATTCTATGTATGTTTGAACGTACCTTCTACATTTTAAAAGGAGATACTCATACCTACCGCTAAGCAAATTATTCCATACTTGTGTTTACATTATAAAGCGTGGACCACCTTTGAATATTCAACAAGTTGTGGCTTTGAATTTTGAAGAAGACTACACGCTACGAATCACAATATAAGAGTAATTGTATATTTTATTTTTCCATGTAATGCATTCTCCACTTGGAAACTATATAATTAGAACTATCAAGTATCAACTATGTGAAACTTTTCTCTTACTTATCCTAAACCCAAAGATTGAATTTTTCATTAATGGAGAAGAGCATTTTACTCCAAATATCTATGCTCATGCTTGCTACAATTTCCTTTTTCTCGGTTGCTGCTTATGGCTCTACTGATGAGGTCGTTGCTCTTCTTAAATGGAAAACTAGTCTGCAACACCAAAACAATAATTCTATATTATCTTCATGGATATCTCCCAAAAGTGAAAACCGTTCTTCCGTTCAAACGATGCCAACTATGTTTTGGTGCACCTGGTATGGTGTTTCGTGCAATTCTGATGGAAGCGTAACCAGAGTGAACCTCTCATCCTCGAGTTTAGCAGGTACACTAAATAGCTTCACGTTTTCATCATTTCCCAACCTTACACATTTTGAGTTAAGTGTGAACAATTTTTCTGGAATCATCCCAGCTGGGATCGGTAACCTGTCAAAACTTGTTTACCTTGATTTCGATTTTAACCATTTTTCCAGCATGATACCTCCAGAAATTGGGCTCTTGGCAAACCTTCAGACACTGCACTTGTTTGAAAATCAGTTAAATGGTTCAATTCCACATGAGATATGTCATATGAAGTTTCTTTCTGAGCTTGCTTTGTATGCCAATGCTCTTACTGGTACGATTCCTTTCTGTATAGGTAACATGTCGAGCCTCAATGGTCTATTTCTCGATGATAATAAACTCGTTGGTTCCATTCCATATGAATTAGGAACCCTCTCAAATTTAATTGAGGTGCATTTGCAAAACAATTCTCTAACAGGGACCATTCCAAACTCTCTTGGAAACCTGAGCAAGCTGACTATATTGAATCTTTTTAGCAATCGGATAACCGGCCCTATTCCTCCTAAAATAGGCAGTTTGAGTTCGCTTCAATGGCTAAACCTTAACGATAATATTCTCACAGGTTCAATCCCGAATTCTTTAGGTCGTCTTCAATCCCTTACCCTTCTGCGTCTATACTCGAACAACCTTTCTGGTCCCATTCCTGAAGAGTTTGGAAACATGATATCTCTTGTCAGGCTGCAAGTAAGTAATAACCTGCTCAATGGTTCCATTCCAAAGTCACTTGGTAACCTTCTAAATTTACAGAGTTTGTATCTTAGGAATAACCAATTTTCTGGTCCTCTTCCACAAGAGTTGGGAAAACTCAAGTTTGTTGCGCTAGAACTTTCCGAAAATAATTTCTCTGGTTCTTTACCAGAGATTATTTGTAATGGAGGGAGATTACAGTTGTTGCTTGTAAGCCAAAATAAACTTACAGGCACAATCCCAAAGAGCTTGTATAACTGTTCAAGTCTAGTTAGAGTGCGGTTCGATGGAAACCAGCTTACTGGAAATATATCCGAGATATTTGGTGTTTACCCTCACCTCCGATTCATCAATCTCAATGACAACATGCTTTATGGCGAACTTTCTGACAACTGGAGTAAGTGCAAAAATTTGACCACGATGCAAGTTGGTGGAAATGGTATTAGTGGTAGTATACCTTTATCTCTTGGTAACTCCACTCAAATTGAAATGCTTAATATTTCATTTAACCATTTGGTTGGGGAGATCCCAAAGGTATTTGAGAGGATGAATCGTTTAGGGAATCTGATTTTAAGCAATAACCAACTTTCGGGTGCACTACCCCCAGAATTTGGATCACTTACCGCTCTCTCTCTCCTGGACCTGTCGATGAATAATTTGACAGGGCCTATTCCTAATACTTTGGGCAATTGCTTAAATCTATTTCTTGTGAACTTGTCAAACAACAAATTTACACATGAACTTCCAATTCAATTAGGCATATTGTGTCAAGAAGGAGAGAAAGAGATTTCTAAGTAATTTTCTTATATTCATTCATAATGGAACGTTACATTTAAATACACAGGGATTTACCCTTTACATACATAAAGAGAAGGCTACACTCATTAAGTGGGGAACACAGGAAAGTAAATGTTGGAACAATGTTCTGGAAAAGATTATGCTGTCTCATCTTTTATAAAAGTGTTTCTTTTAACACTCCCCCTCACGTTGAATGATGGGATTCCCAAAATTCAACTTGACCAAACAATTGTTGAGAATTTTTCCATTTACGGCTTTCGTCAGAATGTCGGCTACCTGGTCTTCTGATCGAACGAACGGTAGTTCAATGATTCGACTTTCTAGTTTTTCTTTTATGAAATGTCTATCCACTTCCACATGTTTTGTTCGGTCATGTTGTACAGGGTTTTCTGATATCTGAATAGCAGCTTTATTATCACACATAATTTTAATTGTTTCTTTACGGAAGAGACCAACTTCGGTGAGAAGTTTTCGTATCCATAGAGCTTCTGCGACTCCTCGTGATATTCCTCTGAACTCTGCTTCAGCACTAGAAAGAGATACCACCTTTTGTTTCTTACTTCTCCATGTGACTAAATTTCCGCCAACTAAGGTGAAGTATCCCGAAGTTGATCTTCGATTTCCTTTGTCTCCTGCCCAATCTGCGTCAGTATAGATCTGGGTTTTTAGATGCCCGTTTGCTTTAAACAACACTCCATGCCCTACTGTTCCTTTGAGATATCTGATAATTCTCCATACTGCCTCCATATGAGAAACTTGGGGTTGATGCATGAATTGGCTAACTACTCCCACAGCATATGATATATCAGGACGAGTATGTGAGAGATATATCAATTTTCCTACAATTCGTTGATATCTTTCCTTGTCTGCTGATTTCGCTTTGTTTTCTATACATAGCTTTTGATTTATCATCATGGGAGTCTCTGCCGGTTTGCAATCAATCATTCCCGTTTCTGCTAATAGGTCTAAAACATATTTCTTCTGACAGATAAAGATCCCTTGTTTTGACCTTAACACTTCAATTCCGAGAAAGTATTTGAGCCTCCCAAGGTCTTTCATTTCGAACTCTTGAAACAAATTCTTCCTTAGTTTTGTTATTTCCTCCTCATCGTTGCCTGTAATTATCATGTCATCAACATATATAATTAAACAGGTTATAAGGTTATTTCTTCGTTTAAGAAACAAAGTATGATCAGAGTTACTTTGTTTGAAACCATATTTTCTCATAGCTAACGTGAATCTCCCAAACCAAGCTCTCGGGGATTGTTTTAATCCGTAGAGAGATTTTTTAAGGCGACAAACTTCTCCTGGTTTAAAGTTCTTCGTGAAACCAAGGGGGGCTTCCATATAAACTTCTTCTTTTAGTTCTCCATGTAAAAAGGCGTTTTTTACGTCAAACTGGTGTAATGGCCATCCTTCATTTGCAGCAATGGAAAAAAGGACCCTAATTGTATCAATTTTGGCAACCGGAGAGAAAGTTTCAGCATAGTCAATACCATAGGTTTGAGTGTAACCTTTGGCTACCAATCGTGCTTTATATCTCTCAACAGTACCATCTGGCTTATGTTTTACTGTAAAGACCCATCGACATCCTACCGGTCTTTTTCCAACTGGAATAACACATTTTTCCCATGTGTCATTTTTTAATAGGGCTTTCATTTCATTTTCCATTGCGTCTTTCCAGTTCTTCATCTTCAAGGCTTGATCTATGCTAGTTGGGGTTTCTTCAGAGTATAGTGCAGCATTGAAAGCCCTAGCTTCTTGAGTCAAGTTACCCTTAGTCATATTTGCCATAGGATATCTAGAACCTCGAGATTCTCTTTCTGGGGAATATCTTTTTGGTGGGATCCCTCTGTTAGTTCTTGGTGGTAACATATATCTTCCTGTTGGTTGTTCCTGTATTAGTTCTTCTTGTTCTGTGGCAGTTTCATGATCAGAGGTAACAAGATCAATATGTTCAGGAGAATCATGAGTATGAGGAGACTGAGTGTTACATACCTCGGATGTCAGGTTGGGAGACTGATCTGGGATGGCACTAGAGTTAGGATTTGTATATTGTGTGGACATGTTGTGTGTTTTTTCTTGAGCAGTTTCGTTGGGTGACTCTTGAGTGCTGTGGATATTTTCTTCTGATGTTGCCTGAACATACTCTAACCAACTTAGTGTGTCTGAACACTCTATCCCCCCCTGACCACTATGTTGGGAGGCATAGTAGTATTCTGTTTCAAGAAAATCACAGTTCATAGTGGTAAACATGTGATGAGTCTTGGGATTATAACATCTGTATCCCTTTTGATTCACTCCATATCCAACGAATACACATTTTTCAGCACATGGGTCGAGTTTATTTCGCTGAGACTTAGGTATATGAACAAAGGTAGTGCACCCAAAGATCTTTGGTTCTAGCATAAGAAATGAGGGAATTTTGACAAATTCTGAAAGGGTTTGTAGTGGAGTTTTGAATTTGAGAATATTTGTTGGAAGTCGGTTTATAAGGTACGTGGCTGTGGCAAGAGCTTCAGGCCAAAAAGATTTTGGAACTTTTGATTCGATTAAAAGAGCTCTAGTTATTTCTAACAAAAAACGGTTTTTTCTTTCAGCTACACCATTTTGTTCTGGGGTATGTGGGCAGGTAGTTTGATGGATTATTCCTTTTGATTGAAAAAATTGTTTCATAGAGGTGTTAACGAATTCCCCTCCATTGTCAGACCGAAAAATTTGAATATTTTTTTGAAATTGGGTTTGAATCATGGTATGAAACATAATGAATTTGTCAAGAACTTCAGATTTATTTTTTAAGAAATAAATCCATGTCATACGAGTGCAGTCATCAATAAACAACACAAAGAAACGAAGATTTTGTCCTCCAATGATTGGCGAGGGACCCCATACATCGGAATGAATTAGTGAGAAAGGGACATCAACCCTGGTTTTATTTGGTTTGAATGTTTGTCTATGGCTTTTGGCTAACACACATGTTTCACACAGCGATAAATTTTTTGAAGGAAATAGATTAGGGAATAGAGTATGTAAATAACCCGTAGATGGATGACCCAATCTTCTGTGCCATAACCATGCTTCTCTTTCCGTGGTTCCATGAGCCATCATCACAGTACCATTTTGAGTCACCTCGTCCACATAATACAATCCTTGTTTCTCAGTGCCACGCCCAATGATCGCCCCCGTCCTGATATCCTGTAAGATACAAAAAGTGGGGTGCATTAGAACTGAGCAATTTAGTTCTTTTGTAACATGACTTATTGATAACAGGTTTTGTGATAGAGATGGGACATAGAGACAATTAGAGAGTTTTAACATAGGAGAAAATTCAATTGTTCCTCCTTGTTTAACTTCCATTTTTTCACCATTTGCAGTTTGTATCTGTGCTTTCCGAGGTTTAGATAGCGAAATAAGATCTGATATTTCATAAGTCATGGTGTCGGTGGCCCCGCTGTCAAGTATCCAGGTTTTATCTCGTAAATTATCACCAGAAAAAATTATATTTGCATTCCCTTCATTTTGTGGATCATTTCTGCAATTTTTTAAACCTTTATTTATATAGGAAATAAAGGAATAAACTTCAGGGGTAATTTCTGCCATTTCTTTTTTCTCGGGGTCAAAATCGTTTTTTATTGATTTAGGGTTAAAATTGGAGAACCCCTCATTTCCTTTGTCTGCATCAAAATCTTCTCCTTTTTCTCCCGATGAAAAAGTGCAGCCCTTTGAAAAAACTTCAAACTCGCCGATCCTGGAGCTCCCATCGCCGATCATGGAGCTTCCATCACCGGAGATGCTGTTCTCGGAGCTTCTGTCGCCATCGGTAGAGGTGCTGCTGCTTCCTGCAACATCAAAAAAATCCGACCTCTCCTCTTTCGATCCCGCATCTGCGCCTCCAGCCCCATCGCCGGCGGTTTTTTTGTTCGTGACTTTGTCTCCATTTACGCCGGATCTGTTACCGGTTTTGGAGCTTCCGCCACCGTCGCCTGTTTGGAAGCTTCCGCCGCGATTGAAGCCGGGTCTGTTCCCATCTTCGCTGGCTAGGTTTCCGCCGCCGTTTAGAGCGGCGAAGTTTGATTGGTTGAAACGCATCCGAGTCGCGTGTGTTCGCGAGGAATCAAAAAAGAAAAAAAAGGAATCGCGTGAATGTGAGATCGAGGCGGAAGGATTCAGACGCAATGGAGAAGCATAGATCTGTTGGTGCTGTCTGATCGAGAGGTGGCGAAAGTTGAACAGCCATGGCTGCTGTAGACGACCGAAGGTCCAATGACGGCTATTGTCGGCGGCGGTGGACGTGGTGTAGGGTGATTCGGATGCCGGAAGCTGATGATTGCGATGTGGTCGGTTGGTGGTGCTGCTGTTGCCCGCGGCGGTGGAGGCTTTGCCTCTTTCCCCTCCATTTTCTCCGGTGAGGATTTCACCCTGCCACGGTACAGACCCAGTAAGTAATCTCATCGCTATGCTTTTAGGTATTTTTGGGTTTTGTAGTTGAAAATTTTTTATTCGATTTGCTAGTTGTATAGCCAAATCTGTATTTGGATTATCATCTTCTGTCATTTCATAGCCAGATGATGTATTGATTTAGAATCTCAACACTGCTCTGATACCATGTCAAGAAGGAGAGAAAGAGATTTCTAAGTAATTTTCTTATATTCATTCATAATGGAACGTTACATTTAAATACACAGGGATTTACCCTTTACATACATAAAGAGAAGGCTACACTCATTAAGTGGGGAACACAGGAAAGTAAATGTTGGAACAATGTTCTGGAAAAGATTATGCTGTCTCATCTTTTATAAAAGTGTTTCTTTTAACATATTGTCGCACTTGTCAATTCTCGATCTGAGTCGCAATTTACTCACGTCAAAAATACCATCACAAATTGCAAGTTTGAGTAGTTTGGAGAAGCTGAATCTTTCTCGGAATAAACTCTCTGGCAATATTCCGAAATCCATGGAAGCAATGAAAGCTTTGTGGAGTATTGACGTATCCTACAATGACTTGGAAGGTCCCATTCCCAACAGCAAAGGCTTTTTGAATACTTCGCTTGAAGGTTTTAGAGGGAATACAGGTTTGTGTGGTAACATCACTGGGTTACAGCAGTGTGACAATGATTTGAAGGTGGAAAAGCATGATACAAACAGCCGCCAGAAGCTTGCACTTATTGTTTCACTTCCTATTGTTGGAGCGCTCTTACTATTTAGTATATTCACAGGAATGATCATTCTCTATCACAGAAGAAGAGAGAGTCTGTCATCAACAAGACAGCTCGAAGAGGGTCATGTCTTGGATTTCTTTTCCATATCAAGTTTTAGTGGAAAGGAGACATATGATGAAATCTTGAAGGTAACACAGGAGTTCAATGAAGCATATTGTATTGGAAAGGGAAGATGCGGAACGGTGTACAAAGCAAAGTTGACGTCAAATGAGGTCGTTGCTGTTAAGAGGATCCATTCATTTTTGGATATGGTTGATCGTAATAGCTTTTTACACGAGGTTAAGGCATTAACTGAGATAAGGCACAGGAATATTGTGAAGCTATATGGGTACTGTTTACATCCAAAAAACTCATTTTTGATTTACCAGTACCTGGAAGGAGGCAACTTATTTGAAATGTTAAGAAAAGAAGCCGCTCAGACTTTGGGCTGGACCAAGAGATTGAATATAATCAAAGGCGTCGCTTATGCTTTGTCATATATGCACCATGACTGCTCACCCCCGATAGTTCATCGAGACATTTCAAGCAAAAATATTCTACTGGACTTAGAGAGTGAAGCTTGTGTATCAGACTTTGGCACCTCCAAGATTTTGGATCCAAATTCTTCCAATGAGAGTGCTCTTGCTGGAACATTTGGGTATTTTGCACCAGGTAATGAATTTTTTCCTTTCCCTTTTAGACATATACTCGGAGAAGTTGCCACTCATTCATTTTTATTGTTTTTCAGAACTTGCTTATACAATGAAAGTAACTGAAAAGTGTGATGTATATAGCTTTGGGGTACTAGTTCTGGAAGTGATCAAAGGAGAGCATCCAGGTGGCATAATTACCACTCTCTCATATGATAACATGAATCTACAAGATTTGATAGATCAACATCTTCCAATCCCGTCAGCTGATATAAAGAAGGTGTTGACTACTGTTATCATTTTGGCAATAAGATGTTTGAATACTAGTCCTGAAATGAGGCCCACAATGTACTATGTTTCCCAAAGGATTTCAGAAAATTGTAAAGCTTATTTGTAGAATATGCAACAATATTATAAGATGTGTATTTGTGATCTTTAGACTTATTTGGTGATGGTGACCCAAGGAAAGTAAATAAACACTAAAGAGTTCAATGTTTTCACACTTAAGAGATTTTATTAATTTTAAGAGTAAATTACAATTTTGGTCCTTGTGGTTGTCCCAAAATTGCACTTTTGTTCATCCTTTTGGATTTTCACGCTGATGGTCCCTGTGGTGGTAAAATTGTTACAGATTTGGTCCCTGTGGTACCCTTGTCTACATGAAAATACCAAATTACCCTTTTCAATTTCTTTTTCCTTTTCTTTTAATTATTTTTATCATTTTACTAATTAAAATTAAAGAAAAATACAAACCCCTCCCCCCCTCTCTGTCTCTCTCTCGCCCATGGCCGGATATACGCTGTTTGACAGAAGCCAATTGATCAGAGACAAAAAAAGCGGTAATCAAAATGACAGTGGCCGTCGGCCACCAACACCGTCCAGTTCCGAGTGTTTCGACGCATCAACAAGCGCTTCGACTTCAGATACAGAGAACAGCCTCCTGGTTCTTCATTGTGAAAGTTCAGATCTCTTGTTGAGTTTATGATTCAGCAGGACGATTGAAAGTATCTCCGGATTCATTGATGTGATCGGCACGATACCTTTCGTATCCGCTGTTGATTCTTCTTTACTTTTTTCAATTTCGTTGTCCAATTGAGTTTCTGCAGGGGAATCCGGTGAAGAGTTTGAGAAACCCACATTTGTAATCGGACTATCAGGAGACCTGATAATCAAATTGAACGATATGGTATTATATTGATGGAAAAAGGTATACGTCAAAAATCAAAAGGGAATTTTATATTACGCGCATAACGGTTGATGGTTGTCACATTCTGGCGGCGACATTGGAGGTTGTTCTTCAACCGGAGGCTATGGAGAACTGTGACGGCTATGGAGTTTTCAAGAACTGGGGTTTTGAATCGAGTGCAGAGGCAGAAGCTAGTTGGTCTTGAACAAGATGGGTTTCTGGGTTTTGGTGTCGTATGGAAGAGTGCAGAGGCAGAAGCTACTTGAATTTAGGTCACCGGAATGAGATCTATCCATGACCAAATAGTGGTTCTAGTTCACTGATTCTAATGGTGATTAGTTTCATATACAACAGGTTGATAACAGAAGCGAAAGGGAGAGAGCCATCGACGAATGGCTTCCGGTTACCTCCTCCAGGAATGCAAAATGGTGGTACTTTGCCTTCCACAACGTCACCGCCATGGTCGGAGCTGGTGTTCTCAGTCTCCCTTGCACCATGTCAGAACTCGGTTGGTCAGTTCTCTAGTCTCTCTCCTCAAAACGTTATTAGGAACATTGATTGCCAGTCCCGTTGACCTGAAACACAACGATGTAACCTTCCGATCAGCATACAAACCGTTATTTTGCCCTAATATGTGTGCAACCGTTGTATAAAATTTCAGGGGTCCGGGAGAGTGGCGGAAGAAGGGTAAACAAAACCCTTGTTTCTTTGATTCATCTTCTTTTTTTATTTTTTCTTTTTTAATTGATTTAATTGATTTAATAAATAATAGATTAAAAGAAAAGGAAAAAAGAAATTAAAAAAGGCATTTTAGTCTTTTTACTTGGCCAAGGGACCAAAAGTGTAAGATTTTTGTCACCACATGGACCATCAGCGTGAAAATCTAAAAGGATGACCAAAAGTGCAATTTTGGGACAACCACAGGGACCAAAATTGTAGTTTACTCTAATTTTAATATACATTCCAATACATGCATTAAGGGGGTGTTTGGTTCACCGCATTTGTCGGATTTTATTGGAATTGAAATTTAATTCAACTAAATTATTGTGTTTGGTTGGAAGAATGGGGAAATTAAATTCTTCTAAAATTCAATGAAAAGCTCTGTTCAATGGAAATTAAAAAGCTCCCTCCGCCCCATGAAATTAAATTCCCAAATATCATCCTTGATAAAATTCGGGTGGTGCTAAGAAAAACCATTCTGATGGGACATGTGTGTGTGTGTGTGTAAAGTCAAACACACACACACATACACACCTACACACATATGTCATATCAAGTGGGGGTTTATTTAAGTTTACCTTGAAATTCCTATTTTAACTTGGCATTTACTTTCTGTCCCCTTCCTCACACTGTAACACATATCTCTTTCTTTCTTCATCTTTCTCCTTCCCTCTATTGCTATAATCTCTTGATAAGTTGTTGCTCTCTTCTTAAGAACAAAAATCTACTTATTGAAGGTTATGATCATGAATATGATTATCATGGAAATCTTCACATTGAAGGTAATGTTGATGGGACGTTCTATGTGTAAAGGAAGAACTAGGGTTCAAGAAAAAGGAAGGATAAACCTATAGGATAAAGGAGGTACTAGGGATCAAGAGTAAGGAAGGATAACTAAATCTATTAGAAAAAATTTCAATAGAGGAAGATGATTATCAGAAAAATATATTCTCAAGAGAAAGGAATGATAAATCTATAGGATGGAGCTCGATCTAGAATTTTTGGGGGTTTCTTCATTCTCTATTATGTTATTAGAAAAATATGATATCTCTTTCTCATAGTTGACGTTTTGAGTTTGTCCCTCTGGTATAGTGACTCACTTCCGTAAGTAGAAGTTTTATATCAAGAGCACGTGAGTTTGACTTCTTTTTAAAAGACCAAGAAATTTTCAAAATTTAGACCTGTGATCTCCAACCAAAACTCTTTTAGCTCATCCTAATGTAAAGCGATACCTCAATCAGTTCGTCATCGTTGAGGTCGAACTCAACATGAGTATCCGATGATATAGTGTAGGTGGACTCAGATGTTTTGGTTAACCACCCATATATGATTCAGAAGTTTGTGCTTAACCATTTTTTGCACTCTTTGACATTACTCTAAAATTTCGTAAATTTAAAAGGTTTTTTGTTTTCCTTCCAGGATATTTTGAGTGCTTTGTTGAAAATTGTAACATCATTTTTGCCACTCTTCAATCGCATTTCAAGCTGTTAAACAAGG
Source organism: Cichorium intybus (assembly GCA_023525715.1). NCBI lineage: Eukaryota > Viridiplantae > Streptophyta > Magnoliopsida > Asterales > Asteraceae > Cichorium > Cichorium intybus. The sequence continues at coordinate 6,589,312 of CM042013.1, forward strand.
CCTTAAGTTACATTACCACCTTGTTCACATTCTTCCATTTTGTGTAGATTTGATATTTTTCACACAATTTCCATTATTCATTTGGTGGAGGAAGCATTTGGTAATTTTTCTCCAAAACGTTTTATTGTTTTGGTCGTTGCCTATCTTTGTATCCTCCGATACGTCAACCCACGCACTAGCCAACACATTCCCTTCAAACATCCAAGGTAAATTTGGGGCCTTCCCTTTTCCTTTTAGGCCCCGCTAGCGTTTTGGGCTCGGGTTCATATGGGGATTAAGGTTGGAGTTGGAGTTGGGGTTGGGGTTGGGTTGAAATTGGGGTTTTGGAACATTTCAAAGGGTTTCGAATGCTAGTTGGGGTTGGGGTTGATATGGATTATAGTAAGGACCCACACTGGTATAGTGGAACATGGGTGGTGAATAAATATGTCGATCCATTTGAGGTGGTAGAATTATGAAGAGTTTGAGTTGTTTCAAGATGGAGCTTTTTGGTTGTTGGGTGAGTTTGAAGAAGACATTTTAAGTGTGGAATTGAGATTTGAGAGTGGTAAGTATAAATGTTTGAGGTTTGAGCATGGTAAAAAAAAGTGTAGATCATTTGTATTTATTTTGGAAAAGATGTTTAAAAGTGTCATAGTAAGGGATGTGATCTCAACATGCCGAGGGGTGGGGCGGTGTTTGTCGAACCACTTCAACCAATGCCGAGACCTTTTTTGAGCCAGTCTTACCGGCCTAAGTCCAAATTAAATAGTTCAAACTCACACATAATCAGTAATTGCAAAAAATGACAAAAAAAGTGTGGTGAAGGAAAAAAAGACCTCGGGGAAGATCAATTTAATATCAAACTTAAAGAAAATCGTTAAGATGAATTGGCGTATGTGTGTTTGTGTACATAATTTCTTGAAGCAATGATTCAATTCGATTACCATCTTCTTTGATGCTACTTGAACTTAAGAATGAATGCTCTCAATGTATGTTAAGATCGAAATTTTGGGAGAAATGAAGGTGATAAGATTCATGATTACAATAGTGGACAAGGGAGAATTTTGTCATTCATCAAAGATTTACAAAATTAGTGGAATAGGATTCCATCCCTTTTTTTCAACCAAATTTGTTATATAAATTTAATTTCGTTGAATTCAAAATCCGGTAAATTCCAACTCCTTTAACAAATTCAGATTTATCCAAAATAATCAGTGAATCAATCATCCCTTAAGATCATTTGATAGGATGAGTCTAGTTTGGAAAATATTATCAAATTATATAAAATTAAAATTGTTAGGCATATATTGAAATTTAGTAATAGCTAATCATGCAAACGAGTGAAACGACGAAAATCATAAAAATCGTTTGATTTTACGTATAGGATGATTAAGTAAAATACATAACAAATCAAAGCGGTAGAAAGGGTTGTGTCAAAACAGTGAATTGGTAAGTATTTTTCAAATTGTATCTATTTATTGCAAAGGTTATACGTAGAGTATGTAAGAATACCATACGATGCGTAATTGTGATCTTTAGACTTATATGGGGAATGTGACATAAAACTTGTGTTGCAGAAATCGGTTTTGGCGGCCGATTAATCGCTTGACAGTCTGCAACCGATTACGATTAGGCCTAATCGGCCAGGTTTGATGGTTTGGTCAAATGTCGGTCAATATCGGCCATGACGGTCTTTGGCGGTCATTTTTTTAAATTTTTAATTTTAATTTTTAATTTTTAATTTTTTATTCTTTTGTTCAAATATCAGTCTAATAAGTCAAGAAAACTGAAAAAAATCAAAATTAAAGAATGAAAATACACAAATGTGTAATTTTTGATGTGTATCTAAGAATAAAATAAATTATACTTTGTTATTAACTATATTAACTTATTTTTAAATAAATTTTTTTATAATTTAGCGTCTCTGATTAATTCCCGTTTAATCGTCGATTAATAAGATTATCCGTAACTTGGGCTCATCATGCTATACTCGCGGTCCCTTAACCCCACTCGACCGTCAAGCTACCGTTAAACGATTTTTACAACATTGCATAAAAATAAGTAAATAAAAGCACTAAAGTGTTCAAGGATTTCTCAAAGAAAGATTTTATTAATTCTAATTAAGGTACCCTTAAAGCGTACATTCTGCACATTCTATATGAGGAGTCCAATTTTGATAAGTATTTTCATATTATTTAAAATTAAAAATAATAGGAACTTATAGAAAAATACTAGCTTGCTAATAACCATCATCTGATTGCTCCAGGTAAGACACGGTAAGCTCAATGTCATAGGAGACCCGAGTTCGAATCTACAACGCTTCGATTAAGGATGGCCAAGAGAAGGGTTAGCAATGTAATATTGTAACACCCCTTTCTCAAACTGTATTCAAATACAGTTTATATTACAAAAAGTATTTTACAACTCGTGACTATGAAGTAGTCACTAAATTTTTTTTTACAAACTTTATTCTGAAAGGGTATTACAGACTCAATACAGAAAACCATAATTTAAACTTACTGTATTTATACTGGTCCCAACGTCAACTTCCGCTCCTTTCACCTAAGTACATAGCATTTAAAAAAAAACAATATACGTGAGACATAAAGCCTCGTGAGTAATATGGGTTTTAGACCCAAAATATTTCTGCTCAATACTTGAATTAATAACAAGTAAAACTGATAAACTGCTGAAAACTTATTTTCAAAATAAGTCTCAAATCTCTTTGCTTTTCTGTAATTAAAACTTAAAAACATTTTCTTTCTAAAAAACGGCTTCTTACTTTAAAACTGTTTTAATTCTTTGAAACTGCTTTCTTTCTTTAAAACTGCTTTCTTTCTCATGTACTTGTGACCAACTGAAACTCATGAATTATTTTAATTTAATTCATTCAACTAGCTCCCCTCGCGGGACAGAACAGATCCGTCCGCTTGGTTATGCTCATTCTGTCTCCCCTTTATGACTTGGAACGGATTCAAGCACAAGGGTATACTAAACAAGACAACTACTTCGCGACGGGAGGTACCATCCCAGTAGTGTCTTCTGATCCCCCGATTATGTGGGTGATCCTAGTCCGAACAACTGGCTCTTACTTCTTTCTTTCTTTAATTCTTATCTCATTACATCTCAAATTGGTCAAAATGGGACACAATTTATAAATAACTCATACTCATACACTTTATAACTCTTTACTGAAAATACTTTCAAAACTGATTTTGACATCTTAGTTCACATAAGGAACTTCTTTCAAAATACTTTGCAAACTATACTTCTTAAAAATCTGCTTGAAACACTTAGCCCTTGTATAGAGCTACTTTAAAAGCTATTTTCCAAACTTTAGTATTTGCAAACATTTGGAAATCTTATTTTTCTGAAAATACCATTTTGCTATGTACTAGAGAAATCCTCATAAAACTCACCTTGGTTTAGCTATAAACCACTATGCTTCTTATATGCCTTCTCCCTTTCCGTGCTCTCTAGTATTTGAAGCACCTCCTATACATATATCACATATATATATATATATATATATATATATATATATATATATATATATATATATATATATATATATATATATATATATATATATATATATATATATATATATATATATATATATATATATATATATATATATATATATATATATATATATATATATATATATATATATATATATATATATATATATATATATAGTAAATGCATACTACGACTGACTCTACAGTTCTAAGGTCTTATATAATACAACTTCAGGTCATAACAAATGTATAACCATTAATAAACTCATTTTATAATTTTCTCCGAAATACTCGTATTTTGCTACAGTACCCCAGAGGGGTCGTATTTTAGTTCCGACACTTTTCCATGAAATCTTATGTAACACCCGGCTTTTAAAACAAAAGCACCCCTGAAAAAATTTTCATTTAAAACACAGGTTTCAATACATAAAACCATAACAAGGGGTATATTTTAATAAAAACGGGTACAAGTGTATCAAGGAGAGTATAAAATACCATAACTCCTTTAGAGCCGGGCTGCTACTGACAGCATCTATGAGTCTCACTTCAAAGTCACGGACTCTATCTTGTCCCCTACCAGTATCATGCTAACCTGCAGGGACAGTAACAAACGGTATGAGCTACAAAGCTCAGTGAGTAATCATTCCTGCAAATAACATGTATAAAATACAATTATATATTTTTCTGGATATCGAATCCAAAACTCCTAGCCTTACTGGCTGGCCAAATATCTCTTAGCATTTCACATCCTAAATTATAGCCTTACAAACTATAACATGATAACCTTCAATTATCAAGCCACGTCAGTTATTTGCACATATAATCATATACAACTAATTCTGTCCCATATCTCTTAGTCACATCGGACTACACCGTATATCCTGGCCAAGGTTGTAAAAGTCGCTAGGCGGTAGGCGGGCGGTGGACTGGGGCCTAGGACTAGTCGGTTTAGGCGAGGACTAGTCGGCGCCTAGGCGGGGAGTATTAATTGTAACAAAATTTATTTTTTAAAATTTAGATATTACCTATATCCCTACAAAATAAATAAATAAGCATAAAATTTTGATAAATCTAAGTGTTTAAATATGTAAGTCATCAAACATCAGAATGTTTAGACTAATTAATGATATTTTTGACAATTTTAATCATCAATAATCGTAACTTAGCCACCGATTATCATAATTAATGACATTTTCTAAAATTAAATTTTAAAAATCTAAAATTTTGATTTTTTTTGAAAATTTGTTAATTTTTGAAAATTCTAGAAATATGAAATTTTTTGAAAATTTTGAAAATTTGAAAATTTTGAATTTTGAAAAATTGAAAATTTTGCCGCCTAGACCCGCCTAGACCCGCCTAGGCCCGCCTAAACCCGATTTTGACCGCCGTTGACCAAATCCGCTTAACTTGACCGCCTACCACTAATCGTAGGCGGAACCCGCCCGCCTAGCGCCTAGGTGCCGCCTAGGCGGCCGCCTAGGCCGACTTTTACAACACTGATCCTGGCTAATCAAGCCGCACTCTGTGTCATAGCTATATAAGCTGCACCAAAACATTATCAATATATAATTCATAGCCCGCAGGCCGCACCAGCTGGGTTTAATAACCCGATATCATAGCCAAAAGGCCGCACCATATACCTGTAACAAAATCATAGCCAAAAAGGCCGCACCAAATATCATAGCCCGAAGGCCGCATCGGAGACATAACCCGAAGGCCGCACCGGAGTCATCGCCCGAAGGCCACATCGGAGACATAGCCCGAAGGCCGCACCGGGGTCATAGCCCGAAGGCCACATCGGAGACATAGCCCGAAGGCCGCACCGGTTGGATATACAATCCAGAAATCATAGCCATATAGGCTGCACCCATTGGATATAAAATCCAGAAATCATATGTGGCTCACGGCTCCGTTCTTGTCATTTCATTAACTCACGGCTTATCCGGTATTGCCTCTTCAAACGTATCTTTGAACCATCAATTTCGTCCCACAATCAGTTTCCAACCTGTAACAATCCAATCATCATATATCATATATGGTATCAGTGAGATTACTCACCTAGATGCTAGCTGCATTTTATTTCGGTTGTTTCTTGCCTTTGCGTGCACCACAACCATTTTGTCCCATACCTATTTATCCATTTATATATCAAATGATAATAGGTTAATAATCATCTACATTGACTCTAATACACTAGAGTTCAACACAATATCATTACAAACAATGCCTAGTTAATAAACTTTCCGTTTACTAACTTTTTATGAATTTAACTATTCACCGAGGCATTAGAATCGATCTACAGTGCCCCCGAGGGGTCGGAAACTCAATTTAGTATTTTTCTAGGACTTTTCATACCATCATGGACTTATGGTTCAAGTTTGAGGTAAATCGGACAAGCCTAGCAAAATTTAGCGTTTTTGGACTCCCTGTCAACACGCACGACTCGTGCTTAATTTTGCCTAGGGGAAGCACGACTCGTGCAACCCATTTAGGCATTGTACTTTGTTTTCCAGAAAGTCACGACCCGTGCACATTTGTGCACAAAAAGGCACGACTCGTGCCAATCTGGGGATTTCCCTGGACAGTCGCGATTTTCACTGTAGCACGCAGTTTTATCATTTAAAGTGCTTATTTTTGTTCTTAATCACTTAGGGTTCATTCCCAGGTCAAAACCCTCCATAAAAACAAGGTTTTTAACCATTGAAACCAATTCAATTCATCAAAATGAAGCATTAGGGTTCATATTTCCAAAAACCCCAAAACTTCAACTTGATCAAATCTAATGGTTTCACTTGTTATATACTCATCTAATGATCATATTAGAACTCAGAAATCATGAATAAACACCATGAAATTCACTGAAATTTCGAATTTCAGTTTGGACTCAAAAATCCATCAAGAACAAACTAATCAAAAACATGAAATACTTACTTTCTATGCCTCAAATTCTTCAATACCAAGCCTAGACTCGAAATCCAAGCTTAAATCTTCCAGAAATCTTGAACCCGTACAATGCAAGCTCTCTCCCGTAAGCTCAAAATTCTGCACACATTGGAAGAAGCTTCCAAGCTTTTATACTTCCAGAATTTACATTTTGGTCCTTGAAGTTGCATTTCTCATGTTTTTGCCACAATTTACAATTTAAATGACAAAATCAAATTATTATAACATTTTAAGTCCAAGACTCAAAATATTATTTTCAAACAAGTCCTTTTCTGTCAAAAAGACCAAATTACCCTTTGTAGGTAAAATGACTATTTTGCCCTTTTTATTATAATTACATAATAAAATAAGTTTTGGCGTTACAAATTCTCCCCTCCTTTAAGAGATTTCGTCCCCGAAATCATACAAGCAAACGAGGGTAATTCTATCTCATTATAATTTCGGTTTTCCATATCGAATGGAAACATTCATGGTTTTACCAAAGCTCTTAACCATACTAATCTTCGTATCTCGTGGTTATATCACCACTCGCATATCACTCCTCCGGTTGTCCCGGGCACCTTTATCACTTATCTTCCTCATTTCAACATGAGGGATTCGTTAGAATTTATCACTCTATGTTCTCAAAACCATGAGACCCATAGACAACTTTACAATCATCTTGAAGTTCATCAAGAATCTTCAATCAATACACCGCAATTCTTGCTTTTGGGATATACGGAAATGTCCAATAAACAAGGACTCAACTTTCCTTTTTGTCTCACATCAATTTCTAGTCCTTCCGAAAGGTCACTGTGAGTTCCACCATTTTCTTTTACTTGGGGTTTCAATGGTTTTACTCGACAATCCGCATACTACTCGTATCAATTTTGATCTATTTCCAAGCTTTTCTCGAATTTGCCTAATCTTTTCTTCTGTTTGAGATACAATCTCAGGTTTAATCAACGGCTTCTCCCCAACTTCTGTCTAGCAAATCGGCGTGCAACACGGTAGTCTAAACAATACTTCCTACGAGTTAATAAAACACTAGTATAATACCTATACTTATTTACAACTTCTACCAAGGATAGACGGTCGTCTAGTTTTCCGCTAGGGTCTGTTATGCAGATTTCAGACATATCTTCTGGAGTCTGCATCATTATCTCGCCTCTTCTATCAATCTGCAAATCATATACAGTACTTACTAGTACTTTTGAGCTAATAATTCTAAGAATTAATGCTAAATTCAGCAAATAATTCTAGTATCTCGATCCGATACAGTCGTCACCTGTAGTGCACGTCAACAATTTTCTTTTTCTATGTAGTTTTTCACTAATTTCCGCTCTTAATTTCTTCTTAGTCAGTATAATTCTACACTGATTTCATCAATCAAACTGCAATCACCCATATGGTGTCATACCCATGCGGTACTTGCAAAGACTTTACTACAAAGTCTATGATATTTTTCGTCCCATTTCTTCTTTAGGACCTACAACGGTTAATTTTTCCGTATGTTTCTAATGATTTGACTGTAGTTACCCACAAGTCATACACTTTTCACATGTCTTTCAATGTCTTTCTTCAGCCCCGGCCACCAACACATAGGTTTTATCGACTAATCCAGTTTGGTATTGCCCGGGTATGCTGCATATCTGATACAAAATGCATCTTTTCAAGATGATTTTTATGTTTCGTTTGACTTTGGAATTCACATTTACAACCGCCAAGGGTGTTAAATCACTGTGATATTCCAACTAACTTCCGCTACTTTTCAATCATTTATTCACTTTTCACGTTTTCAGACTTGCACACATCTTTCTGTGTTTCCCGAATCAACTCAGGTAATCAATTTGCCACGTTCATACACGTAGATGTAACCTCCAAAGGTTACTCATTCTAATTCAAGGCATCTGTAATTACATACGCCTTTCTGATATGGTACAAGATTTCATACCCGAAATCTCTAAGTAACCCATCTATCTTTGCTATTTCATATATAGCTTCTTTTTGATCAATTAAGTCTTTCAAACTCTTATGATCCTTATACACGGTAAGCCTTACACCATATAGATAGTGTCTCAAAAGCTTAATACCAAAATCATAGTTGCTATCGCAACATCATGCATCCACAATCAAAGTTGGATACATTTCAACGATCCAATCCATCTTCTCTTCTTAGCATCATTGCTAACGTTAGAGGTTCACACAAGGTTTATTCCCAACCTTTACAACATATCTGTGGTCTTTCTACCACTCAGACTTTACACTTTTATTAGTCAACCTTAGTCAACTGACCAGCAATTAAGGAACAGTTTTCTACAACTCTCCTATGGTAACCCGCCAAATCCAAGGAACTACAATGTCAGTCAGATTCCTCAGGCGGTTCCAGTTTTATCACGGTATCATTCTTTCCACTGGTTCTACTTAATCATCTCTGGCATTGTTAACATGCCCAAAGAATATGTAACTGCTGTTAGCCAAATTTTCATACTTGGAGAATTTAACATATCACTTAACTCAGTGTAGTAACTCCAGTATCTGGTACAAATGTACCTCATATTCAGTCTGGTTTCGAGAATATCAGATTCTCCGTAGTCAATGTACATACACATTAACTTATCTTTCTTCTTTTCAAACAGATAGGGCTCCACACGATGACACATTCGGCCATATGAGATCCCAATTCAAAAACAATTTCTTCCAATTGTTTTACCACTCTGCCATCTCTGTAGAGGCCAATCAACACAGAGCCTAGATAACAGGAACGGCTCCCAAGACCAGCTTAATCATAAGCTCTTCTCGCCAATCTGGCAGAAATCCTGGAAGTTCTTTTCAAAAGAAACATCCGAGAATTTATCTAAAGTAGTACACTACTATCACTACTTTATTTAGCTTGGCCCATACCACGTATGCCAACTACAACATCATTCCTTTACTAACTCTTTTCCGAGTTTAAGCAAAGAAGACTAACCGGTATTCTCAACAACGGTCCTTTACCATGGATTTTCATCCGCTCATTTCTGCTTTCTGAACCATCATGTTCATATTTCTACAATTCATGTTAGCATAATTCATTGCTAACCAATTTATATGTACAAATTTCTCAGATTTGCTGGTAGTCATCGGCTTCAGATTCATAGGGAAAATGGTCCCGTAAATCCTAGGCAGACTACTTTCCAGGTGTTCAATATCTTGAACATTCTTGCTATCTGCTATAGCTGTTTCAAAATTTTCATCCAAAATCATTGATGAAAATTCAAACAAGACATCAAGTCATCGATCCCAAGCATAGCTCCATGGATCAAATATAACATACACGAGTTATATTCAGAACAATTATATCGGAGATTATATAAGTCTCCTCACGAGCTTCTTCCATAATCCGCTGGAATGCTCAAGGTACCACTGGTCCTTTTCGACCATTCGTTCCTTCTTTCTTTCCTGGGTTCATCACCCGTTACTCCACATTTAGCATGTGAGTATTTCATAAGGAAGTGATCTATAGTTCCACGCTGGAACTACTTCCGTCCCACACTACAAACTCGAGTAATATGCTCCCATTTTCTGCAATTTCACCTACTAAACAATAGAGTCTCAACTCTACAATGTTCTAAGTGCTTTTCCTGCACTTCTTACATTACATTTTCTTTTCATTTTGGTCTCTTCCTTTTAAGGTTAGACCAATCTGTGGTAACTTCTCCTGAAGCGTCCACTAATCGTTTTCTGCTTTTCTTGTAGTCTCAACTACTGTTCTTTCACCTTGAATATCAACTAAGGTGAGCAACCGATTTCTTTATCTGACCACATCAGCTAACATTGCTCCTCAGGTGGATTTTCTGCTATTCGTCTCATTGCCCCTCGTTCAATGGAGCCTTGAGAAAGGGCTGGTTCGCCTCTTTAAGCTGTACGCCCTAAATTCCTCCCAGTAATACTCGCTGCTCGTACTTCTTATACGTTAGAAGTCAGCAATAGTTATGTTATATATGTATAATAAAAATTTATATACACCTAACAATACATCGTGTCTACTGTCTCAAGGTTTAAGTCCAGGAATCTACTCTATAGACACCTAGTTCACTTAAACCACGGCTCTGATACCAACTTGTAACACCCGACTTTTAAAACAAAAGCACCCCTGAAAAATTTTTCATTTAAAACACAGGTTTCAATACATAAAACCATAACAAGGGGTATATTTTAATAAAAACGGGTACAAGTGTATCAAGGAGAGTATAAAATACCATAACTCCTTTAAAGCCGGGCTGCTACTGACAGCATCTATGAGTCCCACTTCAAAGTCACGGACTCTATCTTGTCCCCTACCAGTATCATGCTAACCTGCAGGGACAGTAACAAACGGTATGAGCTACAAAGCTCAGTGAGTAATCATTCCTGCAAATAACATGTATAAAATACAATTATGTATTTTTCTGGATATCGAATCCAAAACTCCTAGCCTTACTGGCTGGCCAAATATCTCTTAGCATTTCACATCCTAAATTATAGCCTTACAAACTATAACATGATAACCTGCAATTATCAAGCCACGTCAGTTATTTGCACATATAATCATATACAACTAATTCTGTCCCATATCTCTTAGTCACATTGGACTGCACCGTATATCCTGGCTAATCAAGCCGCACTCTGTGTCATAGCTATATAAGCTGCACCAAAACATTATCAATATATAATTCATAGCCCGCAGGCCGCACCAGCTGGGTTTAATAACCCGATATCATAGCCAAAAGGCCGCACCATATACCTGTAACAAAATCATAGCCAAAAAGGCCGCACCAAATATCATAGCCCGAAGGCCGAATCGGATACATAGCCCGAAGGCCGCACCGGAGTCATCGCCCGAAGGCCACATCGGAGACATAGCCCGAAGGCCGCACCGGGGTCATAGCCCGAAGGCCACATCGGAGACATAGCCCGAAGGCCGCACCGGGGTCATAGCCCGAAGGCCACATCGGAGACATAGCCCGAAGGCCGCACCGGTTGGATATACAATCCAGAAATCATAGCCATATAGGCTGCACCCATTGGATATAAAATCCAGAAATCATATGTGGCTCACGGCTCCGTTCTTGTCATTTCATTAACTCACGGCTTATCCGGTATTGCCTCTTCAAACATATCTTTGAACCATCAATTTCGTCCCACAATCAGTTTCCAACCTGTAACAATCCAATCATCATATATCATATATGGTATCAGTGAGATTACTCACCTGGATGCTAGCTGCATTTTATTTCGGTTGTTTCTTGCCTTTGCGTGCACCACAACCATTTTGTCCCATACCTATTTATCCATTTATATATCAAATGATAATAGGTTAATAATCATCTACATTGACTCTAATACACTAGAGTTCAACACAATATCATTACAAACAATGCCTAGTTAATAAACTTTCCGTTTACTAACTTTTTATGAATTTAACTATTCACAGAGGCATTAGAATCGATCTACAGTGCCCCCGAGGGGTCGGAAACTCAATTTAGTATTTTTCTAGGACTTTTCATACCATCATGGACTTATGGTTCAAGTTTGAGGTAAATCAGACAAGCCTAGCAAAATTTAGCGTTTTTGGACTCCCTGTCAACACGCACGACTCGTGCTTAATTTTGCCTAGGGCAAGCACGACTCGTGCAACCCATTTAGGCATTGTACTTTGTTTTCCAGAAAGTCACGACCCGTGCACATTTGTGCACAAAAAGGCACGACTCGTGCCAATCTGGGGATTTCCCTGGACAGTCGCGATTTTCACTGTAGCACGCAGTTTTATCATTTTAAGTGCTTATTTTTGTTCTTAATCACTTGGGGTTCATTCCCAGGTCAAAACCCTCCATAAAAACAAGGTTTTTAACCATTGAAACCAATTCAATTCATCAAAATGAAGAATTAGGGTTCGTATTTCCAAAAACCCCAAAACTTCAACTTGATCAAATCTAATGGTTTCACTTGTTATATACTCATCTAATGATCATATTAGAACTCAGAAATCATGAATAAACACCATGAAATTCACTAAAATTTCGAATTTCAGTTTGGACTCAAAAATCCATCAAGAACAAACTAATCAAAAACATGAAATACTTACTTTCTATGCCTCAAATTCTTCAATACCAAGCCTAGACTCGAAATCCAAGCTTAAATCTTCCAGAAATCTTGAACCCGTACAATGCAAGCTCTCTCCCGTAAGCTCAAAATTCTGCACACATTGGAAGAAGCTTCCAAGCTTTTATACTTCCAGAATTTACATTTTGGTCCTTGAAGTTGCATTTCTCATGTTTTTGCCACAATTTACAATTTAAATGACAAAATCAAATTATTATAATTACATAATAAAATAAGTTTTGGCGTTACACAAGGTCAGATTACGAATTTAAAATTTTCCTATATGTTTTCATACCATTTTAAGGCTATGGTAAAAATTTCAGACCAAACGGACATGCCTAGCTATGGTTTCTAACTTTTGAAGTTCCCTGTCTGGAGGGCGCACCGCGCCTGGAACCTGGGCGCACTGCGCTTAGCGCCTGGGTAGATTCCAGATCAGTCGCGATTTGGCACTGTAGCATGCAGTTTTGACATTTTAAGTCCTTAATCCAGGTCTTAATCATATGGGGTTTGTTCCTTGACTAAAACCCTCCATTAATACAAGGTTTTATTCCATTAAAATCAATTTAATCAATCAAATGCAGGAATTAAAGTTCTTGATCAAAATTGCAAATTCTCAAGAATAGCAATCTACTTCCATGTTCTTGAGTTATGTTCTTAACTAATGACTTATTGGAAGCCCACTTAAACCACATGATTAATAACTGAAATTTCAGTTTCAATTCAACCCAAGAACCAATTCAAGAATACACCCAAAACTTAGGTTAGAACAAGGAAAATCTTACCTTTCAAGGCTTGGAATCACCAATTCCAACCTCAATTCCTTGCTAGAACTTCCAGAAATTCTTCTTCTCCCGTGCTCTCTCTTGCTCTCTCTAGATTCTTCTGCAAGCTTCTGGGAAATGAGAGTAATAACTCTCTCTTATTTATATAATTTATGTTTATAAAACATTTACATTTAAGTCCCCAAGCTTTTCTCTTTTCTACAAAAATGGTCCTAAGACCCATAACTTTGCAACCAAAGTTCCATTAACTTCTAACTTGGCATTTTCTTGACAATTTGGTCATTTTCATGTCAAATGACCATTTTGCCCTTTTTGGTCAAATTCCACTATTCACGCGATAAAACTCCAAATTTCACATAAACTTTTATTTCTTATATTATTATTTCACAAATACATATTATTTTACATAATAGTCTTATAACGTGTCAAAAGACCGTTTTACCCTTTCACAACTTTTTCGCGGGTTCTTACAAATATGGTGTCTTAGAATGTGTGACCACTTCTGAACAAATCAAGATACAAGGGTATTTTCAGAAATTTATATATAACTATTTTAATCACCAAAAATAAAATCACTTATTTATGGATTCCCCTATAATTAAGGATCAGATTGTTGGTAATTCACCCTATCATCACGATTTTGCTTCTCTCCAACCTAGAAAACGCCGGATCCCTTTTGGATCCCTAACCATCATCGACCACCGTCACACAAGAATCACTTCTCCTTCCTGTGTCTCTTTAGTATCGCTTCGTCGAGTACGCTTCTCCCTCCTCGTCGGAGCAGGGCGGCAATGGCGGTGTTTCTGATATTGACCTGGCAGATCTGTCGGAGTCCGACAATGAAGAAGATGATGAATACGATGAGATCATGCCTTTTAAACCGTTGAAAGAATCTCAATCTCCGGTGGCGGTTCTGTTATCGGACATGGTACTGCAGCCGTCTTTCGACAACGACAATCCGGCGTACTAGTTCCAATTCCTGGAGCCGACTTCCCAATTCTTGGCAAGACTGGTGCTCGACACCGATGGTTGGGACCATGATTGCGGGTATGAAGGAGTCAACGTTGAACAAACTCTGGCAATTGTGAATCGCTTTCTGGCTTCTGTTTCCGTCCAAATCACGGGTCAACCATAGCCGGATTCGATATTCAACCGATTGGAAAACAACTTGCTTACATTGTTCAGCTCGATTTTTGTGAGTGTTTTATGGTATTTATGAGTGAAGCTGCTCGATTTTTCATCCTCCTGCTAGATTTTTCTTGCATATGTATGTTGTTATTTGCTACACCAATTTTTTAAAGTTATTCAGGTTGGTTTGTCTTTGAAAACCCAACATATATGTGAGAATTATTCTTTTGCACTTTATGAAAAGTTCTTTTGGTGATCACGCTTTTATCAAGGTTTCTTCTGATAAACCTTGATAATCGGTAAGGTCCTCTGTTCCTTTGTTCTCCCATGTTTTCTTCACTAATTCGTTTTTTTTTTTGTCTTGAGAACCGGTGTGTAACTTTTATGTTGATTGGATAAAGTGAAGAGGCGGCTGAAAGAAGACTTGGCGTTCGTTTTCAGTGCAATAATATGTACATATTCTTTAAGAATCTTTACAGACATTATGATATATTTTTCTTCTCCACACATTCTTTAAGAATGCTATGTATATTCTTCAAAAATATTGGATATAATATTTGTGTTTTAGTAAAAAAAATGTTATATAATAAAGAATGCTCTGTATATGCTTATTCTTTAATAATTTCTTTTATTTTTTAAAGAATGTGAATATTATTCTTCAAGAATATCAGTTTGCACTTGTAAATTATGTCTAATTCTTTGATAATGAAAATGATAATAATGAACTTGAAATTTATCCCTAAAAAGAGTTCAAATTCATGTCTAATTCTTCGAGAATGAAAATGTTAATAAAGGATCTTGAATTTTATCCCTTAAAAAAGTTCAAATTAATCTCTAGGAAATCGACATCAAATGTGAATTTCCAAAAATATTAATTTTAAAATTTAAATTTTGATCTGAAAATTTCCCTGAAATTTTGTATATATATATATATATATATATATATATATATATATATATATATATATCCTAAAAATCCGAAATTTCCTTATATATTTTGCAACAAAATGTCCAATTTACCCTTTTTGATTTTATTTAATTAAAACTAATTATTATTTTTTCAATTAATTACGATAATGTCATCATCATCTTAACCTTCATTCTTTTCATCTGATGGTCTAAAATGTGGTCACACGATCACACAATATTTGTTATCCACATTTGATCCTAACTATATATATATATATATATATATATATATATATATATATATATATATATATATATATATATATATATATATATATATATATATATATATATATATATATATATATATATATATATATATATATATATATATATATATATATATATATATATATATATATATATATATATATATATATATAAGAATGGGAAATGAAGCAAATTGAGGGAAGTTTAGCAAAATTGAGGGAAATGAAGCAAATTGTGGGATCAAATTACCAACCAAGTTTAACAATCAAGCTAGTAAGATTGAAACAACCACACAAGAGAGATAATAAAATATAAATAAAGTAAATGCAAACCGAACACAAGTATGTATATAGGTTGGACTCTACATTGAGAGCTTATTCCACTTTTATTAAATTATTTCATCTTGATGTAGTTAATACCAAAATGCAACGTGCAAGATGTTATCAAATACACAGTGTATATGTATCCCCACATATCGAGCCGAGTATTACAACTATCCAAAGATCAAAACACAAAAGCAGGAAAGCTCTACAAGGTCGTCTATGCCTCGAGTATCTGCTAACTCCTAGTACTCTCAGTCCTGGAAAGCAACACATAATAAAACGTAAGCTTCAAGAGCATATTGAGTAATCATACACATAAGAATATCAACAAGAATAATAGTGTAACGATAATGACAATCAACTATGATATAATATAAATCAACTATGATATAATATACTTCAGTAATACCCCTCAGTCTCAACCATGACTCTTAAATCATGCTAGACATAATCAGCTATATTATTTAAATTTTCGGTCATAATCAGCTATGCTGGTTGTTATAGTCATAATCGACTATGACTTAGATTGGTTATGTAACGCCCCAAAATTCAGAGTAAAAATTTTCGTTTTAAGAACGGGTCATAAAACGGTTTAGAAAATAGAATCCATCTAATTTAAACTTCATATTTAAAACATTCAAAATTATATTTATTAAAACATTTACAAACATTATCCAGCATAAAAATTGAATGCAAAAACTCCATATACGATACAGTTGTGCCGTGCTCCAACCTCAAGCCAGTAAATACCTGAAAAACAGTTAGGTTGAAAGAGTAAGCATGAAGCTTAGTGAATTCCCCAAAATACCACATGATCCAGCACATACAGTACAATCAACCATGGGCTCTCGGGCTCATCCCGACTCGCCTTAGCTATTCAACACATTTTGGGTCATAGTCTCTAGGCTCACCCAGATCTGCCCCAACTAGAACTCATAGGCTCATCCCGTTCCGCCCGTCATCGGCTCAATACGTGGACTCTCGGGCTCACTGCGACCCATCCGGCTATCGGGCTCACCCCAACCCCCTATCGCATGACAACCTCCTCCTAAATTAGTATCGATACTAAACATACTTACCAATCATATAAGTCTAAGCATTCAGATGGACCCACGGGTCCCTACTCAGTTATACAACTACATAGTTAGGGGACGTACACCCTAAGCATACAACACTGCATATCGTGAAGCAAAACTACAACGCATATAACATCACTCATAGTATAGTGAGAAAACTCACCTGATCCGAAAGCCAAACAACACCCCACGCGCGCCTTTTCAGATCCTGACAACGCGAACCGCCTAATAAGGATACAGTTAACTTAGAACTTCGTAAACCTAAACATGATAAACCTTTAATACTGGTACCCCGAACCCTCAAGTTTGACCAAAAGTCAAACTGGTCAGAAAGTCAACGGTCAAAGTCAAAGTCAATGGCCAACAGCCAGTTAGCGCCGCTATCTCCCCAAGATAGCGTCGCTAACTAAGAATAGTCTTAGACTTCATCGCGAACCACGACTAAGTTAGCGCCGCTAACTCCTCTATTTAGCCAAAAACCTCAAAAAGCTCTTAATCCAATAAGTCATGGTCTTAAACCTTCCAGGACCCTTCCAAACAATTCCTAGGTCCATAAAAATCCTAACTTAATCGTTCAATCATAGCCATGCACGCTTATGAACAAGATCCAAGTCTAAAATGGTCCAAAACTCCACAAAACCACCAAAGAGAGCTTGGCTTACTCTCTAAACCAATCTAATGGCTCCAAATGAGGACTTAAAGGCATAAAGTTCTGAACTTTATCCTTCCCAACCAAGGACAACCCCAAAAAGGGACCATTACTTCATTTTAATCCATAAAATCCCACTAAAATCACAAGAAAAACCTTAATAATGTAAAAAGGTGGGCACTTTACTCATAATGGTCTAGAAACAAGGAGCTTTAGCTGATTTCCACTTGAAAAATGCCTTCTAGCAACACCAGACATCCTCTAGGGTTTTAGCCCAAAAAGCTAACTGCACATCGTGCAAACCCACCATCCATCCAGCATAACGACTGATCGAGCCATTTTTGTTTAAAGTAAAATGTAATTAACATGATAAATTAAGATTTGTTTAACCAATAATGACTCTAATTTTAATGTAATTGAGTGAAATACATGCAAGGGTTAAAAACGGGAAATTTGGGTGAAAACCGCACATCAAACGGACATCCGAAAGCTGAAAAACACTGCCAGTGTCCCAGGAGGCATCCCGACACAGGTAGGGATGGCAAAAAAAACCCGAAACCAATGGGAAAATTGAAAACCGCAATAAATGGTCCGGGTTCGGGGACGATAAACAGGGACGGGGACGGGGAAAAATCGAAAAATTATATCGGGGACGGGGACGGGGATGGTATTAGTATCCTTCCCCGATTACCCGGCCTGAATACCCGATTAACCGGCCCGATTAACTGTCCCGATATAGTATAATAGTATATGATTTTTTTTAGTTTTTACTTAGCCCATTACCCATTTATATCTATTATGTCGATTTCAGTCCAAAAAATATTGTGAATTGTGATTTGGGTTTGATCTTGTAATGTGTTGTATTTTGGATGCATTTGGATTTTGGACTTTAGAACTTTAGTTTTCTTTCTGTGGACATTACCCATTTAATTAACCGTTTAAGTTAAACGGGGATACCGATTACCCGCGGTTTTACCCGATTACCCGATGGGGATCCCGATTAAATCCCCGCGATTTTTTAAGCGGGGACGAGAATGGTTTTTTTTAAACGGGGACGGGGATGGTATGACCAAAACCGGCCCAAAACCGGCCCGTTGCCATCCCTAGACGCAGACGTGGAACGTTGGGCTATTCTGTTCAACAATGGGAGGTAAAATCAGAGCTGGAACACGGAGGAATCCCGTCATCGTCCCAGGCAACGTCCCAGATGCTGCCCTAGGATACCCAACATTTTAGGAGCGTTTCGTCGTGGAATGGTATCTGACGAATAACTCTCAGCGTCCCAGCTAGCGTCTGGGACGCTGGCCTAGAACTCTCAGCATCCCGGGCAGCGTTCTAGCAGCGTCCCAGACTTTGCTTAAGACGCTACCGCACCTGTTTGCCCTAAATTGTCATATTTGAGCTACTCTATTTAATGGAGATTGTACCTATCGATTGTGGAAGCCTTGGGGTCGATTTTTTGAGGTTTTTGGAGCTTTTCTAGGGCTCCAAACATCCTCCAAACACTTATAACTCATTCTCAATTCCAATTCAACCACTACCAAATCAAGATTAAGACTTCCCAAACGAATTTAAAAGGGTTTTGGCGCTTTTCCAAGGTCCAAAACATACCCAAATCATCTCCAAACAATCCCAATCTCAAATCAAACCTCTTTTGCATCAAGATCAAGCAATAGTTCCTGAAGTTTTGAAGATCCAGACATGTTCAGCATCTCCAACACAGTGTTTGCACAAGTCCTAGTCATGAGTAGCTAAATCATCTCGTGATCGCAACCGGGAGTAGGTTTTGATTTCTTTTCCAGTATTGTATTAGATTTGAACCTTTTAGATTCATGAACACAGTGTTTGGATTGTTTGCTTTTTAAATCATATGATAGATTTCCATTGCTTGTTCTTAAACTGTTGATTGATTGAGTGTAAGACAATTCTATTGTGATCTTCCCCACCGTGCCAAAACATCCATAGTGGTGTGTAGGACGGAGGGTGCGGATTTTACATAATTTGATCCCAGATTTAGTCAATAGCAGTACGATTATGTCTATATGACCTGAATGAACGCAAAATTAGTAGAATATGATATAATACATTGTTTAGGAATCAAAACTGAAACCGTAAGCGATCACTTCTTTTTATTATATTGAATCAAACTCTTACAAACATTGTTTTCTGAATTTGTTTACTTTTTAAGTCTGTTAGAACTAGTTGTTAACTATAAGCTCCTCGTGGATTCGACCCTTACTTGCCCTAGCTAATTAGTGCGTTTAAGGTTTATTTTTTATTGCATCAACGACTACGATCAACGATGCTATGAGAAACCAATAGTGACGCTAACAAGAGACCTTAGCGACTCTAAGGAAACCCATAGCGACGCTAAGCCTGGTTTTTCCCAAAAAATTATTCCTTTAATGTTGAACTTGATTTTCTCGGGATTAGGGTCTTACACGTTGTATTGGTCATAATCGGCTACGATCATTTGAATCGGCTCACAATTATAATCAGTTATAACTATATAGTTCAGCTTGCAGTCATAAACGCAAAGAAAAGAGGGGATGAGAGAGAACATGGGACAGGAGAGACTAGAAAAGGGAAGGGAGCAGCTACGAGAGTTGAAAGACTGGTGGTACAAGTGTAATTCGATGACAACCTACCACGGAAAGGGACCTAAAAACTTTATGATACTAAGAATAATAATAATAAAAGACATATAATAAGAGCAACCACATCATTTTACATAGGGATGAGCACGGGTCCGGATCCGGACCGAGAACGGATTTCGTAGGAAACAAAAAACCAGGAACCGGATCGAATACTTCGGTTCTGGTTCCTACCGGTTCGGTTCGGTTCGGTTCGGTTTGGTTCCGGTCCGGTTCGGTTATACAATGAAATGTGCTATTAAGGGAAGTGTTCGGTTCCAGACCCACCCGAACCGACCCAAGAACCAAAGAATCGAGAACCAATTTAGTGGGAAATGGAGAACCGAGAACCGAACCGAATACGCAGTTCCGATTCCTATTCAGTTCCAGTTCTGGGTCCGTTCGTGTTCTTCTAGTCAAATGCTCATCCATAATTTTACATATACCTTACGTAATATTTCTAACTATATTGCTCCTAAATAGGCCAAATAAGTCATACATAGTAATGTTATAACTCCAATATCTACGAATATAGTTTTTAAAAGAATTAGTTGTAATCCAAAAAGGGTTAGCAGTCAGCTTGTTGGCACGTTTGCCTTCAACCTCAATGCAAAAATTAATCATATTTATAAATATTTATATGAAATAAAATCAAAATTTTAACCAATACAACAATTAAACATGGGGACACATGTGAAACCAAAAAATAAGAAAAAAGAAAGAAAGAAAGAATGAAGTCCGACTAAACTTGCAAGTTTTGGTATACCACATGTACAACTTGTGCCGTTCAAAAAAACAAAACCATGGACAACTTGCAATTTATTCTCTATTAAACATTATTTAAAAAAAGTTACATGACCATTATTAAACATCCAATTGTTCTAATAAAAAAGTTTTATGACCATTATTAGGCATTAATAGCGAAATGTCTAAGACATTACCACAATGTGAAACTGAAGCGCAAATTTTCCAAAACCGTGGTCAATGATACATAAGTTTTGTTGACTTCAAATATCATCAAATTCAATACTTGACATTTCGCAAGGAACTGTATATATATATACATTCATAATAAGGTCGAGAAGGAATACCAACGTACATACTATAACACAATGAAATCGTCTATGGAGTTTAGGCTCTTGCTTACTTTTGTTTCTCATATACTCTTGATCTTTAGTATTCTTTTGGCTTTAACAAATTGTGCAGGTAAACGAATTTAATATGATCATTCAATTTGTTAATTTAATTTCTTGGTACTAATTGCAGCCAACCATCTGTTTTGGTGTTGATGGGTTCAAATATAATTTTTATCATAGTTTTGACGTTGATGCTACTCTCCCTTCCTCTCTCTTCTGGCTTAATGGCATGCTACTGCTTCTGGCACGCTTTGGTTATCATTTAATTGAAATTCCAATATATTTTTAATTGTATTTCTAAATTCATTCACACCAATTTCTTTCATCCATGCAGTTACTGCGCAGCGGGGGGCTGTAATTCGCGATCCTGGACCCGATCCTGGTAATGGTAGGAGGTTACTGTTTGCAACTGTTTGAGAACCCTGTTTTAATTTAGTACTAGAAAACTTCAGAAAAGTAAAGGATATTGAATCAAGATCATAATTACAACTTGTTTATGGTACTCATGGAT
The DNA here is from genome assembly GCA_023525715.1 of Cichorium intybus. Taxonomy (NCBI): domain Eukaryota; kingdom Viridiplantae; phylum Streptophyta; class Magnoliopsida; order Asterales; family Asteraceae; genus Cichorium; species Cichorium intybus. The sequence goes on from CM042013.1 coordinate 6,611,283, forward strand.
ATTGTTGTATATTTCTGTACTATTATCCTCTATCCTTGTTGAATTCTTCGTTATCTGTATCACTGTGTTATCATTGCTTCATGTTATTTCTTTGTCTCTTTATAGTTATGTCAGAGCTTGCTAATTTACTATTATTTCTAATAAATGCATTATGTAACTAACGATGGGATCAACTTGTTTTTTTTTTGAAAGGCGATGATTAAATAAAAAAGCTCTAGCAAGGAGCTAGAAGCAGAAACAGTTACAAAATACAATTAAAAGCAGAGTTGCACCAATCATGCCAATTAAAACGCCTCAAATTCGACCTATAATTACACCAACTATAAGCTTGACTTTGAATGTCGTCCGCCGCCTTACCCGCATCAGGGATCCTCTTCTTGAACACCCACTTATTTCTGCACTTCCAGATGAACCACACGGTCGAATAGACAATTGAGTATCTCAATCTCTTAAAATCACGATTGACATCATTTCCATTAGTCATCAGGAGTAGGTCATCCACACTTGAAGGAATTCTGGGCATGATTTTCGACCAGCAGCAAACTCTACTCCAAACATCTATCGAGAATCGACACCGAAAAAACAGGTGATTAACATCTTCATCGCAGTCACAGCCAAGAGAACATAACCGCGAGGCTGTTCTGATTCCTCTCGTCCACAAATTCACAGCCACTGGAATTCGGTTTAGAAACATCCTCCAGACGAAGCAATTTACCTTTATCGGGACCCAATTACACCAATAAAAATTTAAAGGACAGCAGCTCCAACGATTTTTGCTGATTTCCCGTCTCAATGACTGAACCGAAAAGACACCATTACTAGAGGTCTTCCACCTCCACGAGTCTCTATCGCTGCCCAAATTAAAGCCATCAAGCTTATCTTTAAGATCAATCAATTCACGTCGCTCCATTCCTTTGCGACAATCTCTCTTCCAGCTCCAAACCCATCCGCCTCCTTCACAAGGGCTCCTGTCAGAGATCCTGCAATCTTTAAAAGACTCAAGAGCATATAATTTAGGGAAAGATTCTTTGAGCGTTTTATCCCCTAGCCAAACATCCTTCCAAAAAAATGTACTGTCCCCTGCGTTCACTCTCCTTTCCAACAGGTCCATGACAGATATGTTCCACTTTTGCAACTCCATACAGCTCTGGGTAATACTAAGCCAAGTGCCGGGTATTCCTTTTTTAGCCATGGGAGCGTCGTCGTAGCCTTTAATCCGGTGAATGGCACTAATACATTGTTTCCAGAGGCTATTAGATTCTACTTTTAGTCTCCACATCCACTTAGCACGAAGTGCAATGTTCATCATAAGAAGACAACCAATTCCCAGCCCTCCCCATCTTTTAGGCTTAATAAGAACCTCCCACGCAATCCAATGAATTTTCCTCCTGTTTTCGATACCGCCCCAAAGGAAGTTTCTCCTTATAGATTCAAGCTTCTCAATCACCTTCACCGGGGCTTTGAATAAGGAGAAATAATATAATGGGAGGCTGCTAAGAACGGACTTCACAAGGGTGAGCCGTCCACCAAAAGATAACGCCTTTGCTTTCCATCTTGATAACTTTTCCTTGAACTTGTCTATGACCGGCAGCCAAGCGTTTGCACGCTTCATATTGCATCCAATAGGAAGACCCAAGTAGATGCACGGGAAAGAAGCCGGCTCCCAAGATAAGATGCTAGCAAGTCTATTGAGCTCAATATCTTCCACGCCAACACCATAAACTTTACTTTTATGAAGATTAACCTTGAGCCCCGACGCCATGTAAAAACAACGAAGAATTCTGTTAAGATTGATGAGATTTGATTCGGACCATTCACCAATGAAAGAGACATCGTCAGCATAAATTAAGTGTGATATATTCGGGCCATTATTCGGAAGAGAGATGCCATTATATAAATGTTGTGATGACGCTTCTTTAATAGAAACACTTAAGCCCTCCATAGCAATAACAAATAGAAGCGAAGAAAGGGGGTCACCCTGCCTGACACCCCTTTTTATATCAAATTCCGCCGTGGGGGATCCATTGACTAGAACCGAGGCTCTAGCCGACGAGAGGCAACCGAAAATCCATGAACGCCATTTTTCTCCAAAATTCATTTGTTCCATCACATTTTCCAGAAAACTCCAGTTAAGAGAGTCGAAGGCTTTATCAAAGTCGACTTTGAAGATAAAAAACTTTTTTTTGCATTTTTTAGCCCAAGCAAAGATTTCATTTAAAATGAGCGGGCCATCTATAATGCTTCTACCTTCAATATACGCCGATTGCTCAGGACTAATAATTTTGTCGATCACGGATTTGAGACGAATAGATAAGGCTTTAGAGAGGATTTTATACATGCATCCGATTAAATGCACCGGTCGATAGTCTTTTAACACAAGCGGGTCTTTGCATTTTGGTATTAGCGATATGAAAGAAGAGTTGCAGCCCCTATTAATTTTGCCCGACCTCTCGAAATGTTTTATATATGCCATAACATCGTCTTTTATGAGCTCCCAGTAATCTTTGATGAATTTGAAAGTAAAACCATCCGGCCCGGGGGCTTTATCACTACCACAACTCTTAACAGCCAGTTCGATTTCCGCCAACGAGAAAGGCTGCTCCAAACTGTCCCGCTCATCAGCCGAGATCCTTGAAAAATTTGGATTAATAAGCACGGTCCTGTTTGTAACTTGTTCATCAAACTTATTTTTGAAAAAATTAAAAACACCATCTTTGATACGTTTTGGATCATTTACCCACACCCCATCTAGCAAGAGCCCGTTCAGCCTGTTTTTCTTTCTTTTACAATTTATTATACCATGAAAAAACCTCGTGTTTTCGTCTCCTTCAACCTCCCATTTTACTCTCGCCTTCTGCCTTAAATCCGCTTTCGTTATAAGATCCAGTTCATCGACTCTCGCCATCCATTTCTTTCTAGACTCTCGTTCCACCTCATTAAGCGGGATCGACTCCGCTTTCATCTCTAGCTCATCGATTTGTTTAGTAAGATCGTCAATCTCCTGTTTGTTTTTGTTATATAATTCCGTTCGCCACTTCTTGATCGCCGCCTTCAAAAATTGAAACTTTTTTAATAATTTAATGTCATCATTAGGGCTGGTTATCTCAGTAGTCCAGTTATCCTTAATCAACTCGCTGAAACCATCAATCGAACACCAAGAGTTGAAAAAACGGAAGGGGCTGGGCCATAATCAAAAACTTCAGATAGTAAAACAAGAGGGCAGTGGTCCGAGTGTCTTCTCGGTAAGGCTATCACAGAAGCATTTGCCCATCTGGAGATGAAATTATTGCACGCCAAGATCCTGTCAATTTTGCTTAATTTCGTACCATCTGCACTCATCCAAGTAAACTTTCTAGCACCCAACTTGTAATCGAATAACTCAGCTTCATTGATGAATGAGATGAACTCATTCATACTAGACACACATACTGATTCAGAGAACCTATCGCTGCTGCACGTAACCTCGTTAAAATCCCCCATCAATAACCACGCCCCATTCCTACTCCTTCTTTCTTTTATAGCTAACAACTTGTCCCATAATAATCTCCTTTCTCGTCTATCAATTGGGGCGTATACATTAACCAGGTTCACGATAACTTCATCTCTATCCCATTTGCCAGCCACGAGAATGAAATGCGTACCTTTAATAATTTCATCGACTTTGAAGATTTTTGCATTCCAGACACAGAACAAACCCCCCCGATCTTCCAATTGCATCCACGACGACATAATCGAACTCCGATCCATCCCAAAAGTTTTCGATTTTAATCTTATCTCCATTTCCCATTTGAGTCTCCTGACAGCTTATAAAGTTTATTTGATTTTCAATTTTGATCTTTTTCACCCAATCGGCTTTCCTCCTGTCCCCCGCTCCTCTAAGATTGAAAGTCAAACAATTCATTGATGACGATTATGAACTCCTTCTCCTTGCACGCAGGTCTTGATTAGAACCTCGATGGGATCAACTTGTAACTTTAGATACTCAAACTAAGATAATAAAAAAAGGAATTGCAAACATAAAAGATATTAAACAAAGTTATCTAAAAACGTAAACCTTACAAATTAGAATTCCACTTAAATTAATAATCATCCTAAATTTTAGACAGGCTTTTTTCACATGTTAATTTAAAATGAAGTTAAATTATTAAGTGAGTACCGACGTATTAATGACAAAAAAACCTTAATATTCTGATTGTTTAGCGACGGAATAGTGACACAATAAAATATGTAGGTAATGAGACGGTAATTAGTGACGTCTTACTTACACATTTTGTAACGCCCCAAAATCCGTAATAAAATTTTCATTTTAAGGCTAAAGGGAGTAGATGCCTACGAAACCATCGTTATCGCATGTCATGTAGGATCCACGTAGGATGCCTACGAAATTCATTTTCTATGCCTCTATTGTGGAGTGATGCCTATAAAACTTTTTTTTTAAATTGTCACATTTAATTTTAAAATAAACAAAACTAAAATTAAAAATTTCATTTCAAATAAAAAGTTAACATTCGATGACATAAAAAAACGACAAATACAACTTCAAATTTTAAAACCTACAAATTTAAAAAAAACGTCACACGAAATGGATAATTTTAAACCTACGAAATTTAAAAAACGACACATCCAACGCAAACCCGCTTCACTTCCATCCTACAAATTATATTTTTCCTTGAGCTTCACTTCCATCGCCGCTTCATACATGTCACCCGACAAATGATTAACGTCGGCAAAAAACCATTTCATGTCGGACCGACGCTCTTTATCCGCATTCACAACCTTCCAGTATTCGATGTGTTCTTGCAAAGTAGTACGCAAACCCGAGAACTCCGTCCTAATTTGTTGAATCTCGTCGGATCCACATGTAACCGACGAGTGTGAGGACGCCGCTTTTGCCTTTCCTTTCCGCTTCGTGGCATCTCGACCCATCGGACGACTTGGTCGTTCGACCTCAAGTATGTCGTCGTTATCATCGTTGAGATCCACTCCTATATGTGCGTCGGGTGTATCGTGATACGACCCGCTTTCGTCGGTTTTGCTTCATTTGTTCATTTTCTTATTACCGCCCTTCCATTTTTCTTTATCTTTCACAATGTTCCAAACGTGCAAATATTTGAACGGTTTCATCAGATCATTTTGGAACACGTAGCTAGCACGTTCCAAAATCGTCGCGTCACTAGCCCCGCTACCCATTGCGCCTTCAAGTTTACGACGATTTGGTGGTGCATTGGTCTTGAGTTCGGTAGTCATCTCCTAAGTCCATGCCGAGTCGAAAGCAGTTGGTGACGCGAAACCAAAACTTGTCGCGCCCTTGGTCTTTACCGGTGGATGCGTCCTCCGATATGTCGAGCCACGACCGTGCCAACTCCACCTCCTCCTCGAGGTTACACATACAGGCTTTGCAAGACCCAAGCTGGCATAAAGCTATGAACGAGGAGTATAATGCTCTTATTACAAATGGAACTTGGTTCCTTGTTCCACGGCCACCGAGAGCCAATATGGTCCGCTTATGGTCCGCTCCATGTGATTATTTAAACAGAAGTTTAATGCTGACGGCTCCCTATCTCGCTACAAAGCTCGATTAGTTGCAAACGGTCGTAGTCAGCAGCCTGGGATCTATTGTGATGAGACTTTTAGCCCAGTCGTCAAACCGGCCACCATTCACCAACTTGACATAAAGAACGCGTTTCTACATGGCCACCTACAGGAGACTGTGTACATGCATCAGCCTCCGGGTTTCCGTGACCCTCGTCATCCGGATCATGTCTGCCTCCTTCAGCGTTCCCTATATGGCCTTCAACAAGCCCGACGGGCCTGGTATCACCGTTTTGCTTAGCATGTCATTAAATTGGGTTTTCAGCATAGTGTCACCGACTCATCTCTCTTCACTTATCGCCGTGGTGCGGACATTGCCTATCTTCTATTATACGTTGATGATATCATCCTGACCACCTCATCCAACGCACTTCTTCAGTCCACCATTGCTCAGCTAAGTCGCGAGTTTGCCATGACTGACTTGGGGGCTCTCAACTACTTTCTCGGGATTTCTGCCACGCGCTCCTCCAAGGGTCTCTTTCTTTCTCAGCAGAAATATGCATTCGAGATCCTTGAACATGCCAACATGCTTCAGTGCAATCCGGCTCGTACACCTGCTGAAACCTCTCACAAGCTGGATGTCACTGGACCACTCGTTGTTGACCCCTCTCAATACCGCAGTCTTGCTAGGGCACTTCAGTATCTTACCTTCACCCGCCCAAATATTGCCTTTGACATTCAACAGATTTGTCTATTTATGCATGATCCCCAGGAGCCTCACCTTCAAGTGCTCAAACGCATTCTGCGTTACATTAGGGGTAATCTCGACCACGGATTACATTTGTATGTATCACACTCGTCGGATCTCCATGCCTACTACGATGCCGACTGGGGGGATGCCCCGTCTCGCGTCGCTCCACGTTTGGCTATTGTGTTTTTCTGGGTGACAATTTCATTTCATGGTCATCTAAGCGATAGGGTGTCATTTCCCGGTCTAGTGCTGAGGCTGAGTACCGCGACATTGACAACGCGGTTGCTGAGACATGTTGGGTCCGTAACTTACTTCGTGAGCTTCGATGTCCGCCCACCAAAGCCACTATTGTCTTCTGTGACTACGTCAGTTCTGTCTACATGACATCGAATCCTGTCCAACATCAATGCACAAAATACATTGAGATTGACATACATTTTGTGTGTGATCTCGTTGCCCGCGGTCTTGTTCGCGTCTTCCATGTTCCGTCCTCCGCTCAGTATGCCGACATCTTCAACAAAGGACTTCCGACTCAGCTCTTCAATGAATTCAAGACCAGTTTGAACATTCGAAATTCTCCTCCCGATCAAACTACGGGGGGATGTTAGCAAACATATAGCTTCAGGCTATTGCATATTAATTTAGATAGCCCACTTAGTTAGTCCATATAGTTAAGCCCGTGTATGTATTGGGCCCATGTGTGTAACACCCGACTTATTAACAAAAACACCCCAAAAATTTTTCATTTTTCAAACCAAATATTTTACAAACAAACCATAAGTAGGGGGTATTAGTTAATACAATACGAGTGCAAGCGTATCACGAAGTACAATACATAAAATATTATACATTCTTCAAGCCGGGTCGTTACTTCAAATACTAAGTCCTCAGTCACGGACTTTATCTTTTCCCTTGGCGGGATCACGCTCACCTGCAGGGACATATCAATAAAACCGTGAGCTATAAAGCCCAATGAGTAATCAAATCAAGTATAACATGTATAAGAATAAAATTCTTTATACAAAATCAATTATGCATTATCATGCAATATAAAATCATATATGGCTCACGGGTTATCCCGCTTTTGCCTAGACTCACGGCTCCGTTCTTGCCATCGCAATGACTCACGGCTTATCTGGTATTGTCATGTCATTATTGTTGACTCACAGCTCCGTTCTTGTCTTTATCAGACTCACGGCTTATCTGGTCTTGTCATATTTCAAATCATGTAATCTGTCAGAATTTGTCCCCAAAATCATATTCATCTGCAGCTGCTCATATAACATATATCACAACGGATAACAGTGAGATTACTCACCTTGGTAATTGCTACAACTAGCGTTCGTCGTTCCTTGCTTTCCAATGTAATCCGTAGGGTTTTGTCCCGTACCTTTCAAACTTCCAATTCTACCCTTTGAAGTTATAATCCGATTTTGCAAACTTCAATCTTCAAGAATCTCTTCAAATCCTCTGCAGAAATCACACATAGAACTTCTCCCGTATGTGCCAAAAATCTGCACAAGTGTTCTCTTTTATACCTCCAAAAATTACATTTTGGTCATTGAAGTTGCATTTTTAGGACTTTTGCCACAACTTACAAAATTAATGACAAAATCAGATTTTTATAACATTTTAAGTCCAAGACTCAAAATATTATTACAAAACAAGTCCTTTTCTGTCCAAAAGACCAAATTACCCTTCTAAGGTAAAATGACCATTTTGCCCTTTTTATTATAATTACATAATAAACATGTTTTGGCGTTACAATGTGCCCTTGTATGTGATCTGTACATATTTACGTTTCTAAGCATAATGATACCCAAGAGAGAATTATCCACTAGCAGACCGTATCGATGATGACGACCGGAGAAATATATAGAAAGAGAATGGGAGAGTGAGAGGTAGGATGGTAGGTAAAGGTCGATATGTTGATGGGAGGGAAATGGGGGTTGATTTCGTCGACGTCAGTTGATTCTATCAAATTGGGGAAGTTCGTTATACAGTATGAGAATATTTAATACAAAAATATCATAGCTCCCCCCAAAACACACACACACAAAAGGGGATGTATCAACGACAATATTGGAGGAAACATTGACGCATAAATGAGGCGAAGTTAGTGCTGACAACACATATTAGAGGTAGATTGTGCCATTTAGTTGACTGTGTCAGTCCGTCACTAGTTTGTCTCCGTCCATAAAATAGCAAAAGATAACGAATTTAAAACGTCAATAACTCACTAGGAATGGACACAAATTCATTGTTGATTTTTTAAACAGAAGTTGCGAATGTTGGATATTTAGCGACCTGCTTCCGGATGCTTACCTGAGAATTATTTTTTCGAGAATTATCATTGTCCACAGAACAATAGAAGAAGCAAGACGAGTAACCCAAGAAATGAACGTTTTACAATCCATGTAAGCGACATCATGTTCGAGACCCGTTCTCACCCTTCATGATCCAAGTCCGAAAAAGCCTTGTAAATCCTGTATCTGAATCCTATATCATCGACTGGTTGTATCTAGACTAAATGGTAAAGAAATAAGCATTAATCTTTTTTGAGTGTGAGTTTTTTTTAAAAGCAACTATACAACATAAAGCATATTTAGAAATTTTTAGAAAACGAAAACAACTTTTAATAACATATCAAATAAGTCTCATCCTATTAAATATATAATCTATATTTCTCCACCTATCAAGTAAGTCTCATCCTATTAAAATAAATAACCTATATTTTTCCACCTAACTTCAAATATTTTTAATGAAAGTCAGATGTCTACAAATAGTAATATATATATATATATATATATATATATATATATATATATATATATATATATATATATATATATATATATATATATATATTTCTCAAAAATGTATATTATTCTTGTCGTCGTCAAGAATTTGCTGTGTTTTAGTCGGTTTCCACTGTCCATCGGCAGAAATTTTATTTTAAATACAGATCCAAATTAATATATATATGTATTCGCCATCTTATCAGGGTAATATGTTTACATTAAGAAATACGAGGCAAAGTCAACAATCGGCGCTCCCTCCATTATTCAAAATCTGATGTCCTTCTTTGGCACGTTACAAGTCAACAGCTAAACCTCTATTAACTTATACGTTATGCCACAGAAGTTGTACATTACTAGATGAGGATGGCTGGGAAGATTTCAAGAACCCATAAAAAGCGTCTTAGCGTAACGACATCATCTAAAACTGTCTTTGACTTTTGAATTCAGTGCCAAAAATGAACTAAGAAGCCACTTTTGTTGCTGCCATGGCTGTTCATCATTTGGTCATCTTCTACTCTTTAAGTTTGCTTCAATTCCTCATACATCCATCACTTTCACTTCCTCTTTGCACCGATTCAAGTAAGTTTGACCAATTTTATCAAAACCCCGATGGAAATTTTAGTTTTTAATGATTAAATTCTGGGTTTTTGGTGATTATGATTTTTGTGTGTTGATGATCGATCCTGAATTGTGTGAATTAGGAGCACCATTAACACCCAAGACTCCTCTGGCTTTCTGTTCTTATAATGAGTCGTCATGCTGCAATTCAACCCAAGATTTGAACATACAGAAGCAGTTTGAATCATTGAATATATCTCAGCCCACGTGTGCTTCTCTTCTCAAATCCATCCTTTGCTCGGTATGATCCTCTTCTTTTCTTGTAAGTTTAATTTAATTGAATCATGAAATACAGTTTCTTGTTTCTGATTAAGCCATTTTCGGATAAAGGGTCAAATGCTAGAAATAGAATTTCCATTTGTTTGTTTTCTATAGCATCCTAATTTCATTGTATAACACAATTATATCAATATCATTCAAATGCAAAGCAACTTTTCCCCACCAAAAATGGAAGTTCAAGATTTCAAATCCTTAAAATTTCGTTTTTGCAGCAATGCGATCCATTTTCAGCAGAACTGTACACAATCGCCACCGCTCCTAGACAAGTTCCCGTGCTTTGCAACTCAACGGTTTCATCAGATTCATCGCAAAGCAATCAAGCCAAGAACAATTTCTGCGAAACCGTATATGATTCCTGTCAAAATGTGTCCATAAAAAACTCACCATTTTCACCATTGTTACAAAACCAAGCTCCACCACGAGCCAACACCACCAGCAAACTGAGCCAGATTTGGCCATCGAGAACTGATTTCTGCACCACCACCGGTGGATCTTCAACCGCTGGCTCTGTATGCTTCTCCGGCGAAAAAGTTAGCTTTAACGGTACTACAAACACCACCGAAAATTCCCCGAAAGGGATGTGTCTTGAGAAGATAGGCAACGACACCTACATTGATATGGTGGCTCACACCGACGGTTCAAACCGAGTTTTTTTTGCAAACCAGAAGGGTCAAATCTGGTTAGCCACGGTTCCAGAAATGGGTTCCGGGGGTACATTAAACATCGATGAGTCGGACCCATTTCTAGATATAACCGATGAGGTTCATTTTGACACTTCAACCGGGTTGATGGCAATAGCAATTCATCCGAATTTCACAAAGAACGGGCGGTTTTTTGCTTCTTTCAACTGTGACAAATCCGATCGACCTGGCTGTGCCGGAAGGTGTGCTTGTAACTCGGATGTAAACTGTGATCCTTCAAAACTAGAAGAAGATAACGGGGCTCAGCCATGCCAGTATCAAACTGTCATAGCCGAATACAACACGGTAACTACATATCTAACACGTTATAGCTCGGATTTTCAATTTGTGGTTTTAGGCCAACGTCATGGTGTTATCTGCTGCTTATTATTGCAGATTCCAAGTGTTTCGGCTGGAGAGTCAAGGAGGATTTTCACAATGGGTCTTCCGTATACGGGCCACCATGGTGGACAGATCCTTTTTGGACCAGATGGATATCTTTATTTCATGATGGGCGATGGTGGAGGTGAAGGAGATCCTCAAAATTTTGCCCAAAACAAGAAGTCTTTATTAGGCAAGATTATGAGGCTCGACATCGATAACATACCAAGTAATGCCGTGTTTCTTTTTTTCGCATAATTAACGACCAAATCTGTCGTTGTTAAGTCTATTAATTAAAATTATTACGAATTTTGAAACCGAAGTCTTGTGACAAATGAGTAGGTCAAGAGGAAATCGCACGACTCGCTCTATGGGGAAACTACTCCATCCCAAGGGACAATCCATACATGGAGGACAAAGACTTGCTGCCAGAAATATGGGCACTAGGATTACGCAATCCATGGCGTTGTAGTTTCGACTCCGAAAGGTCGTCGTACCTCATGTGCGGTGATATAGGCCAGGTATTTAATTTCATTATCCACCAATATTTGGTTCTTAGCAAAGTATACTATTTTAACTAAATCTTTTATTGTTATTGCCACAAGGATGAATATGAAGAGGTGGATTTGATCACCAAAGATGGGAACTACGGTTGGCGCGCGTACGAGGGAGCAGGAGTTTTTGCTCCTCTACAGTCTCCCGGAGGGAACACATCAGTCAACTCCATCAATCCGATCTTTCCGGTTACCGGTTATAGCCATTCTGATATAAATAAGAACGAAGGGTCTGCTTCGATTACCGGAGGGTATTTCTATAGGTCCAGGACAGACCCGTGCATGTATGGAAGGTAAACAAACATTTTTCTCCATTTTAGGGGTCTTTCTAATTGTCAACGGTAGATAAGGCTACAATTAAAATAGTTAAATGTTGATAACTAAGAAAAATAATGAGACTTAAACTTTGAGATTATACTTGATGCAATTTTACATGTTTATTGCTGGGTTTTAGATCTTTTTTTCATTTAAAAAGTCATCTGAGATTTTAATTTTTCCATAAAAACCATTTTACAGTTTTAACTTCCTTTTTACCATTCAATATTAGGATTTATGATAGAAAACCTTATATTTTGAATAAAAATTTTACGAAAAGGCCCGTAGAAGTGTATAAAATAACAGGGCTATTTGTCATTTTTTCGTATATTAATAGTTATTTATGGTTAAAAGTTTTGTGCGCTTTCATAACTTTTTCACAATGTTCAAACGGTTTTAATGATGTTTTTAATTATTTTTCCTTAAAAATGTCCAAAATTATACGTAAGGGTTTTCCTTAACGTTTTTCCTTTTTAATACGTGATTGCAAAGATGAATTTGTGATGTTTGACGATACGAGTTACATAATTAACCTTAATAAATTGATTAAAGTTAGAGATAGTAAAGTAACTTCACTTTTACATTCAAATCTGTCGTTGCCTACTTTTCATACCATAAATTTTTGGCTCTAAAAAATCGGTAATGATAATCAGATTTCAAATATAGCAAAGCCATTGTTATTGCTCTAATCGGGTTTGCATATTTATTTAATCTAACAGTTCCACATTTCCATAAAGTAAACTGTTTGAATTTAGGTAACAAATAAACTTCTTAGAACATCCATAATATATGGTTTAATGGGGTGGACTCTCTAGTTATCATTCAATGGAATGTCGGTTTAACATTTAATGTACTTGAGGTTCAATGGCCATTGAATCATTCAATGGGGAAAAAAATCAAACCTTTTAATTTTTCTAAAATATGTTTCATTGAAATTAGTATTCAAGGAAATGAAATGACAAAATTGTATGAAAAGTGAAATTCTGGTGTGACAATCTATTAAGCTTTATAAAGTTCAATGCATTATGGATACCCTTACTATAAAATATCTAAGTAACCTTCATGTCCCAAAACATTGTTAGATTCAATGTTTTAACCTAGTGAAATGCAAATATCGACTTGTTATTTTTGTGTTTATTGGTTTTTGCAGTTATTTGTATGGAGATCTATACGCGACTGCAATGTGGGCAAGCATTGAAACCCCAAGTGATAGTGGAAATTTCACATCTAGCAAGATTCCGTTCACATGTGCCTCAGATTCTCCTTTACCATGTAGCATTATTCCTGGAAGTTCGGTTTCGACTCTAGGTTACATCTTTTCATTCGGGCAGGACAACAAAAAGGATGTATACCTCCTAACTAGCAGTGGTGTGTATAGGATTGTTGCTCCAAGTCGGTGCAACTATGAATGTGCAATCGAGAAGGTGACAACGGGTCCGAATAAGCGCCCATCTTCTTCTCCTTCGAGGGCAAACATTTTGAAGGGTCCATACAATAGTCTAGGATCTCTTCTTATTTCTATTTTTGGTTTGCTTTTATTGGTTTTGTCTATTAATGTGTGACAAGAAGATATGTTAAACCTGTGAGGTTGGGTTAGCAGTCACACTCCACACTCTACACCCTCACTTCTTCAACGACAACTGTAAGAAAATCCAAGTGTTATATAATTAGGAACACAATGTCTGCTTTTTTTTTTCTTTGGATTGTTTAGAGATACTACGCTTGTTTACGGGTTATACAAAGCATCTCCATCACATAATAATAATGGAACCATACTTACATATATTATATATTTAGGATTTTTGAACTTCATGTGCACAACCACCTGTTCATCAACACGTTCTATATTGAGATGAAGATATGTGTTATAAGTTATCTTTACCGGGAAAGTTGATATAAAATAGCCAATTTTAAACTTCATGATGGTTTTGTAAATTATACATTACTATTTGTGCACTTTGTTTACAATTTTGTGAATTTCTAATACAAGTTTGTGGATTTTTATATTCGATTTTGTAATACCGTGACTTTAAATTTGTGGTAAGATATGTTAATTATATATTAATCAAAGATTAATTGAGTTATTATAGGAATTAGGATAGATAAAAACTTGTCTAGGAAAAGTTGGATGTTGAAAAGAATGTTAGAAATGATTTTTGGCTTCTGCAGTAGGAAACACGGGCCGTGTTGGAGGAACACGGGTCGTGTTGGGATCCAGAGCAAACATAAGGTATTCTATGGAGAAACCCGGACCGTGTTCTGTGAACCCGGACCGTGTTGTGTCAACAGAGGCAAACAGAGGATTTTTACTTTGGAGAAACCCGGACCATGTTCTGTGAACCCGGACCGTGTTACGCGCACAGATCTGTTTTTAATGTGCGATTTTCTTTCATTTTGGGTTATATCCATTTCGAACAAAACCTCTCCAAAACCCTAGAAACTTAATCCTAAACCTCTAAACTCGAAATTGAAGTATATAATTCAAGAATTGAAGCTAGGATTTGATTCCTTACGGTTGAAAGGTAATTCCCTTTGATTTTGACTTCATTTCAACAGTTGGGTTGTTTGATTTGAGATGGTTCCAGGTGGTTTTGATGAACCACCTGCAATTAGCTTGAATTAGAGTGAGTTTACTTGGATTAGTGTGTGTAAGAGAGTTCTAATTCGAGACCCAAGCTAGTGAAGTGCTTGTATTGTGTTCTTAGGGTTATATATGTTAAAGAGATGAAATTGAAAGCTACAACTTTGATATTAATGTTATCTTTTGATTGTAACTTGCTTCAATGATACAAATTCCTTGATTATGATGAATATTGAGTGTGATTAAGATTTTCTTAACTTGAGTAATGAAATTGAGCTGTTGTGCTACAGCTAAAACTAGACAGGAGCGTACGTACACGAGGTGCAGGAGTTCCACATATTGATTCCACATCAGGTGAGTAGTTATTAATAGATTAATTATGTGTTGGTTTTGATGTTTATTGCAGAAAGGAGTATGACTTAAACTGTTTTGAAATTGGTTGAGTATACCAATTATGAGTATTTGGGTAGATGAACCTCATTATGAGTATATATTGAGGATCAAGATGATTCATTGAGAAATATGTGAATGAGATGATGGGCATTTGCTGTCCAATTAAACTTTAATTACTCATAGAGCTCTCAAGGCTCACATATTGCTTGCTAATGTTAATTATGTTAGGTTCTGGAAGTGCAGATCGTGGGAAACGCATCACGGAGGGTTAGCTGGAAAGGATATGGACTTTGGACTTGGACTTGAACTTTGACTTAGATTGTACTTTTGTTGTTCTGAAACATGAAGTAAACCCGGTTTTTGTTTAATAGTTGTAAACAGTTGATGTAAATAGTTAGGACTTGAACTATGCTTTTGATGACAACCTTGTATTACTTGTTACTCTTTTTTGGGATTATACCTCTAATGATATTATGTTTGACTAAAAGAATTGGTATATCCTAAATTGAGGAACCGGGTGTTACAAGTTGGTATCAGAGCCGTGGTTTAAGGGAATTAAACCTTGAGATGGGTTTAGACTTAAACCAATGAGATAGAGAAGTCTCAAAGAGTCTCGAGTAGCTATCCTTCGCGGTGTATCACAAATTGAGTTGATTATACACCATATTGAGTATTATGGTGATATACAAATTGAGTTGATTATACACCATATTGAGTATTATGGTGATATACAAATTGAGTTGATTATACACCATATTGAGTATTATGGTGATATACAAATTGAGTTGATTATACACCATATTGAGTATTATGGTGGTGATTACTAAATGAATTGATTTTCTTTTTCAGTTAAGATGAGCACTGGAAAAGAAAAAGAGCGAGGTGATCCATCAAGAGATCAATCGTGATCACGAGATTCGGGTAAAGAGCATCAACCCGAGGGAGAGCGACCTCCCGAGACACAGAGTAATATGCAAGCTATGATTGCGGCTGAGGTAGCCAAGACACTTAAAGAGTTATTACACACTTATTTGAAGCCTCAAGTGGAGGCTACAACTCGAGGTCCTTCGGGACAACCCCTGGTCCAACCTAAGCGTAGGGAGGACCATGGAGAGATGTATACTGAGGCGAGTGGAGTTAGAGTACCCGAGAAAACAAGGAAGTGCACTTACGATGTGTTCCAAAAATGCAAGCCATACGATTTCTATGGAAAAGATGATCCCATAGCAGCCAAGAATTGGTTAACCCATGTTGAAAAGATGTTCCGCACCAGTAAATGTGACGAGGTGGATAAGGTTGAGTTTGCAACAAACTTGTTAAAGGAGGATGCACAGTTCTGGTGGGAGAATACGTGTATGGAGATAGGAGAGAGCTTGGCGTATACATTTAACTGGGAACAATTCAAGTTAAAGTTCACTGAATACTACTGTTCCAATAATGCTATGAAGGGAATAGAAGAAGAGTTTTTGAAGTTACAACAAGGGTCGAGAACAGTGCAACAATACACTGGATTTTAATGAGAAATCAAGGTTTGCACAACATCAAGTTGATACAGAGGAGCGTAAGATGGATCGTTACTTGTGGGGTTTAAAAACCCAAATCCGGGAGTTTTTGCCGAGTTCCAGATATACTACCTTTCAACAAGTTGCAGAGGCAGCAAAATCGAGAGAAAGGGAGTTGCAAAGACAGGAGGAGGAGAGAAGAACGGAAAGAGAAGTTGGAGGATCCAAGAGAAAATAGGAAGGTAAAGCTGGAGATATTTCTCAGAGGTCTACTACCACGGGTTCTCAATTCCATGGTGAACCCAAGAAGAACGAGGAGAGATGGTGTAAGAAATGTAGGCGAAAACACACTGGGGAATGTGATTCCTGAAACCCTTCATCAGTTTGTTTCCGGTGTGGAAAGACGGGACATATGGCTCGCCAATGTATCGAGAGTCGCCCCGTTTGTTTTAATTGTGGGGAGAGCGGGCATATTCGTCCTAATTGCCCGAAGATGAGGTCTGAGTCACAGAGAGATTTTCAAAAGACCGGACGAGGAGGAGGTCGAGATCGAAATGATCAAAAAGACAAGAGTGGCGGTCACGTGAGAACACGAGCTTTCCAATTAACTGTCGATGAGGCACGAGATCAAACTGATGTTATCACAGGTATTTTTAGCTTGAACTCTTTTCAAGCACGAGTACTTTTTGATTCCGGTGCTTCCGTGTCTTTTATATCGAAGTCCTTTGCTTCTAAATTGAATATTTCGTTAGTCGATTTATATGAGAAAGTGATAGTAGATGTAGCGGACGGGAGATGTGTTTTTGTAAAGAGTCATTACGAGCAGTGTCGGCTTGAGATCTATGGGGTTGTGTACCTTATTGATCTGAAGCCGATTATTAATCATGAGTTTCATGTAATAGTCGGAATGGATTGGATGGATGATAATAGAGGTCAAATGGATTCTCATGAGAAAACACTTTCCATAAAGACACCGAGTGGTTCCCGAATTTTGATACGAGGTGAACGACGTTCCCGAAAAGTACTGATAGTGTCACTTGCCACGGCTAGGAGATATATAGAAAGAGGGGGTGAATTGATTATGGCTCATGTGATTAGTGCTGAGTCAAAACATTCCAAAATAGAAGAAGTAGAAGTGGTTTGTGATTATCCCGATGTATTTCCCGATAATCTTCTAGGCGTACCACCAAGTAGACAAGTTGAATTTGTGATCGATGTCATACCGGGGGCGAAGCCGGTAGCTCGACCACCTTATCGATTAGCACCGTCCGAAATGGAAGAATTAAAGAGACAGTTACAAGAGTTGTTAGAACTTGGATTTATTCGTCCGAGTTCGTCTCCGTGGGGTGCACCTATACTTTTTGTGAAAAAGAAAGACGGCTCCATGAGAATGTGTATAGATTACCGAGAGCTTAACAAGATCACAATAAAGAATCGTTATCCGTTACCACGGATCGATGATTTATTTGATCAATTACACGGGGCCACGTATTTCTCAAAGATCGATTTGAGATCCGGTTATCATCAGTTGAGAGTACAAGAAGCTGATATTCCGAAGACAGCTTTTCGCACGAGGTATGGTCTTTACGAGCTCTTAGTCATGCCATTCGGTTTGACTAATGCTCCAGCCGCTTTTATGGATTTGATGAATCGGGTTTGTCGTCCCTTTCTTGATAAATTCGTAATTGTGTTTATCGACGATATCCTGATTTATTCAAAGAGTCGAGATGAGCACAGATTTCATTTGCAACAAATGCTAGATCTTCTCCGAAACGAGAAATTATATGCAAAGTTTTCAAAATGCGAGTTCTGGTTGCGGGAGATTCAATTTCTTGGCCATGTGATAAATGAAGACGGTATAAAGGTAGATCCAGCAAAGATCGAAGCCATAATGAGTTGGGAGCCGCCAAAGAGTCCAATAGAGGTTCGTAGTTTCTTGGGATTAGCAGGCTATTATCGACGATTCGTTGAAAACTTTTCCCGTATAGCTACACCCTTAACCAAATTGACTAAGAAGACGGAGAAATTTAGTTGGACTGAGGCACAACAGTCAGCCTTTGAACAACTACGAGATGGCTTGTGCAAGGCTCCGGTGTTAGCATTACCGCAAGGAGGGGAAGACTTTGTTCTTTACAGCGATGCCTCCTTAAGTGGTCTGGGATGTGTATTGATGCAAAGAGGACGAGTGATAGCATATGCCTCTCGACAGCTAAAACCACATGAAAAAGCTTATCCAGTACATGATTTAGAATTGGCAGCAATAATTTTTGCATTAAAGATGTGGCGACATTATCTTTATGGAGTGCGATTTCAGATATATACAGATCATAAAAGTCTGAAATATCTGTTTGATCAGAAAGAGTTAAACATGAGGCAAGTACGGTGGATGGATCTACTAAAAGATTATGATTGTGAGATACTTTACCATCCTGGTAAAGCAAATGTAGTGGCGGATGCATTGAGTCGAAAAGAGTCGCCTATTCGAGTTGTATCGGCTCGAATGGGAGTTGTGAGTAAACTGCCAGAGATGATACGCAGGTGCCAAAGCGAGGCAAATGATTTAAAGAAAGAAAGAATGATTGGTTATATAGAGAAACTGGTGGAGAATGCACAAGGAATCAAGACTTTCCAAGGGCGAGTTTGGGTTCCAAGGCATGGCGAGGTGAGACAGTTGTTGCTAAATGATGCTCATTGTACTAGATATTCGGTTCACCCTGGTAGTACACGGATGTATCATACCTTAAAGCCGTACTACTGGTGGCCGGGAATGAAGCGAGATGTAGGACGCTTTGTGGAGAACTGCTTGACATGTCTTCAAGTAAAAGCCAATCATCAAAAGCCATATGGAGCAGTGCAACCGTTACCTGTACTAATGAAGAAATGGGATGAAATCACTATGGATTTCATCACAAAGTTGCCTCGGACTCCTCGAGGATATGATTTTATATGGGTGATTGTTGACAGGTTAACAAAGTCGGCTCATTTTATTCCAATCCGAGAAGATTACCAAGTGTCAAAGCTAGCTGAGATATATACGAGAGAAGTGGTGAGACGACATGGAGTGCCAACTTCAATAATTTTTGATAGAGATAGTCGGTTCAATTCCCATTTCTGGCAGAGTTTCCAAAAGCATTTTGGTATAAAAGCCTTATTGAGTACTGCGTATCATCCCCAGACAGATGGACAGTCGGAAAGAACGATACAAACACTTGAAGATATGCTACGAGCCTGCATAATTGATTTTGGAGGCAGTTGGGAAGATCATCTGCCTTTGGTGAAGTTTGCATATAATAACACTTATCACTACAGTATACAGATGGCACCTTTTGAAGCCTTATACGGTGCACCGTGTCGGACCCCTACTTGTTGGACTGAAACTGGATAGAAACCATTGGCGGGACCAGAAATTATAGCCGAGACCGAAGAGAAGATACAAAGCATTCGTGAGCACATGCGGGTAGCCCAAAATCGCCAAAAGCAATATGCAGATAGAAGAAGAAAGCAGTTAGAGTTCAGTGTCGGGGACATGGTAATGTTGAAAGTGTCCCCATGGAAGGGAGTAATTCGATTTGACAAGAGAGGTAAGTTGAGCCCACGCTTTATCGGACCCTTTCGAGTTTTGGAGAGAATTAGAGCGGTTGCATATAAGCTTGAGCTTCCAGAGGAGTTACGGGGTATCCACAATGTATTCCATGTGTCACACCTTAGAAAAACATTGCATGACCAATCCACTCGGGTACCCTTGGCTGATGTTCAACTAGATGAGAAATTAAGATATCAAGAGATGCCGGAGCAAATTCTAGAAAAGAAAGTTAGGAAATTGCGAAATAAAGAAGTGGGATTGGTGAAAGTGCAATGGCGACATCATAGAGGATCAGATGTTACTTGGGAAGCTGAGGGAGAAATGCGGTTGAAATATCCTTACTTGTTTCAAGAGATTCCGAGGACGGTATCTTTCGAAGGGGGTAAGAACTTGTAATACCGTGACTTTAAATTTGTGGTAATATATGTTAATTTTATATTAATCAAAGATTAATTGAGTTATTATAGGAATTAGGATAGATAAAAACTTGTCTAGGAAAAGTTGGATGTTGAAAAGAATGTTAGAAATGATTTTTGGCTTCTGCAGCAGGAAACACGGGCCGTGTTGGAGGAACACGGGTCGTGTTGGGATCCAGAGCAAACATAAGGTATTCTGTGGAGAAACCCGGACCGTGTTCTGTGAACCCGGACCGTGTTGTGTCAATAGAGGCAAACAGAGGATTTTTACTTTGGAGAAAGACCGTGTTGGGTTGTTTGATTTGAGATGGTTCCAGGTGGTTTTGATGAACCACCTGCAATTAGCTTGAATTAGAGTGAGTTTACTTGGATTAGTGTGTGTAAGAGAGTTCTAATTCGAGACCCAAGCTAGTGAAGTGCTTGTATTGTGTTCTTAGGGTTATATATGTTAAAGAGATGAAATTGAAAGCTACAACTTTGATATTACTGTTATCTTTTGATTGTAACTTGCTTCAATGATACAAATTCCTTGATTATGATGAATATTGAGTGTGATTAAGATTTTCTTAACTTGAGTAATGAAATTGAGCTGTTGTGCTACAGCTAAAACTAGACAGGAGCGTACACGAGGTGCAGGAGTTCCACATATTAATTCCACATCAGGTGAGTAGTTATTAATAGATTAATTATGTGTTGGTTTTGATGTTTATTGCAGAAAGGAGTATGACTTAAACTGTTTTGAAATTGGTTGAGTATACCAATTATGAGTATTTGGGTAGATGAACCTCATTATGAGTATATATTGAGGATCAAGATGATTCATTGAGAAAGATGTGAATGAGATGATGGGCATTTGTTGTCCAATTAAACTTTAATTACTCATAGAGCTCTCAAGGCTCACATATTGCTTGTTAATGTTAATTATGTTAGGTTCTGGAAGTGCAGATCGTGGGAAACGCATCACGGAGGGTTAGCTGGAAAGGATATGGACTTTGGACTTGGACTTGAACTTTGACTTAGATTGTTCTTTTGTTGTTCTGAAACATGAAGTAAACCCGGTTTTTGTTTAATAGTTGTAAACAGTTGATGTAAATAGTTAGGACTTGAACTATGCTTTTGATGACAACCTTGTATTACTTGTTACTCTTTTTGGGATTATACCTCTAATGATATTATGTTTGACTAAAAGAATTGGTATATCCTAAATTGAGGAACCGGGTGTTACAGATTTATTCTATATTAAGGAACATTTTGTGTTTACATAGATTTTATTTTATTATTTTAGTACTAATAAAATAGATCATTTTGTGAATTTCATATATACAAATTTGTTAATTTCATTTGTAAAATTTTGTATTTTTTGTTTGTAAACTTTATCTTCAAAATTTTAATTTCATGAAAACTTTATGTAATTATACGTTTAAAATTTTGGAAATTTCATCTTATGTCTCGATGTCTTCTATAGTATAAAAACAATATAAAGTTTGGAGAATCCAGTTCAGCTAAATTGATTTCTCACCTTCTAGGGACGATGTTCAGCAAATTCCAACTATCTCCAAAAATAACAAATGATAAATACTAAAAATAATTGGTTGTTACTAAACCTAACAAACACTAGCTTAAGTTACATTTCCATTGAATATAATAACTCTACCAAATAACATCATGATAACTAGACTTGGTTTTCGAAAATATTACCATAAACTATGTTGAAGGGTCTTCTATCCAAATACTCGTGACTTCAAGGCCAATTATCCTTCAATATGTACATGTGACTTCGTCCTAATATTGCAATATAACAATACTCACCAACAGACAAGGTCAATGAAATTTAAAGAAACAAAACCAGAGGACCTTATTTCAATATAACAATACAAATGTTCCGACCTAGACATAAACGATATAAAAATTACACCTAAATATAACCTGCAAAAATAAGTAAGTTTCTATACGTAGACTTACTAACTACTAAACATTAAGTGTAACTCCTTCTTATATCATACTTGAAAATTTCATTATACTTGCAAATTTCATTCCAATTTCCAAACATCTTACAATACCAATTTCATTTCAAGATAAATAAAAGTGAATTACCCTAATGCACTAAGTTTGAAAGTACAACTTTTCGAAGGAATGAGAAATTATTGTGAAATACTCCAAAGTATTTCATAAGTGTTGATAAGAAATATAAGTGAGCACAAAGTGAAGATTGATGATTCTCAAAAGTAAAGACAAGTGTCAAGGGACAATTTTAGATGTGAGAAATTAGATTACCAGAATGTACTAACTTGTCCAGATACAATACCTTAATTGAAAAGGAAATTATGCAAGACATTATTGCAAGTTCCTATGTTTAATGACAAGTGAAAATGGTAAAGAAACAAAAATATATAATGAGTATTCAAAAGTTCATATTTATAGTTGAAAAATAGCAAATTATAATGTCAAGTTCAATAAAGCTTGAAATGCTTAAGGTATGGAAGGTATAATTAATAACGCATAATGTACAAGTCTTAAAGAATGTTAAACTGAAAACAATTAAATTTTATAACTATGTTTATCATTCCATGATGTTCTAAAGATTGCATATCATAAACGGATCAAGGATGAGAAACTGATATTTCAAAGTCTTGACAGCTTGTTTATACGGACCACACATAAGCTCAAATGCAATTAGTGTTTTGTTTAAGATTGAATGTTGATCTAGATTTGACCATTAACCTATGTTGACGTAATATGAATTTTGTTTACAAATAATGACTACTATGTGATGGTACATCTAGAAGATTGGAAGCTTGATTAGCCAATAGTATGTGTTATTACTTATGACTAAAGAATATGGAAATCCTGAAAGTGTTGGGTCTTGTTCAAAATCAGATTTCAAAAATTTTAATATGATAGCAACGGAGTAAGAACTTTGAACAATATAAACCATTTTATACCCACCAAGGATCCATTTTCATGAAGACATGCAAGATTAAATAAACCATATAAAGATTTCAATAATACAACCTTTAAAGCCTTTTAAGAAACTCGAGGTTGATGATGATGGCAACAAGACAAACAATGCTTCCTTTATAGATGCGTCCACTAACAATATGAAACACCAACAAATGCTAGTCCTTTATTGCAATATAACAACCTCTTGAGCTTGAAGACCAAATCTGAATTTTTGATCTTCAAGTGAGGAGTACTTAGTATATTTTCTTCACCTAACTAGCTTAGAGAAAAGAAATGAGAGTGAGTAAGAGTGTTTTCAGTCAAGGAAGGAAGAAAAGAAAGATAAGTGCAAGACTTCTCTTATGCATACTCAACTTGAAAACTCCAACATGAATGATTAACATGGAAAGCTATAAAGAGCATGAATTGGAGGATTCAAATGGACAAAATGATATCATTGGACTTTCAGCCGAGATGAGGGAGAAATTGCCTCCTACTACAAGTGGGTCCCACACACTCTCTCTTATATTTTATAAACATAACTCCTTATCCTTTATAAAATATAAACTCCTTTTTATATGTTTTTGCATTTAATAAAATATAAAACTTTTATATATAAATATAATTCAACTATATGAAGTATATATGTTTTATTTAATTTTTCAGTATAATTAAATAAAAGTTATGCAAACTTATTTAAATCATTTAACCTTTAACTAATATAAGTACCATACTTGGATTAATTCATGTCATATGAACTAAATAATATACTAATATTGGAAACATTATTATTTTCACAAAAAATAATTTTTCAAAACATGTACAAGAGTTATGACATTTGACATGAATCATTAAGATTCTAATTTGGTTATAAAGTAAAAGATAAGTATCTAATCTTATTGGTGGAGAAATAAAGGTAGCAAACCAATATACATATATATGATAAGGAACATTGATAACATGTAAATAATTATACATGATTGCAATAAGATTATGAAAGTAGAAGGATTAAGTTGGAAATGTGTTAACTTATAGAAAGTCAAGTTATTATGACAAGTAAGATTGACAAACTTAAAAATATTTAATTTGATCATTTTATGATGATGAGACCAGTATGATAAACTTGATGATGACAAACTTTCAAAGAACCATATGAAGAAAGAGTTTTGGGTGCATTTTCCCTAACTATGTAGTTGAACGAATATTAGAAACTAAGGTTGATAAAGAGGTGATTTGAGTTTCACTTAGAGAACGAGTATCTTGAGTATAAGGTTTTGTTTTATGTATTTATAAGTAGGTATGACTTGTATGAGGATACTTATACACAGTGATGACGAATGCATAACAATATACATACTTACGATGTAAAAGGTATACAGGTGTTGAGTCAAGTTCTCTGATTGAGATCATGAGGCATGATCCGGGATGATTGCATGAGACGTTAGTTGTTTAGGTGTTAGAGTGGTAATATTGTTGAGGTTGGTGATTCTTTATAGACGAGAGCCATGTTATTCTTCGAGTAAATTATTAACTTGAGATGCTGGAATAATTTATTTGACTGAGACACATAACATAAATGATTGGGCCATATCCACTTGATTTAGCTATGTGATACAAATTGGATCAAACATGGGGTATAATCGCTAACGTGGTTTACATTGAGTCGCTTGGTAACTTAGAGATTCTAAGGCTGAAATCTTTTTAAGGATGGAGAATTTTAATACCCATGATTTCAGGGTAGAGTTTTTCGTGTTAAATTGCTAATTTAAAATATTAATAGAAGGGTTTATTTAATATTAAATTAAATTAAGGGTGTTAAATGACAAAATCAAAAACTAAAATAGTATAATTTTAATAAAATTAAATATAAATAAAGAATGGAATCTAAAAAGAGTAAAGTGAAACGTTTGTAAATCAAATTTGAAAATAAAAACACAGTTGAGGGCTGCATGGCAAAAGATAATAATTCTTGTAAAATCCATAAACTTGTATCATATGTAGACATCTTCCTTATCGTAGTATTTTAGAGATTCAACCTACTCCTATGTATGATTTTCGTCCCTATGAATGTTCTTGACCTATCTCGATTAGATTAGTGAAGTAAACAGACCTACAACAACCCCTAACTATAAAAAAATCGCAAATATCGAGATTTTTGTTGTGTATGTGTTTCAGGGTTGTTGTTAAGCTACATGACGTATTCTAGCGCTTCTTTCATTTTGTTAGGACTAATACATGACCCTCTTAACTTTTCTGATTAGGTGTAGAGGTCTAGAACAGAGAAAACAACTGACTTTTGGCTTGATTTCATCATAAAGTCCTACAAACCAAGGAACTGCACTCGGGACTGTTTCTGAAATCTATAAACATGTTCCAGAATTCCTTTCATATTGTTAGCACTTGTCCTTGAACCCCTTAACTTCCCTGATTAGGTGTAGAGGTCTACGATAAAGAAAACAATCCAAAAAAATCCCTCAAAACTAAGGAAAATGGGATATCTGTTTTTGTTTTTAAACGTTTAAATTTGATTTTTGGCTTCTTTTTCTGTTGGAACAAGACCTAATGATGCATTATGTATTATGTGGAGTGTGAGTGTCTAAATCTCCAAAAAAAATAACATCGGTTTTGCGTGTATTTCTGTATTAATAAGAAAAAGTCGAAAACAGCCCCTATGACTTTGTTTCTTCTGTCCAAAACATACAAAGACTTCATTAAGCTTCTAATTTCAGTTTTATATCATTAAATTTTAGTAAAAAGACGCCTAGTGCACCTAAAGATGAAATGTATGAATGATTTTGTTGTTTAATTTTCGAAGTATACGAACAAAATAATATATATTTCCATGATAAAAATACCAAGGATAAGGTTTGAGAACGATAAAATACAAAAGAATTGTGAAATTAGGGTTTTGTTTGTGTTACAAGTGTGTACAATGTAAGTATGTACAGATAAATTAATAAAAGTATCCAAGTATATATATATATATATATATATATATATATATATATATATATATATATATATATGTATGTATGTATGTATGTATGTATGTATGTATGTATGTATGTTGTACACATGAGAGTTTGTTGGATAATGACTATTATATATACACATGAGGACAATAAACATTTATATATGTGTAAGTGTATGTATGTGTTAAATGTAATACCGTGTTTTTTAAATTATAGAGATTTTGAGTTAATCTTGGTGTGATTAAGATTAGTTAGATTGTTGTATGAGTTTGGGTGATTAAAAACCCAATTGAGTAAAGTTTGGAGTTGAAATATGTCAAAACAGAGCTACACGGGCGTGTGAGCCTACACGGGGCGTGTAGGAATTGATCAGGAACCAAACAGTACCCCTTCCAGACCTACACAGGGCGTGTGAGTCTACACGGGTCGTGTAGAACAGACCTACATGGGGCGTGTGAGTCTACACGGGTCGTGTAGGCCTGACAGCACTATATAATGTGCAGAAAATGCACATTTCGGAAAAAAATAGACCCATTTCGATATCCAGAGCTTCCTAAGGCGATTTTCCACCAAATTGAGCCATGAGATGCGTAAGGAAGAGTAAGGAGACTTCAATCTAACACCGTAAACACGCTCACGATTCCTAAATCATCAAGGTGAGTAATTTATTGATTTTGGGGTTTTGAAACCCTAACTTCCATTTTCGTGTTTTAGCTATATATTGCTATATATGTTGTTAGTAGATTGTTAGTGGATGCCTTTAGAGTTATTTGTGAGATTATTGTCGAGTTTCTACGGTTGAATTAGTAGAACTGCGAATTTGGGGGTTTCGGTAAATATTGAGTTGATATTACCGTTTATTCTCATTTGTTTCCTCTTTTGATTTATATATCTTTGAGATAGATGTAATTGAGTTGATTACGGATATTGGAGAATTGATTTAAACTATGGTGAAATAACCAAGTCTAGCGAACAGGAGCCCGGTACGCGTAATTCGGGGGTTCCAAATACTAAGTCGTTATCAGGTGAGTACTTTTATGTACTTGAGTAGAATTTTACCTTGTGGTAAACCGAGTTTATAAATGTATATATATGTTAGGTTGTTATTGTTGTAATCTAATTATGGAGTAAATTATTATCTGTGAATAACAACAATTGAGTTGAACATACATATTGATTGTATAAACTGAGTAGATGTTAGTGTAGTCACATTAAAGAGTTTTGAGTCAAATTGTATAGCCATGAGGGCTATTGAGCTGGAATAGAGTTGGAGTGATTATGTTATCTGTGGATGACAAGAATGAGTTGCAATCTATATTGAGTATAAGAGTAGAGTATGTGATAAATTGGTTGACTTAAAGAGTCCTTGAGTTTAATTGTTACAGGCATGAGAATTGCTATGATTGAATATAAGTTGGTTGTTAAAAATGAATATATATGATAATGTGGTCGAGTTATGAGAAGTACTAATTGTGGTATTTTATGGAATTGATGTTATTAAATATTAGTTGGTATTTGTAAAGCTAATATATTTGCAGATTTCAGAGTTAAGAGAAAGTGGATATTTGCTAATGAGATTAGCAAAAGAGAATGATAAAGATATTTACTGAGAGGGATTACTGGAGTGTAATTGAGATTACTCACTAAGCTTTATAAGCTTACACTTGAATTATATGTTGTTTTGCAGGTATCTGTAGCTGTGATAGGGGAAGGCATGTGATAAAGAGAGACGGACGACTTAGAGCCTGTCCTTTAGTTGTGTTAGGCTTATTTGTTATGCCTGGTCAAACTGTAAGGACCTTTTGTGTAATTAAATATATTGATAACATCTTGTTTACGTGGTTTGAGTACAAGTATACCCATTTTGATGTATTATTGCTTGAAAATTTTTTGGTGTACTTTGTATGAGAAAACGGGCGTTACATTAAAAAAGGATAAAAAGAGTTTAATGAAGAATATCATATGTATTATGTTTAAATAAGTCAACCTATAAAAAGAACAACCTAGTGGTCCAAAATAATGAAACCCCAAACTTATAAAGTTGTAATTCACGTATAGGGGTTTTTTCACGAGTTCGAAAGATTACGGGCCTCGTGTCAAAGCGAAAGAACATTGTAGAGGCTAATGTGAGTATATAGATTTTTTAGTACACATCCCCTATAAAAATAAAATGTTTTACTTGCTATGTTCTATATGTATACTATGTTACTATTCATTGTTTTTGTATGATCTTATGTGGCATGCAATGTGTTAGAATTGTTTTAGTTATTTTATGTAACGCCAAGACACTCTTTTTATGTAATAATAATAAAAAGGGTAAAAAGGTCATTTTACCTTGGAAGGGTAAATTGGTCTTTTGGACAGAAAAGAATTTAGTGTGAAATAATATTTTGAGTTTTGGACTTAAAATGTTATAAAAACTGATTTTTGGTCATTTTACCACAAAAGGGTAATTTGGTCATTTGACCATGTGAAGGACCAAATATGAAAAATATTGTTGTTGTGGCAAATGTATAAAGAATGAAAGTTTTATTGTAATAAAACTTGATTGTTGTGGCAAAAGTCCAAGAAAATGAACTTAGGGACTAATTTTGTAAAAATTTGAGGTATAAATAGGAGAGTTGACTCTCCTATTGTGGTTGAACGTTTGAGAAGGATCGGGGATGATTTCTTGCATATGAATTCTGGAAATTTACAAGAAATGAAGCAAGAAATCGGAATTATATCTTGGAATTAAAGATTTGAAGCAAACAAGGTTAGTAAATTGACTTTTTAGTCAAATCCTTGAATGTGTTCTTGGTGGATTCATGTGGGATGAACTGAAATCTGTAATTTCAGTTTATTCCATGATGTTTATATGATTTCTAAGCTTGATACATGTTCATATGATAAGAACATGCAATTGAAACAAGAGAATTTGATGATTTGGTGAATTTTGGGGTTTTTGGCTCAAGAACCCTAATTCATGCATTTGGATGATTTAGTTTATATAAATGGGTTTGAATGAGTCTCATATGTTATATTTGATGAAAAGAATCAGTAGTAGTAGTTAATTTCAAAACAATTTCAGTTTTGTGCAAAAATGTGAAAAACGTGAATAGTTTGAAAATGGCTGGAATCATTGATTCCAATGGTCCAAAACTCATGTAAATGAAAGGGTTTTGCCATATAATGATACCCAATTGATTAAGAAATGGAATAAGAACTTAATACATGAAAACAGGAAGCTAAAGTGCAAAAATCGGACTAAACTGGGGGTCTGCAGCAAGAGCACGGGTGGTGCTCTTTTGGCACGGGTCGTGCTCCCCCTGCAGAGTGAAAGTGTGTTGCTAAAAGTCCATGCACGAGTCGTGCTCTTTATAGGGCAAAATTTGCACGAGTCGTGCACTTGCTCAGGGGCTTTTGAAGTTTTGAATTTGATGCTAGGCATGTCCGATCGACTTCAAACTTTAACTACAAGTCCATGATGGTTTGAAAAGTCTTGGAAAAATATAAAATTGAGAATACGACTCTCCATGGGTACTGTAGAACAATACATGTATACCGGAGAAGTATAAAAGTTCTAGAAAGATGATAAAGGAATGTTTATCATCTAAATATGATTTGTAGTTGTATTACATTGGACTCTTGTGTAGTAGAGTCAACTGAAATGGTGGTTAACCTATAATCATTTGGTATATACATAAATGAATAGGTATCGGACAAGTGTATTGATAAACATGAGAAAGAAGACAAAGGCTAACGGGATACAATTGCAGCAAGTATCCAGGTGAGTAATCTCACTGATATCATATATGATATATGATGATTGAATTGTTACAGGTTGAAACAGCTTCGAGGGACGAAAACGACAAGTGTTAAAATATATGTAAAAGACAAGACCAGATAAGCCGTGAGTCATTGCGATGACAAGAACGGAGCTATGAGTCAATACATATATATATATATATACACTATGATATGACAAGACCAGATAAGCCGTGAGTCTATAATAGACAAGAACGGAACTGTGAGTCAATATATCTATGTAAACTGTTATATAGACAACAGCGGGCTAACCCGTGAGTCTAGGCAACAGCGGGCTAACCCGTGAGCCACAGTTTATTCTGAGGAGTTAAATTTATATAGACAACAGCGGGCTAACCCGTGAGTCTAGGCAACAGCGGGCTAACCCGTGAGCCAAGGCAACAGCGGGCTAACCCGTGAGCCATATTTGATTCTGATACAAGCTGTTAATAGATGGTGCGGCCACTTATGGCTATGATATTGGATGCTATATCCAACCGGTGCGGCCTATACGGCTATGATATTATTACAGGTACATGGTGCGGCCTTTTGGCTATGATATCGGGTTATTGAACCCAGCTGGTGCGTCCTGCGGGCTATGATTTATATATTGAGATTGTTTTGGTGCAGCTTATATAGCTATGACACAGGGTGCGGCTTGAATAGCCATGAAATACGATGTAGTCCATTGTGACTAAGAAATATGGGACAAAAACGATAGATATGATTATCTGTGCAAATAACTGATGTGATTTGATAATTGCAGGTTGTAATGAAGTAGCCTGTAAGGCTACGAAATTAGGATGTGAAATCCTAAGAGATATATGGTCAGCCAGTAAGGCTATGGGTTTAGATTCGATATCCAGACAGATATACGAATATATTTGATACTTGTTATTTGCAGATACAATTACCCACTGAGCTTTGTAGCTCATACCGTTTGTTAAATGTCCCTGCAGGTTAGCATAACCCTGGTAAGGGTAAGGATAAAGTCTGTGACTCAAGAAGTGGACTTGTAGATGCTGTCAGTAGCAGCCCGACTTTAAAGGAGATTTGGTATTTATACTCTCCTTGATACGCTTGTACCCGTTTTTATTAAAATATACCCCTTTGTTTATGGTTTTAAGTACTGAAACCTTTGTTAAAAAAGAAAAATTTTCAGGGGTGTTTTTGTTTTAAAAGTCGGGTGTTACAAGTTGGTATCAGAGCCGTGGTTTAAGTGAACTAGGTGTCTATAGAGTAGATTCCTGGACTTAAACCCTGAGATAGTAGACATGATGCATAGTTAGGTGTATATAGTTGTTATTATACATATATAACCTAACTGTTGCTGACTTCTGACGTATAAGAAGTATGAACTGTGAATCTTTTTGGAAGACATTTAGGGCGTGAAGCTCTAGGAAATGGACTAGCCCTTTTCGCAAGACTCCGTTATATGAGGAGCAAAAAGGGGACGAATAGCAGAAATCCACATGATGAGCAATATTAGCTGATGTGGTCAGATAAAGAAATCGGTTGCTCACCTTGGTTGATATTCAAGGTGAAAGAACGGTATTTGAGACTACAAGAAAAGCAGAAAATATTGGTGGACTTCTCAGAAGAAGTTAAAACGATTCAGGTCTAGCCTTGAAGGGAAGAGACCAAAACGAAAAGATGATGTGATGTAAGAAGTGCAGGAAAAGCACTTAGAACATTTTAGAGTTGAGACTCTACCGTTGACAAGATGAAATTACAGAAAATAGGAGCATATCGCTCGAGTTTGTTGTATGGGACAGAAGTGGTTCCAGCGTGGAACTATAGATCACTTCCTTATGAAATACTCACATGCTAAATGTGGAGTAACGGGTGATGAACCCAGGAAGGAAAGAAGAAATGAATGGTTAAAAAGAACCAGCGGTACCTTGAGCATTCCAGCAGATTGTGGAAGAAGCTCCTGAGGAGACTGATATGATCTCCGATATAATTGTTCTGAATATAACTCGTGTACGTTATATTTGATCCATGGAGCTATGCTTTGGATCGGTGACTTTGATGTCATGTCAGAATATTTCATCAACGATTATGGATGAAATGTTGAAAGTAGCTATAGCAGTTAGCAAATATGTTCAAGATATTGAACACCTGGAAGGTAGTTTGCTTAGGATTTACGGGACCATTTTTCCCTATAAATCTGAAGCCGATGACTACCAGTGAATTTGAAGTAATTGAGCATATGAATTGGTTAGCAATGAATTATGCTAACATGAATTGTAGAAATAAGAATAGTATAGTTCTTAAAACAGAAATGAAACGGATGGAAATCCATGGTAAATGACCGTTGTTGAGAATACCGGTTATTTTCTTTGCTTAAACTCGGAAAAGAGTTAGTAAAAGAATGATGTTGTAATTGGCATACATGGTATTGGCCAAGTTAAATAAAGTAGTGATAGTAGTGTACTACTTTAAATAAATTTTCGGATGTTTCTTTTGATAAGAACTTCCAAGATTTCTGCCAGATTGGAGAGAAGAGTTTATGATTAAACTGATTTTGGGAGCCGTTTTTGGTATACGGGCTCTGTATTGATTTGCATCTGTAGAGATGGCAGAGTTGGAAAATAAATAGAAGAAATTCTTGAATTGGGATCTCTTATGGCCGTATGTGTCATTGTATAGAGCCCTATCTTGTTTGAAAAGAAGAAAGACAAATTGATGCATATGTGCATTGACTATTGAGAATCTGATATTCTCGGAACCAGATTGAAAATGAGGTACATTTGTACCAGACATTGGAGTTAATTCACTAAGTTAAGTGATTTGTAAAATTCTCCAAGTATGAAAATTTAGCTAAAAGAAGCTTTATATTCTTTGGGCATGTAAATAATGCCAGAGATGATAAAGCAGATTCAGTGGAAATGATGTCGTGATTAAACAGAAATCGCCTTGGAATTTGACTGAAATTAGTAGTTTTCTTGGATTGGCGGGTTATTATAGGAGAGTTGTGGAAAGCTGCTCCTTGATTGTTGTTCAGTTGACTAAGGTTGACTAATAAAAGTATAAAGTTTGAGTGGGTAGAAATACCACACGCATCTTGTAAAGGTTTGGAATAAACCTGGTATGAACCTCTGACATTAGCGTTGGTGCTAAGCGGAGAAGATAAATTGAATTATAGAAATGCATCCAGATTTGACTGTAGATGCATGATGTTGCAGTAACAACTATGATTTTGGTATTGAAGCTTTGGAGACACTATTTGTATGGTGTAAAGCTTACTGTTTGTATGGATCATAAGAGTTTGAAATACTTAATTGATCAAAAAGAAGCTAGATATGACATAAAAAAAAGATAGATGGGTTACGTAGAGATTTCGGGTATGAAATCTTGTACCATCTCGAAAAAGGACAGATGTGGCTATAAATGCCTTGAATTGAAAAGAGTAACTTTTGAAGGTTACATCCACATGTATGAGTGTGGCAAATTCATTACCTGAGTTGATTCGAGTAGCACAGAAAGAAGTGTGCAAATCTGAAAACAAGAAAAATGAATGAATGATTGAAGATTAGATGAAGCTAGTTGGAAATCACAATGATTCAAAACCAGTGGTGGTTGTGAATGTGAATTCCAAAGCAAAGTGAAACATGAAAATCATCTTGAAAAGATGCATTTTGTACTAGATATGCCGTATACCGGAGCAATACCAGACTGGATAGATCGATAAAACCTATGTGTTGGTGGCCGGAACTGAAGAAAGATATTGAAAGACACATAAAAAGTATTTGACTTGTACGCAAAGTAAAGTCAAACCGTTAGAATCGTGCGAAGAAATTTAACCGTGGTTGGCCCAGAGAAGAAAATGGGACAACATTGTGATAGACTTTGCAATAAAGTCTTTGCAAGTATCGTATATTGATGAACAAAATGATCTGATGATTTAGACTTTAGAAGATGTGCTTGAAAAGTGCACAGCAGACCCTAGTAGAAGATGAGAAGGTTGTCTATCTTGGATAGAAATTTCAAGAAATAGCAGCCTGCATGCTAATAGTTTGATGATTCACATGAAGAATGGTATGGAATACCATGTTATCCTCCGATTTATTGGATTGAAGATGTGATAAAGCCGTTGGCTAGATCCTAGATGCTTGCACAAACTGAAGAAAAGAGTTGATGAGTACGAACGAATTTGAAGAATGGTTAAGAAATTGTAAAGTGGTATGTAGATTACCGAATATAAACCTTTGAAATTCCACGTAAAGGAATATAGTAGCCTTGAAAGTAATCCTTTGGAAAGGTTAAAAATTTGTTTGAGACGACAAGAAAGAAATTATGTAGTAATAATTTCCAACAAATCCCTTATGACGAGATGAAGATAAATAAGTAGATAAGGTACCCGGGTCAACCGGAGGAATGATATGCGAATTGTGATTTAATCACAAGATCAGAAGACTAGTATGGTTAAGTGCTTAAGTAATACCATAGAGATTCCGACATGACGTGGAAGACCGAAAGCAAAATGAGGGAGACATAACCTCAACTCCTTGTATGATTTCGGGGACGAAATCTTTTGAAGGAGGGGAGAATTTGTAACGCCAAGACACTCTTTTTATGTAATAATAATAAAAAGGGTAAAAAGGTCATTTTACCTTGGAAGGGTAAATTGGTCTTTTGGACAGAAAAGAATTTAGTGTGAAATAATATTTTGAGTTTTGGACTTAAAATGTTATAAAAACTGATTTTTGGTCATTTTACCACAAAAGGGTAATTTGGTCATTTGACCATGTGAAGGACCAAATATGAAAAATATTGTTGTTGTGGCAAATGTATAAAGAATGAAAGTTTTATTGTAATAAAACTTGATTGTTGTGGCAAAAGTCCAAGAAAATGAACTTAGGGACTAATTTTGTAAAAATTTGAGGTATAAATAGGAGAGTTGACTCTCCTATTGTGGCTGAACGTTTGAGAAGGATCGGGGATGATTTCTTGCATATGAATTCTGGAAATTTACAAGAAATGAAGCAAGAAATCGGAATTATATCTTGGAATTTAAAGATTTGAAGCAAACAAGGTTAGTAAATTGACTTTTTAGTCAAATCCTTGAATGTGTTCTTGGTGGATTCATGTGGGATGAACTGAAATCTGTAATTTCAGTTTATTCCATGATGTTTATATGATTTCTAAGCTTGATACATGTTCATATGATAAGAACATGCAATTGAAACAAGAGAATTTGATGATTTGGTGAATTTTGGGGTTTTTGGCTCAAGAACCCTAATTCATGCATTTGGATGATTTAGTTTATATAAATTGGTTTGAATGAGTCTCATATGTTATATTTGATGAAAAGAATCAGTAGTAGTAGTTAATTTCAAACAATTTCAGTTTTGTGCAAAAATGTGAAAAACGTGAATAGTTTGAAAATGGCTGGAATCATTGATTCCAATGGTCCAAAACTCATGTAAATGAAAGGGTTTTGCCATATAATGATACCCAATTGATTAAGAAATGGAATAAGAACTTAATACATGAAAACAGGAAGCTAAAGTGCAAAAATCGGACTAAACTGGGGGTCTGCAGCAAGAGCACGGGTGGTGCTCTTTTGGCACGGGTCGTGCTCCCCCTGCAGAGTGAAAGTATGTTGCTAAAAGTCCATGCACGAGTCGTGCTCTTTATAGGGCATGTTGAAAAATGTTTTTGTATGTGACCATCATTGAAATAAGATGAACTGTTTTTTATTATCTAACAAATATTATCAGTTCATTTCAGGTTGCGTGGATTCAAGATTAAAAACGAGAAAATAAGAAAATAATTTAAAAAAAAAAGGAATTGGAGTTAAATTTATCATTTATTAAACTTGATTATTGAGGAATAGTTATTTTAATTATTTTCTAAATAATTGGTTTTGATAAAAGATGCAATTTAATGGAAAAAGAATTTTAAAGCCTAAAACAAAGAAAAATATAAATAAAATTAAATTAAATCTATTTAAAATGAATTTTTGGAAATATATTTTCTAAATAATTTATTTTATTAGACTTAATTAATTTTATAAATTAAAAATGATTTTTCTTAATTTATTTGAATTTATTTCGGATTTTAAATCATTTTTAAACATAAAAACCAAAGGAATCGGACTGAAATAGTGCAAGCCCAAAGCGCCGGCCCAGCTCCAAGTCCAGCCCATCCCGCTCCAGCCCATTCTCCGGAGCCCAAGATCCATCAGCCGCTCCAGATCCGGAACCCGCCAAACCGACCCGGATCCACTTCTCCTCACATCAGATCCGCGCACCAGATCCGGCTGTCCGACCCACCGACCCGACCCAAAGTCCGCGTGTTTCTGATGAAATATTTACAATTTTGGTCCCTGAACTTCCGAAAACCTTCAAAAACAACCCAAAACCCTTTAAAATTCATATATAAACCATTTCATCACCATTTCTTTCATTTTTACCACCAAAAATTCACCAAATCCTCTCCAACTTCCACCATCTTATTTCCAACTTCCAAACACTCTCCAAAACACCAAGAACACACACCAAAAACACCAAGAACACACACCAAAAACACCAAGAACACCAAGAAAAACACCAAGAACACCAAGATCAACACCAAGAACACCAAGATCACCAAGATCATCAAACAAGAACAAATAGAGACACAGTCTATTAGAAATCCAGTCCAACCCTAAGCCAGTTCAGTCAATTTATTTGACGAACCTACTTGATAGACCAGTCGTTCCACAGTCCTGTTGTAAACCAGTTCAGTCAATCTATTGACGAACCTACTTGATATATATATATATATATATATTTATATAATTATAGTCATTTACATTATTTATCGTTTTATGTCTTTTAATTATAGTCATTTATATTATTTATCGCTTTAAGTCATTTAATTACTGCAATTTATATTATTTATATATCTTTCACACAGTAAACGGTGCAAACCTTTATTTGTGGCGATTAGATTATATATTTTTATTCCGCAACTTTTATTATTTATTCCGCATATTATCATTTTAATTTATATATCTGTCACACATTAAACGGTGCGAACCTTTATTTGTGGTGATCATTATATTTTATTTTCAACAATTGGTATCAGAGCTCGTGTGATTTATATTGAAATTTTTGTTGAAAAACTTTTGGTTAGCGTTTATATAAACCTTCCATAAGTGTTTCTTTGAATATTTCATTTTAATATCACTTGTTAAAAATCCTTCTTTTTAAATTAAAATTAAAAATCTTAAAAACATGTCTTCTGCTAATTATTCTAATATGAATTCAGTTTCAATTGCCAACAGCTTAGGATCTGGTTCACGGGCACCCATACTTATACCTGAAGAGTATAATTCGTGGGTTGGCCGTATGAATCTTCATCTTAACTCCATAAGTGAAAATGTTTGGAAATGTGTAGAAGGAACATATACTACTCCAGAGGATTTGTCTACCCTTGCTACAACTCAAGCAACTCTTGATGAAACCGAGAAAAGGTTGAATCTCCAAGCCAAAAAGGAGCTTGTGTCCGGAATTCCCCACAGTATTTTAAGTCAAATGGATGACATAATACTGTTGACTGCGAATCAAATTTGGGAAAACTTAAAAAACCGTTTTTGTGGAAATCAAAGAATTATTGGAAATAAAAGAACATCTGTTTTAAATGAATTCGATAATTTCAAGATGCTTTCATCAGAAACCATCCATGATGCACATGATAGGTTCAATTTTATCATGGTAAAATTGAATAACTTGGGCATCAAAAAGACACAACACGAGATCAATCTCAAATTTCTAAACAATCTTTACGAAAGCTGGAAGATGGTTAAACTCATCATTCAGGGAAATTCTGCCATTCATACGGAAACTCTATACAATTTGTACGGAGAACTTCAATCGTATGAATCCTCGGTTGACCCACCAACCTCTACAGCTTTTGGAGGACCACTTGCTCTCGTTTCCACATCAAACCAAAACCAAACACTTTTTCATGAACAAAACCCCAATCATTTTAATCAAACATCTTTTCAAAATCAATCATTTTTGAACAATTCTTTTGATCAATCTGATTTAAATGATGAAGCAGACTACCAACAATTGTGTGCTTTGGTTGCAAATACAAATCTACAAAGATTTATTCCAAATTACGGTCAATCGAATTTTAAACCAAATTTTCAAAACCGACCACAATTTGGACAAAATAATTCCGGATTTCGACCAAGACCACAATTTGGTCAAAACAACCAAGGTTTTCAACCAAGACCTCATTTTGGACAAAATTCGCAAAGACCCTCTTTCCAAAATAACTCAAACCAGGGATTTCAAAACAATCCCAACTCAAATCATCAAAACTATAACCAAAACAACGGTCTTCAAAACCAAAACCTGGGATTCCAAAATCAAGGATACAATAATCAAAATAATGGTTTTTCAAACAACCAAAATCTTGGATTCCAACAAAACTCCTCCCAATCTTCCCAACAAATCCAAACTCAAGCACCGGAACGACTTCCAATCAAAAGTCAAAAGGAAGAAAGTGATGAAGAAGTGATTATCTGTCATAATTGCAAAGGAACTAATCACTACGCAAGAGAGTGCCGAGCCAAAAACAAGACAAAAATCAAAGACTCGGCATACTACGCTCAAAAAGCAGATGAGTTAAAGAAAAAGGAAAACCAAGAAAACCAAAGAGCTTTGATGGCAATCCACGAACCAAATGTGGAATACTGGCCAACCTCTGAAGACGAAGCCGACAATGAACCGACACAGTCCAACTTCTGCTTCGTAGTTGGTACAACTTCAAGAGCTCCAAATGTCATAGAACAGGTATGGTCTATGATCTCTGAACTCGGTTTTTCTAAAATACTTTTTGAGTCCCATATATCCAAAATTGAGAAAAGTTTAGAAGCTGATCTCAAGAAATACCATGACACAGTGGTTAATTCTGAAATCTTCAAATGTGAGTTACAAACCCTACAACTCAAATTTGCAGAATTAACCAGAACAAGGACCAAATTGGAAAGAGACGTTGAAAGAAAATCAGAAGATTACAATCATGTCTTTGAACAATTAAATCAATCTCTAATTCAGAAAAAGGAATTGGAATTAAAAAATCAATCAGTCATTTCTTCTGAAACAAAAGAAGTTTTAGAAATGGAAATCATTCAGTTGACACAAAACTTTCAAGAGTCAACTGAAAAACACAAAATCTTAAATGAAAAACTGACTGATTCTTTAAACCAAATCACTTTTCTTGAATCTGAAAACAAAAGATTGATACAGAATGTGGAATCTATCAAAATTGCCAGAAAACTCAGTGATGATATATTCACCAAGGCAAACACCTTGGGTACTGGAAAATTTGATACGAGTTACAGACCAGGAATTGGTAGAGAAACCTTTGAAAAAGAACTAGAAAATCAAGAAAACATGATAATTTGTGAAAACTCTGAATCAACTCTACCAGATCTTTTCACATCTGTTAATGAGGAAGATTCAGATGACGAAACAGTTATCAACTGTAGCCCAGATGATACTGATTTCAATGTTTCCAAATCAAACTCTGCTAGTTCTTCAAATCAACAAATCAAAAATACCAATGAAGCAATCAAAACCCCGCTTAACAAACCAAAAGTTTTTAAAAACAAACAAAAGAAACCTCTTCAACCTAAAGTCATACCTCATAAACAGGTTTCCAAACAAAAACCAAAACCTTTTCAAAAACCGATTCAAAACCGCTTTCAGGAGATAAACTTCCATCTCTCAAGAAACTTTCAAAAACCAACACATCAGGAAGTTTCAAACCATCATCATCAAAAACCTTTTCAAAACCGCCCATCATACACCAGATATGAAGAAAACTTTTCAAACAGATCTTCACATCTAGGATATCTTTCACCAAACCACAGATCTTATCAACCCACAGGTTTTCAACAACAAATCACATTTTGGATAAACTTCATAAATCAAATCAAACCTCAACAATTCCGTTCTCATAAATCAAACTCTTACAGCAACGTGAATTTAAATACTACAAGAAATTCATTAAGCAAAGCACCCAAAATAACAACAACTGACAAACCAGGACCCATTCAGATTTGGGTACCAAAACTTTCTGTCTAATTGTAGGTACTTAATGCTGGAGAACCCTATGATGATACATGGTATATCGATAATGGCTACTCCAAGCATATGACAGGAAACCAGAGCTTTCTACAAGACTTCAAACCCACGGTACCTCTGATGCAGAAAATTCACAATCAAATAAAGAAGATGCAGATCAAATCGAGGGGGAACCACCAACACTAAATCCCTCTTTGAACACTCCCAATCCACCTGTCCAAAATGATCCCAGTGCATCATCTATGGGGGAACTTTCATTACCTCATTCTCACCATACAATAAAAAAATTATACCAAAACATTCAAATAACCAAAATTTCCAAAAACATTCAAATAACCAAAATTTCCAAAAACATTCAAATAACCAAAATTACCAAAAACATTCAGAAAAACAAATTTTCAAAAAAAAAAACAATAAAAGACTTGTCATAATAAGCTTTTATAAAACCTTGTGATGCTTATGCTCGATGAAGATTTTAAGTCATATTGATTCTCAATTGGAGTGAAGGTTCAAATCTCCTACTTTTCATAATGTATATAACTTTATTTCCTTCGATTTTATTTCATTATTGACGATTTTAAACAATCAAGGGACATAAGGTTAGGAGGTTCAGATGAAAACAAAAACCCATGTGAGAATTTGTGCCTCGTCGATCTAAATCATTGTGAAATTCATTTCTTGTGAGCTTAGGTGTGTCTCTATTGCTTTTAAGGTATATCCGATTATACCTTGTCACGGTCTCATTTTTGCTTAGATATCAAAATGACCAGGGACGATACTTTCATTTCTTACATACTAGACAAAGTGTCTTTTATGCCACCTATCCCTACCTAGTTAAAAGCCAAAAATGAAGACAGCCGTAAAATTGGAAAGACTCCAAACAACGACATATCTTTATAAGAAAATCAAAGGTGAAACAAAGATCTATCAACATCCAATCCTCAAAGACGAGTCAACAAGAAAGTCAAATCGCTCACCGAAGAAATACCAAACAAAACAAAACTTTCAACCAAATGGTTATTTCAAAAAAAAAAAAAAAAAAATTGTTCTCAATTGTAGCAACTTCTTAATGATAAAACAAAATATCTTTTTACAATAAATCGATATTGATCAACAAACAGGCAAAGAAGAAGCTGCAACAACAATGGATTTCCCGGGATACTGTAGCCTTCATTACTGAAGATTCTTAGTTACAAACTGCACTATGAAAATTGCTAAACCCCTCTACATGTATTTCCCGACGGAGAGAGAGTGAACGTCAATGGCATGAATGAAGAAACCCACTGAGTAATGCCGAAACCAGTCTTATGTGATTGATTATCTAATAATGAGACTAAGTGACTTTACAAGAAAAGCATAGATAAACACCTCCAATATGAGTGTGAGTCGTCAGAGAGAGATCTCACTCATTTTTAGTGATCATTAACTTGTTCTGCTGCCAGAACAACCAAACACCCAAGTGAAATGTGGGCTATATCTATGAGCGTTCATCTGAATCGACCTGTTAGACCACTTGTCGTCATAAATAATGCTATAAAATCTTAAGAAATTTCTTTAGATACATATATGGCTACCCTTTGATAACCGAACCCGAGACTTTGATTCGGAAACAAACATTCTTCAAAATCTTTTTCAAAACATAAGATATGTAAAACCAAGTCACAAACTTTCAAAATGATTACAATAGTTTTATAAATATCTTATCATTGACAAAACTTTTATCCTAAATCTTCAATGTTAAAACTGTTAATGTGATTATATTTGTCCTTATTTCATCAATGATCACATAGGGGGAAATTGTTGAAAAATGTTTTTGTATGTGACCATCATTGAAATAAGACGAACTGTTTTTTATTATCTAACAAATATTATCAGTTCATTTCAGGTTGCGTGGATTCAAGATTAAAAATGAGAAAATAAAAGAAAATGAGTTTTAAAGCCAAAACAAAGAAAAATTCAAAAGAAAATTAAATTAAATCTATTTAAAATGAATTTTTGGAAATATATTTTCTAAATAATTTATTTTATTAGACTTAATTAATTTTATAAATTAAAAATGAATTTTACTAATTTATTTTGATTTATTTCGGTATTTTAAAACCATTTAAAATCATTTAAATTAAATTAAAATGAAACAGGCCGAAGCCCAATCTGCCGCAGCCCAATAAGGAATCCAGCCCACTTACCGATCGAGCCCAGTCCGCCTCTCCAGCGATCCACCATCTGAATCCATTTCTGGATCCGAACCCGTCCGACCCAGTGCTCCGTTTCGTCTCACAGAAGCTCCGCGCTTCAACCCGGTGGCGACCCGACTCAAGACCCGGTCTCCTCACAAAAGCTCGCGACCCACAGCTCCAACCCGACCGACCCGATTCGAACCATTTGCTCTCACATATGGTCCGCGCATAAACCCGGATGCCGACCCGACCGGCGCCCCGCGTGTTTTTGGATGAAAATGTTTCATTTTCACTCCCTGAACTTCCGAAAACCTTCAAAAACAACCCAAAACCCTTTAAAATTCATATATAAACCATTTCAACACCATTTCTTTCATTTTTACCACCAAAAATTCACCAAATCCTCTCCAACTTCCACCATCTTATTTCCAACTTCCAAACACTCTCCAAAACACCAAGAACACACACCAAAAACACCAAGAACACACACCAAAAACACCAAGAACACCAAGAAAAACACCAAGAACACCAAGATCAACACCAAGAACACCAAGATCACCAAGATCATCAAACAAGAACAAATAGAGACACAGTCTATTAGAAATCCAGTCCAACCCTAAGCCAGTTCAGTCAATTTATTTGACGAACCTACTTGATAGACCAGTCGTTCCACAGTCCTCTTGTAAACCAGTTCAGTCAATCTATTGACGAACCTACTTGATATATATATATATTTATATAATTATAGTCATTTACATTATTTATAGTTTTATGTCTTTTAATTATAGTCATTTATATTATTTATCGCTTTAAGTCATTTAATTACTGCAATTTATATTATTTATATATCTTTCACACAGTAAACGGTTTAAACCTTTATTTGTGGCGATCAGATTATATATTTTTATTCTGCAACTTTTATTATTTATTCTGCATTTATATTTAATATATATATATATTTGTCACACAATAAACGGTGCAAACCTTTATTTGTGGTGATCATATTTTATATTTCTTACAGGGCAAATTTTGCACGAGTCGTGCACTTGCTCAGGGGCTTTTGAAGTTTTGAATTTGATGCTAGGCATGTCCGATCGACTTCAAACTTTAACTACAAGTCCATGATGGTTTGAAAAGTCTTGGAAAAATATAAAATTGAGAATACGACTCTCCATGGGTACTGTAGAACAATACATGTATACCGGAGAAGTATAAAAGTTCTAGAAAGATGATAAAGGAATGTTTATCATCTAAATATGATTTGTAGTTGTATTACATTGGACTCTTGTGTAGTAGAGTCAACTGAAATGGTGGTTAACCTATGATCATTTGGTATATATATAAATGAATAGGTACCGGACAAGTGTATTGATAAACATGAGAAAGAAGACAAATGCTAACGGGATACAATTGCAGCAAGTATCCAGGTGAGTAATCTCACTGATATCATATATGATATATGATGATTGAATTGTTACAGGTTGAAACAGCTTCGAGGGACGAAAACGACAAGTGTTAAAATATATGTAAAAGACAAGACCAGATAAGCCGTGAGTCATTGCGATGACAAGAACGGAGCTGTGAGTCAATACATATATATATACACTATGATATGACAAGACCAGATAAGCCGTGAGTCTACAATAGACAAGAACGGAACTGTGAGTCAATATATCTATGTAAACTGTTATATAGACAACAGCGGGCTAACCCGTGAGTCTAGGCAACAGCGGGCTAACCCGTGAGCCACAGTTTATTCTGATGAGTTAAATTTATATAGACAACAGCGGGCTAACCCGTGAGTCTAG
Organism: Cichorium intybus; assembly: GCA_023525715.1. NCBI lineage: Eukaryota > Viridiplantae > Streptophyta > Magnoliopsida > Asterales > Asteraceae > Cichorium > Cichorium intybus. Next base: position 6,655,443 of record CM042013.1, read on the forward strand.
GCAACAGCGGGCTAACCCGTGAGCCAAGGCAACAGCGGGCTAACCTGTGAGCCATATTTGATTCTGATACAAGCTGTTAATAGATGGTGCGGCCACTTATGGCTATGATATTGGATGCTATATCCAACCGGTGCGGCCTATACGGCTATGATATTATTACAGGTACATGGTGCGGCCTTTTGGCTATGATATCGGGTTATTGAACCCAGCTGGTGCGTCCTGCGGGCTATGATTTATATATTGAGATTGTTTTGGTGCAGCTTATATAGCTATGACACCGGGTGCGGCTTGAATAGCCATGGAATACGATGTAGTCCATTGTGACTAAGAAATATGGGACAGAAACGATAGATATGATTATCTGTGCAAATAACTGATGTGATTTGATAATTGCAGGTTGTAATGAAGTAGCCTGTAAGGCTACGAAATTAGGATGTGAAATCCTAAGAGATATATGGTCAGCCAGTAAGGCTATGGGTTTAGATTCGATATCCAGACAGATATACGAATATATTTGATACTTGTTATTTGCAGATACAATTACTCACTGAGCTTTGTAGCTCATACCGTTTGTTAAATGTCCCTGCAGGTTAGCATAACCCTGGTAAGGGTAAGGATAAAGTCTGTGACTCAAGAAGTAGACTTGTAGATGCTGTCAGTAGCAGCCCGGCTTTAAAGGAGATTTGGTATTTATACTCTCCTTGATACGCTTGTACCCGTTTTTATTAAAATATACCCCTTTGTTTATGGTTTTAAGTACTGAAACCTTTGTTAAAAAAGAAAAATTTTCAGGGGTGTTTTTGTTTTAAAAGCCGGGTGTTACATTTTATATATCAAGCAATGTGTCAAAGGGTTTAAAGTTGTTAAATGATTTTAAAGTTCTCTTTTCTTCCAAAAAAAAAAATACCAGTAAAATAAATACTAAAAATAAAATTAGAAAATCATTTTCACAATGAGAGTTGAGATTTGAGAAGATATACATGGGGATATTGGTAAAAAAACCTCATATGATGTGACATGTGTGTGAGAGTCAACCCACACAACACGCTCACCTACACATATTGAGGGTTTTTTTTTAATATCACCCTATACATAGACATAAGAATATAACTATTAAAAATAAAATCAGAAAATGATTTTCACAAGAGAGTTGAAATTTGAGAAGACATACATACACAAGAGAAAATAAATATTTAAAATAAAATCAGAAAATCATTTTCACACAGAGAGTTGAGATTTGAGAAGACATACATACACATGAGAGATTTGAGGAGAAACTGCGCTGATGCGGTCCTTTTGGGTTCAATGCCCTCAAAATCCTTGCCTGTGTCCAATACAAACTGATTTCCCCCTTTTTGCCCTAGCTTTCTTCTTCCTTAAACTTCACACCATCAAACCCTAACGTCTTCTTGAATTTACACGCAATTTCCCCAATTTCTCACATCTCTGCTCTTCAATTTTGTAAAATCCCTTTATTTTTACCCAAATTTGCATTCCCTGTTTGATTCACTCTCTAAACCACGACAAGGAAGAGAAAGAGAGAGAGAGAGAGAGAGAGAGAGAGAGAGAGAGAGAGAGAGAGAGAGAGAGAGAGAGAGAGAGACAGAGATAGAGAAGAGAGATTTGTATTGTATGATGATGGTGTTTGATTTTGGAGCTTATTATTCATCTTCTCCGAATTCTATATCAAGAAACGAATTTTCTCGATGATAATTTCTCTTGAATGCGACCCAATGATCTCTAATGTGTACCCTAACTAATTAGTTATAACCTCAGGTTTTTGCTCTGCTCGATCCCCCTCATTATGTCTGACGAGCCATCCTCATCGCCGATCCATTGCGACGGCGAAATCAACGACAACAATAAAACTGCAGCAAACAATAATAATGGAAGCGACGCTGTAGTGAGGAGAGAGAGGCCTTCGCGCGCATGTACTGCCCGTTCCGCGGCTCGGCTCTACGCAGCTGCCGCTGCGGAAGCGGCGGTTGTAACCGGTGGACGGAAGCAGAAGTCTAGACGGCGGCCTTCTCGGCGAGAAATAGAGGAGGAAGAAGAAGAGGAGCAACCGCCTTCTCCGCCTAACCCTTACAGCACGATCGTGACGCCGTTGGTACGAGAGCCTCCGCTGTCACAGTTGTCGCGGTGGAGTATTAGGTCTATGTGGGAGCTAGCATCAATTCTTAATTTCTTTAATGTGAGTTTTGAAGAGCAAAATAAAAATGTTCAAAGAAAGATTCAATTTTGTTTTCATTCAAAGTGATCAAAGTTTGAATAAATTTTGGGTTTTTGTTTTGCAGGTTTTTAGGCCTCTTTTGAATATCAAAGTTGAGTTCTCCGTGGAAGAGTTTGAAACAGCTCTGATTACACCGAATGGTACTTTGGGTGACATTCATATTCCTTTATTGAAGGTTAGTGGTTGTGCGTTAACTTTTGGAAATTGTTGGCGTGCAGTTTTTAGTTCATACCATTCATTGTTTCAGTCCCCTTAAGTCACCTTCCTTTCTCTGACATTATGATTTACCTTCATCTTGATCTCCGTGGGACCTCACCCTTTACATTTGCATCTGTCTTTTTAATTCATAAAAGTGAATATATTCACGTGAAATGCAGAAATAATCTTGAAAGGGGGCAAACTACGCTAAAAAATTGTAGCTTTAGTGTATAGAACATGTTGTCGTATGAACAGAAGATGAAAGGAGCTCAGATATTGGAAGGCATGCTTAATAAATGCATGCTAAGACGACCATTAATGAAGCCCTAAAAGGAAAGTTTTGAAATTTGGAATATTAAATAATGGACTTATTGCTTTAAGTCTGGTAGGTCAAGTGTTACCTGATTCACCAGCTATCCCTAAGTATCCTGATTGCTTGACCTAGATCGATAGTCTTTAGTTCAAACTAAGAAATTACCTGGGTTAGTAACAAAAAAAAGCGCGATCTTGGTTTCTTTTAGTTCTGCATTTTATTTAAGGTCAACCAATTTTTACTCTTAATCAATTTCCAAATGAAAAACCAAGACTTTATGACACACATGCATAACAGTATAATACAAACAAATAACTTAGCAACTGACTCACTGAGAGTGAGACAAGTGACACCCTACTTATCCCTTTACTGATTTAAGTTAGGTTTTATTTAAATTTATAACGACGCATGAAGCAGAACTCTGCAAAAATGGTAGAACCAGGAAGAACGAACAACAATCAGTCTAATGAGGTTTGGAAACTAGGGTTTGCATCTGTTTATGTTCATGTAGGGTGTCCATCTTCCAATTTGTTTTGCTTTGATTGTTTTTACAAATATTTATTTAAAAAAAGAGGCACAGGACAGAGAAAGAAAGACTCGGAGTCAACTTATGTAGTCTCATAGTATTTGTCTCTTTTACTTAGGAATCAAAGTGACTAAATGAAAAATAAAACCTAAAAAGCACAGTTCGAATTTGGAAACAATTTTGAAATGGCTAAAAAGGAAAGTTAACTTGTGCAAATTCAGTTTCCTTGTTTAGTCTATCTTTAAATGTAATTCTTTAATTGATACATTTACTATTGATAATTAGCCCATCATTATGGAACTTAAATAATGCTGACCCCCCTAATATAGTGCAATTATCCTATTTTATACTAGATTCTGTAGTTATTTAAGATTTCATATACAATGTGAATGTAATCATTCAGTTAGAACTATTGAAATAGATGTTGTTATATTTAGCAGATTGCACTCATTGCATTTGGTTATCATGGTTCATGTTCACTTGATGTAAATGAATTATCACATGTAATTTATGCTTTCATGTTTTCTATTTAGGCAATACCTCCAGTTACTCGGATGGCATTAGGAAGAAACACATGGGTTACTGTTCTATGCAGAAAGATAAGAGATTGGTGGCATTGGGTACATTATATCTTTAATTTCAACATTATAATTGTAATAACTTCCTTTTATTCATAGCTAAGTTTACTTCTGAAACCTTATTGCAGGTTGCAGAGGGGGAATTACCTATTGTTGCATCACATGGGTAAGTTATGATCAATCATATTCATATATGGTATTTGTTTTCATGAGTAATTACTGATCACCATATTTTTTTTTTCTTTTAGGGCGGAGATTGAAACATATAACACACTTGATCCTGCTGTTCGTGTGATCATATTGAAAGCCTTATGTGATATTCGTGTTGAGGTATCCTTTCCACTGAATTTTATCCATTGTTGCATGGTTGGTTAACAGACTACTATGAACTCTTGCAGCAAGAAGATATAAGAAGCTATATAGATGACTCTATAAAACATGGTGTTCCTCTTTCAGCATTTCGGAAAGAACGTACAGGTGGCAACTCTCATGGAGTTTCTTTCTGGTACTTTGCCAATCTTTGTGTTTGACTTGTTTCATTTTGATTTTAATGAACCGAAAGTTTATTTTGGTTTGATTTAATTGTGTTGGTGAGAAGGTATGAGGATGATCCAATCATTGGGCAGAGATTATACCGTGAAATTAGGACAGTGGAGGTGAAGAAAGGAAAGGGGAAAAATGTACAGTCTGTTCCATCTTATCAGTGGGAAACAATTGCTACTAATTTAGATGAGTTTCAAGACGTTTCAGTAAGTTCTCTGAGTGAACTTTCTGCTCCTTAGCTGAAAGAAGCTTTAAGCTTTTTAACCTTTTCTTTTATAGGAAAAGCTGTCTTCTAGCAAAAACCGTACGGAGGCTTCACTTGGGAAGAAACTAGAAGATGACATCCTACCTGAGATCGAGAAGGTCCATAAGGTAAAATCAAGAATCTCTCATCTATTCTAAATTTGTACCGTTGACACTTACATTAATGGAATGAAATAGTTAAATTAGGGAAAATTTTCAAAAAGAAACAAACAAACACCCGTTGTAATTATTTGTTGGTACAGAGGAAAGAGAAGTTGCTGAAGAGACAGCATCGGCAAGCTCTTCTTCTTGATAGCATGATTATCGATGCACTTGGTCCAGGCCGCTCCCTACGTGGCAGAAAGCCCGTATCCTACACTTTTGGTAACATTAATCACATTCTAATGAATAGTTTCATTATTCATGTCCTCTCCTAATAAAAACCCTAACCTTTTGCAGATGATTATGACCGATCAATCAATGAGGCTATCAAGATAACCAAGTACTAATAACGATTTTCATTCATTGTATGCATTATCTTTTGCAGCACGTAAACGTATTTTTGGCATTTTTTGTGTTGTTTTTGCAGAAGGAAGCATCCGTCACCGGAACCTAGCTTGAGAAGAGAAGGTTTAAGAAACGGGGTTTCAACAAACGGTACATCACAGAATTCTCATCAACCCTCACAAAGTCCATCATCACCAGAGTCACTTCATTATGATGAAACCGATGAAGACCATGCATCTGAACCGTTGGATCGAAGGTACCCCACGTTTTTTTCACAAGTCCATAAATTAAAAAAGAAGCAACACTGACTTTCTTTACGTACAGCAACAGGAAGAGGCAAAGGCCTCAAAGGTATTCAGCACGTGAGTTTGTAGAAGCTGTTTCAGACAACGATGCTGACATGGACAGTGACGATGACATAGTCGGTGAAGCGGTATACGATGAGGAATATCTAAAACGAAGAAAAGGAAGGAGGAAAATGTCAAGTAGCTCAGAAGAAGAAGGTGAAGGAGACGATTGGGATGAAGAAAATGCCAAAGAGGAAGAAGAAGAAGAAGAAGAAGAAGAAGAAGATGAGTCACTAAGTGCAAGTCAAGACAGTGACATCCCACAAAGATCCAAGAGATTGTCGGGTCGGACCCGGCGGGTCACAAAGCTGCGGTCGGTTGGTGATCTGCAAGACGGTCTCCGCCGCAGCTCACGGGCCACCCGTAACCGTATTGATTACACAAAGTATGACTTTTCCGACTCCGAACCCGAGTTAGCCAAGCCCGAGAAATCAAACGGGTCATTAGCAAGTGATACTCCGGGTTTTCCCATGGATAATACTGATACTGGTAGTGATAGTGGTAGTGATACTGATACTCATAACGAGGTGAAAATGGATCGACCCGTTATCGAAGATGCCCCGAAGATTGAAAAGGAAGAAGATAAAGAACCGGAACCGGAACCGATGAAAGTAGATGACCCGGTCCAAGATGAATTTGAAGGTGGTGGGAAGAAAAGACGGTTTCTTGATCTGAATGAGCTTGCACCGGGACCCGGATTTGAAGACGGTTCGATAATGAAGGATGAAGATACGGATAATGTGTAGGGGGATTTCCGAGATGGTTTGTGAATTTAGTTGTACGATATATAAATATATTTGTTAGTTTTTGCTACTTAGAAGGATGCTTCGTTGGCGAAATTTTATGCAACCGGTCCCCAACGTGTGCCCAGAAGATGTGTCGATTGATTGATCGTTTTAAGTATGTTTTACATTTGAAGAAACATGCAACTAATGGGGATTTGCTGATGGTGCATCAATATAACGATTTGCCTAATATTTAGCGATCAAGTAATGTCTTAAGAACCCTAGTTATACTTTTAATGAACAGTGGATACGCATTCTAGGATTATTTTGGTGATGATAAAAAGGGTATTTATGTCTTGTGTTAAGATGAGAGATCAGGAGCTGAGTTTTTGTTCAATAATTCAATTTGTTTCTATATTTTCGTGTTTGATAAAAATATTGCAACTTTTGTACGGTAGGCCCAATAGCATCAGCTTGGTATAATCTATTTTGTCATTTTGTTACTGCGTAACAAAAGGGCCCTTTTAATCTCTGTTTGCATTAAAGCTTCCACCGCAAAACCCACGTGACAACTGTTCTCTAACTAGTGTGGGGTTGCCAATGTTAAACGGAAGATGAGTGATGTTATAAAAAACAATCAATAATAACAAACAATTTGCTTTTTAAGTTATTATTTTTTATTGTATTTTGTAGATTTTAACTGAGTAAACTCCTATTAAAATATTTATGTTATTCATTCTGATATTCGATATGAGAGAATTTGTTTATTTATGTTTATCTGACTCTAATATTGTGTTGACTATGACATTAGATATAAGAGGATTTATCCACTGATATGCGTTGCAGTGAGAACCTAGAAAAAAGTTTAGTAATTAATTAAATACAATTAAAAGATAAGTGATAAAAATAACAAATTGTGTATTATTAGTTGTCATTAAATTATATTAGTACAAAACAAAGAGAAAAACTTTTTTTAGAAGGATTTGTTTGATTTTTTTCCCACTTTATATAAAGGCCGTTTTTTTTTTTGGGGGGGTGGGGGGGGGGGGGGGTGTGCTATCTCATATTACAATCTATGATACATGTCAAATACAATAAATCTTTGTACATAAAGATATTAGTTGATGAATTTGGACCTTCAATGTATGCTTCTCAAACCCCAAAGCGAATATCTGACGATAAAATGTACTAGACCATTTGCATAAGGCGAATAATCTTCCTATAGTCATTCCTACAAATATGAAAAGATTGCTTATAAAACTCATTTAGACATTTTAGGCTACATTTGTGACACATGACCATTTTCTAGGATTATTATTAATGGAAGATCACATCTTTTTCATGGATGAGGGATCTAAAGTGAGCCTTTAACCATCTTGTTCTATCATGTCATTTAATGTCCTATGTAAATTATTACAAAGGATATGAAAAAGAATGGTAGCATTAATAGCACATTTTCCATATCATGTGGGTATATAAAATAGTTGATATTTACCAAATGGGAAGTGATCTATACACAACAATTTTTTTTATACATGTAACGCCCCATTTTTATGATAGTCTTGTTCTTTATTCGTTTTGATGTAGGATGCTTAGAATTATAAGGTTACTCATGCTTTAGGATTTTTAAATATTTCAAGTATTTCAAAGGAAAATGATAACTAAAAAAGGAATACAAAGTAAATAAATAAATAAGGAGGGACCAAACGTCAAGTTTCAAAGTTAGAAGGGGCAAAAGTAGAAATTTTAAATTGGGTGGGTTTCCTTGTAAGTTTTTGGCACAAGGCCTAACCCTAAATTACTTAAACCTAAAACCTTGAAATCCTACATTTTTCTTGGAAATTTTTGGCCAAGCCTCATTCCTCCCACCCTAGAATCGACCGAATACCCTTCTCCCTGTTCCTCTCTCTCTCTCTCTCTCTCTCTCTCTCTCACACTCAAAATCAGCGAACACCATGTACAAGAAAGAAGATCATTGTGGTGTAAGGTTCATGTTTTGGTGTCTTTATCTTAGTAAGAGTTCATCCTTGGCGATGTATTTTTCTGTAGAAAAAGTCATGGATATGTGGTTTGGCAAAAAACCCTAGTCGTAGGGTTGGGTTTTTGATCCAAAACCCTAACCTTAGGGTTGGAAGAACATGATTTTTGTCACTGTTTTATAAAACTCAATATAAATCATAGGAAAATTGTATGAGGACAAGGTTAGGACCATTAGAACCATATGTGAGTCTAGTTTAGTTCATCTTTGGACCATTCGACCAGATTCTAAGTTTAAAAATGGTTTTCGCACAATTTGTTCGATATTTGTCAAAATTCTACTAGACAACGTGCTACTACATCTTGTAAAATTTATAATAAATCATAGAAAAGTTGTTTGGGGGTGAGAGCAGTACATTAGAAAAATATAAGAGTATAGTTTCTTTTATCTTACGATCAAGAGACTTGGTTTCACCCTAAAGGGGGTTAACAATGCAAATTATTCATGGCTGTCAAGTTGAATAGAATTGGATAGCTTGTTGCTGTTAATTTGTAAAATTCATATAAAATAATAGAAAAAACAAAAAAAAAATATAAGGACATTGACAATGAAAAGATATGAATGAATACGAGGTTTTATCCTTAAAAGTCAATGAATAAATTTAGACTTAAGTGGGTCCAAATCAGTTATGTAACAGATGATGGTCCTAGGACCAGAAAGTACATTTGGTTAAATATAAACGAAATAAGTATAGAAATGTTTTGTTATGATCCAATAAGCTATAAACTATAGTTTGTAGGTTGATACATGCTTGATTATACCCACTTGCTTTTGGTCTACTGAAGGCTGCTTAGACTTATCAGGTGAATTTCACTGTCTATACATGACATTATATGTTTACGTGTGTATGTATTTTTCATGTTACACTATAGTTAAATTTCCTCTATGTAAGGTATCATAGTTAAAAATTCCTATTTGTGAGATGTTATAGTTAAAATTCCTTCTTGTGAGGTGTCATAGTTAAAATTCGTCTTTGTGAGATGTCGTAGTTAAGATTCCTATTTGTGAGGTTTTCATAGTTACATAGTCACTTTGTAGGGAATACAATTATAAGCCTCTTCATGAGCAACGTTACTTGTTTATGTGCGATGTGTTCCTATGATGGTGTGTGTAGATATCTGTGCTCATTAAGCTTTCCGCTTACCCGTTGATATTTAACAATTTCAGGAACTTCAAGGTTAATTAAGGAAAGGACCCGACTTAACTATTATGCGTTCACTCAAGTTATTTTAGAGTTCATGGTGTTAATGACTTCCGCTTTTATCTTTTAATGATTTTTATAAACACATGTTATGTTTAACTTCGGATGATTAGTTGAATGTCTTAATTACCATAATGTTTATTCAAATATCATCAATATTTTATTTGATAAAAAGTTATTTATTTACAATTATTTATATTTTTAACAGAAAAAATAGGCGTTACAATACACAACAATTTATGTTTTAGATGAGTTGCACAATATGAAAAAGCATTAAATTGTTGTGCATGAATAAAAACTGTTGTGTACAAATCACCCCTGACCAAATACAAGCTCTTTCCACCGTCTATTTTATTGCTTCCTTAAGAATTGCATCAACTTTAACGAATGTGTCATCACCACATTTCATAACATACTTAGCAAAAGCTGCACAAACCTAAACTAAATTACATAAACTAACATGAGAATCCCTCTTAGAGAAGACTTAGCTTTATCACCCTAAAATAAAATTACCTCCTTTATGCAAATTCAATACTCAGTCTGTATTCACATATGTTGACAATTTTCAAACAACATGGTAATAGTTATCTATGAAAGGCATAACCATAATATCACTAAAGAAACCCATTTCTTTCTTTAACTTAGCATTCATTTCCTTCCTTTATGTTTTTCATATATTATTGCAGCAACTTATAGGCATTTCCAGAACAACAATGGCAAGATTATCTATATAGGCTCGTTTGTTACACAAAAAAGAGATGAGATGACATGTTATATTACGGGTGCCATGCAATAGACTTGATTGATGTCTATGGGACTAGTTTTTTTAATTTTTTGTCCCACCAAATAAGTAGAACATTGTGAGACAAGGATTCGCTCCTAATATCTCACTTATGTAAAAGACATGAATGACTTCCTCACCGTTCATCAAAAATAACCTTAGATAGTCATGCCTTACATAACAAGCCTTACTTACAAGTGTCATGAAGAATCAAGCAACACGTGATGGCTTAACAATATATTGCATCCAAGACTTTCTGGAAGCCATACTTTCTATCAAATGGTTTCCTACAAAAAGGATCCCAATAAACATATCGATATGTGCATATGGATGTAATGGTGTATTCTATGTATTTGGCATTTCTATATTTCTATGAGGAGCAAAACTCAGGTGTGTTGAGGGTAATCAACTAGAAAAAATGGCATTCACATCAAAGTATTCAAAGGAAAACTCAGGGCATCCTCTAATGCAAATCCCTAACAATATGAACAAGTAACATTACGACCCAAAAAGATAAAAATAGAACATTAATACTCCTTTATAATGAAATTGGCATGTATTTGATCGGAACCACAACATATATCAATGGGATAAAGATGACAAACTTTTTCCACCCAAAAGAGATAGAACAAGGTGAGACATGGACTCATTTTATCTCTCATCCATGTAAAAGGCATGAATACCCTCATCATTTCATCATAAAAATAGCCCTAGAAAGTTTTCCAAATCCTCCATTATTGTGCCACCTAACAAAGGAAGCATGCATTTGTTACATGAGACTAGAATAAACAAGCTTTCTAAGGCTATCTTCGACGATAGAGATGAGGGTCCATACTTGTCTTTTTCATATACAATAGATAGTGAGTCCATATCTCACTTTATTCTACCTTTTCGGGTGGGACAAAACTTGTCATTTATGTCCCGTTTAGATAAGTTCCGACCACACTCCAGTATACACTATGTGTACATTTTTATACAATATAAAATGGTACTAATTCAAAGAACCATGGATATAACTCATATTTCGGTAAGTAAATGAAGTTGTGTATCTATCATCAATATTGACATGACAACCCTACAAGTCTACGGTAAGAGTAAGGATGAATAGCTTCTCTTCTATAAAAAGGTAGGGCTGATCATAAGTCATCTTATTTGTTCGACTATCATCCTGTTCAACCACCGATTGGTTTTTGATTCATCAAAGTTATTACCAACATCAAGTTTCTACTTCTCACATTTCACCCAATCGCCAACTATGAAAATCTAGGAGATTAGTAATTGTATTTCGAATCTGGAAACTGACTGAACTATATGAGGCCTTGGAAAATCAATATCAATCGATCACTAAAATTCCAATGAATTTGAACTTGACTTACTAGTCTCTTCATCAGGCCAGGACTTCCATCCCTCAAACCCTGCAACTCCATCATCAACGTACGTCATTTGCCACCTCACTTGCTTCTTCATACATCTAGCATCTGTACTAAAACCTTTCATGAATTTCACCCGAACATACAAATTAATTCCTATTTAAAGGTACTAAATCACACATTATGATAATCAAACTACCAACACACTACAAAAGCAATGTCTGAACCAGCTGCAACACATGATGAATCTTGAAAAAATTGAGTAAGTGCATTGCCAACTAAACCATAAACACTTGTGGTCGGTTTTTAACCAGGTATGTCCGGCATTGGAAATAGGAAACTTGTGTTTTTGTGTGTGGCTATATGTAGATATATAAATATGTATGTATCATGAAGTTTGTCTTAAGGCCATGCGGTATGCCGCACGCGGCCCCCTACGCGTCCTCCACCTCAGCAAGAAAGACGCGGCAAACACCCCCCCCCCCCCCGTGTCCTCGACGTCTTGCGTCCCCTCGTCGTCCTCCTGTGAACGTTTGAAGACGAAAGATTTTGAAAAAAATAACCGTTGACGACCGTTGAACATTAAAAAAAAATTTAATTTTTTTTACATATTATAAATACATACCACACACATCTTATATTTTACACACATACAAACACACATTTTCCTCTCAATTTTACTAACATTTCAAGATGGAGAACGATCCGAACACCCCCCCCCCCCCCCGGTCAAATCGGAACACGCCCCGCGGCGAATTCAACTACAACTTTTCCACGAATTGCACATTTACGAGTATGCTTACGGGTTCGTCGCAACAACCGCAATACCCGTATCCATATCCACCACCGAACCAATATCAATACCCGCCACAACCTTACCCGTACGCACCCTTCCAACAACCGTTTCTATCACAATCGCCACCGCTTCCATCACCACCGCCACAAGCATCACCCGAAGAGGTCGTGATGGAAACACAAGCCCCGCGTCTTCCTCCAAAAAGAAAAAGAAAAATAATAGACAAAAGAACAAAACGCGAAACGCGCAAGAGGCGAAGGTTCCGTGGACGACCGACGAAGAGGTTCAAGTGGTTCGATCGTGGCTCGCTATTTCCATGGATTCGCAAAAAGGAAATAGCCAAAGTTCCACATCGTTGTGGGAACGCATTTTAGACCACTACTACGCGGCGATGGGTCGTGGGGTGTACCGAAACAACGACGGTATTAACGGGAAGTGGCGGAAACTTCGTATTGAGTGCACCAAGTTCAACGGCATTTACAACAACTTGGTGAACATGCGACGAAGTGGCGAAAACGAATTCGGGATTTTCACAACGGCTATGGAACAATATGGGCGAGTTGTCGGGAAACCGTTTAAGCATATGCGAAGTTGGGAGTTGATGCGTACCGGTCCTAAATGGCTACTAACTCCCGATTCGCCTCACTCGAGCACGGGTTCCAAACGTGGGAGGACCCCAGATGACGATATTTTGGATGCTCGAGACCCGATCGACCTCGACGACGACACCGAACCACAAACCGAGATCCCTCCGCCTCGACGCCCCATCGGCCGCGACCGAGCGAAAAGAGCAAGCTGAGATGCCTCCGGCTCGTCTTCGAAAGACGATGTCGAGGAAAAGGTCGACCGGCTCGTTGAACAATTCAACCGCCACAACGATCTTGCGGAATCGCGGTTGGATTATGTTTTGTTTAGCCGTTCCGGAACCGAAGAGGATCTCGAGGCGATCCGATTGATGACGGAACAACGACGCAAGAAATATTTTAATAAGTAGTTTTTAAAAAAAAAAAATTAGGAGTTGTCGTTTTTATGTTTTTTTTTATTTCGTGCAATGTCGTTTTTTTATTTTTATTGTTATGTAATGTCTTTTATTTAATTTTAAGTATTGGATTTTAATTAATTTATAATGTTTGGTTTAAATTAAAAAAACATAAAATAAAAATGTGACGTGGAAATTAAAATGGTAGTCATGAGAGTCTTGCACACCCCTAGTGGGTGTCTTGGAAGTCTTTGTGACGTGGCGATGACATGGCAGTAGTCTTGGGTTGTCATGGGTGTCTTGCACACCCTTCAGCCTAAAGGATTTTTTGGTGTTATATAGCCTTATAAGAAGAAATCACGTTTACAAAACGTTTTTTGAACCCTTTGTTATTCAAAAAAAAAAAAAAAAAAAAAAAAAAAAAAAAAAAAAAAAAAAAAACACTCGAGCAAGTATTAAAGTTTTTGTAAGAATAAAGAAATTATGTATTGCTAATATGTAACTTGGAAGCCAACTAACCGAGACAAATAGAAAAAGTTGGATAAACATGGGATGTTTTTTAAACAAGTTCAATTTTAAACGATAAGGACCAAAATATTAGATTTTCTTTTACATAATTAACCCAAAACCTATGGTTCGTTTGGTCGTGAAAATTGTTTTCGGTTTTCTAGAAAATGTTTTCAGAAAATAGAATGAAGTTTTTATATTCTAGAAAATGTATGTTGGAGGGTGGGGGTTGGGGTGGAGTCTATGTTTGGGGTTGATGTAAATGTGGATGTGCTTATATTTTAGAAAACTTGGAGGTAGGGTGGGGATGGAGTATATGCTTGGATTGATGTAAATGTAGATGTATTTATATTTTAGAAAACTTGAAATTAAAAAAAATATATATGAAAAACAATAATTATCATCTTTCTAAAAAAATTAATTTCTTTGTATATTTGAAAAAAAAAATTATTTTTCACGAAAACTTTTAAAAAAATATTGAACTAAACACGTTTTAAAAAAAAAAACATTTTCACTAAAAAAATTCTTTTAACTTATTTGTTTTTTCTCCATCGTCTCCCTTTCCTTTCCCAAACAAAGGGGCCGTTTGGATGTGCTTATAAAACTCCTTATTGACTTATTGGTTTTTTGGAAAAGCCATAAGTCAATAAGTAAGGGCCTCCTTACTTATTAAAAACTGCTTATTTCCCCTTCCTTATGGCTTATAAGCAGTTTTTAATAAGTAAGGAGACCCTTACTTATTGACTTATGGCTTTTCCAAAAAACCAATAAGTCAATAAGCAGTTTTATAAGCACATCCAAACGGGCACAAAATACACCGAGAAAACACAAAGAGAACACTATCATGGAAAGGGCTGGAGAGAGTGCAAGCAAGAATCGATAGAAATGGTGGCGATTTCACTGTACAAATGTAACCTTCACAGAGCCCCCAACCCTTTCCGTCAATGGCTCATGCCCACCCCTGAAATCTCTCTCAAGGATTTCAAAACCCTCCTCCACCGTCGTTCCAGAGCACTATCTCGCCTCCAATCCACCAATGACACCACCTCTAACCCTAATTTGGATCATTCTGGAAGAGAACAACATCAATCGGCGGGATATTTGGAAGATATTGGCAAGGTTGGGAGTGCATTGAAGGTTTATGTTGAAAAACCAGTTGGTGAATTGGCCATTGCCAATGATGATGAGAACGGTAAGAAAGGATCAATGGGTGTTGACGATTTCTTGGTAGGAGTTAGTGGTGAATCGGTGGCGTTGGATGTGGATGAGGCAAAGGCTGTTGTACCGAAAAATCACTCGAACGCTGCCGGGGATGGCTTCAAAAGGAAAAGCAGATGCAGGCTACGTCGGAACATACACTAGTGGTATACGTTATAATTGTCCATATCAGATAAAAGGAACTGCAGTGTTCTTGATTATCATGCGCCATAATCTGAATAAAATCAATGATGCTTTATTTTAGCTTACATGTATTAGTTTCTTTGACAATCGAGAGGGTTCCACATCTTGCTAGATCGGGGTTTATTTGCCAGCCTATTCCTCCTGATTATTGACTTAACACTATACTTGTGCATTCTGGATTTCGTACCCCTTTTTTATCAAGAAATTTGTGGGTGCATGATTGCTATTTAGTCATTCATATCTTTCCTTTTACATAAAAGATAAAAGATACTGAAGAAAAATCATTTTACTCTTGGAATTTTGATTCCAAGTATAACAGGTTGTTGGTAAATATTTAACTGTCATTAATTTCATGGAGAAAATCATCTGCAATCTTTTGCATCCAATGTACGATTGATTCCCACTTATCATTTCTTGTTTCTAGAACTAACTTCTGAGTGACTTATTAATTTTTCTTGGCAGCCCCCTAAAGAATAAAGATGATACAATAAGTTACTAAGAGAAAAGGAAGAACGATGTTGAAGACACAAAGTTGCAACCAGTCCCATGTAGCAAACACAACCTAGTTTTGTAGCTTTACATTTTATGCATTTAAAAAGAATTTAGTGACGTAAAGTTTTTGTGAGTTGCTAGTGTACCATAAAAGGTGACAATTGACTACTACGTTCATTTAACATGTAGGGCATCTCGAGACTGACTTGCTTGCACAAACAATTTGTGTGGTACAATCTGGATTCTATAATTCAAATGGATGACAAGAGAGACAAACACATGTGAATGAAACTTTTATCTTTCCTTTTCATCTAAATATTATTACTTTAAACTTGCTGTCTTTGACCGTTATTCTTTTTCTTGTTTCTTGCATTGTGTAAAACAAATCTCATCTTTGATTTAGTCATTTATTTGGTTTTAAACTCGTATCCATAATAAGGATCTCTTTAGTAGTCGATCGTTATTGGGCTAAATGCAAATATTATTTAATAACATTATAGTTTTAGTTTTTTTTATCATACTTCAAAAATCTACCAAATTACAATACTTGTTGTTTTGTTGTCTTGTTACGTTGAATGATCTATCGAATTATAGCATTGAGAATTGTTTTGTAGTAAAATGATCTGGTTTAATTGAGGAGATTATTTAAGATAGAATGTTGCAATAGAAAGAAATAAAAGTAATGTTATAATAAATTGCTGTTTTTCGGGTTTTAACCCATATTTTATGAGATATAGTAAAATATATGTGACGGGGGTGGACGGATGGTTAGGTTGAGTGCATATTGGGACAATTGGACAGAAAACAAATACGAATTAAATTGTGATGTAGTTGTTGGTATGGTGATGGTCAATTCACATCTCGATGGGTTTTGGTTTGTTGTCTTAATTTGATAGGTTGCCCATGTTACTGGGTCCCACTCTGCTACAACCATCTTCTCAAATTTTTGTTTCGATTTGCATGGGGTTAGGTACTGTGCTAGCTCGTGCCTTGTCACATTGGATGTGCACCTCTATCTACGTGGGCACGAAGATGAAAAATAAAATAAAACCGTTAATATCTCAATTACAAATGTTATATTGAAATGCCTAAAACAAAGTCGTGTGTCAATTAACAGATTTGAGGTCCGAAAACCAAAAAAAAAGCCCTTTAAATTACCAAGACTTATAAGTCGAATTATAAAAAATTATTCATGTACAAAATAGCAAGGGGCAAATTACAAAGACTAGTGATATTATGATTTTAATTAGTGATAGAGTAGTGATATTTTGATTCCTTGTAGTGGCATTATAATTGTTATCAGTAACATTATAATTCACATTCGTGTGATAAAAAGACTACTAATGAAACAAAAGTTCATGATTGCCGGTGGACGGTGGTCAAATGACGTCGATTTTGTTTTGTTTTCCTTTAACTTTGCAAGAAGCCAATACTAATTTCAAATTTTCTACAATAAAAACAGAAAAACAAAATTTAGAAAAAAAACATAAAGCATCACGATCATAAAAAACATAATCTAATTTATGTCATCAAAAATCAAATATGGAGTGGCTAACTCCAGATGTCTAATATCCATGATTCTAATTTTCAAAGAGTAAATTACAGAAAGAGTCCCTGTGGTTTGGGGCTACTTACTAAAAGAGTCCTACTTTTCAATTTCAACTTTATGGGTCCTTTAGGTTATCGATTACTTTCAAAAAGAGTCACAAGGCTACTAAAAAGACTAAATTACCCTTGATATTTTCTTTTTTATTTTTTTTTAAATGTTTTATTTATTTTAATAATTAAAAAAAACTCAAAATCAACCAAGAAACCCACTTTACGCTAAATCAGAAAATAGAAAAGGGGAGAACATGGGAATGGAAGCAAGAACGGGAAAGACAAAACTCGCACACCCTCCCTCTCCTTCTCGATTCTTGAATGCGTGAACCCCAAACCGAGAGAGACAGCAGCGACTTAAACTGTAACTCCGAGCAGTTGAGCGACGAGAAGAAGCCGCACAGCAGCCGGCGGCAGCAAGAAAGAAGGCGAAGGAATCGGCGCAGGCGAGGGTTTTCCGGCGGAATTGGGAGCTCCGGCAATGGATCATTTTTCTCCACCGGCGAAGGTTGTGATTCGAAGGCAACATCACTGATTTCATCTGCGATTCATGTTCACGTCGGGTTCACTATCGTCTCCGATTTCTCAGTTTCACGTTTTCTTCTCCTTCATAGATGGACAACATCTCGCTTCGTAATCACCCCGTTTCTTTTACGTTTTCTTCTCCAATTCTGTTGCAGAATCAATTGAATTGGAATGATGAACTTGAGTTCTGAAAATGATAACCTGATTCGATTCAATGTGTGCGATGACGGATTAGAGATCCTGAGCGCAATCGATTGAAAGTCTTGATTAATGATGTTTCGAATTTGAAATTTGAAATCAAGATTAGAAGTTGAATTTGATTCAGTCGATTCAATAGATGTCGCTTCAGGAATAATTTCTTTGGTTGATGTTGTTATTTCGGTTGACTGTTCTAGCAGGAATGACATTCAAATTAGGAACTAAATTCCGGTGAAGAAGCAGAAAGGTAAGAAGGAAAACAATGTGCGTGCTTTTCTTCGTGCTTGGTTACGGCTAGGTTCGATAATCATTTGCATCTGTGATTTCTTTCAAATCGCATCAATGGCAAGACCTTGAGAGGCAAATATCGATCTACAAGAGATAGAGGGGGTAGCAGGGGGATGGGGGTGGGTTTTAATTTTCTTTTTTTGTTTTTTAATAATTAAAATAAATAAAATAATTAAAGAAAAATAAAAAAAGAAAATATAAAAGGTAATTTAGTCTTTTTAATGGCCTTGGGGACTCTTATTGAAAGAAAAATCAAATCTTGAGGACCCATATAGTGAAAATCCAAAAATAGGACTCTTATTGCAAGTTGTCTCAAACCACAGGGACTCTTATTGTAATTTACTCAATTTTCAAATGAAACTTTTTTGCCTATGACAGCTACCGTACAATAAAGCATCACATTCAATGTTCCCATTTCACAATAAAACGCTTTATCATGTAAAAGATATCACAATCAAAGATAAAAGATTCAAGTATCCAAAAACAATTGATTCGGACTTCTGAACAAAGATGAAAGAATTGATTATATTTAAAATATTTTTAATAATAGAAAAAGGAAATAATTAATTAATCAACATAAGTATAAAGTGTTCAAGTCTTTGAAAAGGTAAGAACTAATTAAGAATGTAACAAAGTTACATGGACTTACATTCAAAATCAAAATCCCAATTCCCAAATCCAAGAAACATAAATAGCAAGTCGTGATCATGACGTTTGTACAATTGTACTAATGTTGAAATTCAGAGTCGTGAATACTAATACTAAGCCAAATCCTAAAGGGAGAAAGGCGCTCCATGGTTGTGATAGAAAAAAAAAGCCAGAAAGCGTTTTTAATGTTTAAGAGTCGTGAGATTTGGAGATGTAAAAGAAGATACCGTTGTGTGAGAATTGAGAAATAGAATCGATCTTCTTCTCCAAAACCTAATATTTTGCTTCTTGTCTACTTTCCTTCTTTGCCGCTCCAAATAAATTTACCAAAAAAAAAACAAACGTTTTACTGGACCCTGGTTGAAGATGTGAAATTATGATCGATAAATTCAAAGGTCGCGGTTTCGGTTTTTGGAAGATGCAGATTGAAGATTACCTATACCAGAAGAAATTGCACCTACCATAGAATAAAAGAAAACCAAAAGCAATAAAGTAAAAGGACTGGGATATGTTAGATCAACAGACGGTTGGTGTGGTCAGGTTGCCATTGATTAAGAATGTTGCATACAACATTGTTAATGAGAAAACAATGTTTGGGCTGATCAATGTATTGTCTAACATATATGAAAAATCCTCAGCAACGAACAAAGTTTTCTTGATCAGACAATTAGTAAATATGAAAATGAAAGAAGGCAGCTCAATGACATATAACATAAATGAACTTAATTCAATAATATCTAGAATGGTATTTGTTGACATTAGATTTGAGGATGAAGTCCAAGCTTTGTTGTTAACATCTTTGTTTGAGAGCTAGTCCTAAACAGTTACTACAGTTAGTAGTTCATCTAGAACCACCAAGCTCACATTTGAAGGCATTCGCAATTTGATCCTCCGTAAGGATATCCATATAAGGCATGTTGGAGAGTGCTCCAACAGTTTGCTAAGTATTAAAAACATGGGAGAAGGTCCAATATAGGGGAAATACTAGAGGAATATAAAATTCAATGAAAAGTGGCTAGTCTCGAGTAAGGAGGACATCACTTGATGGAATTGCATTGAAAGTGGACACTTTAGTGCCTTAACTCTTCGATTGCAAAAAGGGAAGAAGGAAGTAAATGTGGCTGCTGATTTTGATGATGCCTTTATTTGTTGTATAGAGAGTCTGATTAAATCCTAGATTATAGATTCAGGTGCTTCATGTCACACAAGTCATTTCTAAGAAGTAATGAAAAATTTCGAGCATTAGAGTGGGACAGTAAGACTTGCAAATAACAAGAGCCTGGATATCACTGGAGTTAGAATGTTGTCCTCAATACTACTTTGGGCTTGAAGTGGGCATTGAAAATGTCAAGTATATTCTAGATCTAAAGAGAATGTTGATATTAGTATGGTAGGTAGATGGCGAACGACACCATGTTAGAAGAAAGTAACTTTGTATATGGTTGTACGGATAGGGTAAACTCAGCAGTTGAAGATGCATGGGATTCTACTCTAGGGCACCAAAGACTTGGACATATAAGTGAAAAGGGAATGAAGATGTTGGCCTCAAAAGGCAGAATCTCGGATTTGACAAGTGTGGCAATGGACTTTTGTGAGTCATGTATTCTTGGCAAGCAAAATAAGGTCACCTCTGTGAAGATAGGGCAAGCACTTAAAGGACACCATGTTAGAAGAAAGTAACTTTGTATATGGTTGTACGGATAGGGTAAACTCAGCAGTTGGAGATTCATGGGATTCTACTCTAGGGCACCAAAGACTTGGACATATAAGTGAAAAGGGAATGAAGATGTTGGCCTCAAAAGGCAGAATCTCGGATTTGACAAGTGTGGCAATGGAACTTTGTGAGTCATGTATTCTTGGCAAGCAAAATAAGGTCACCTCTGTGAAGATAGGGCAAGCACTTAAAGTCAATAAGCTAGAACTAGTTCATTCAAATATCTACGAACCCACATCAGTTTTTCAACAGGAAGGTATCAGTATTCTGTATTATGTTACCTAGGGGTGTGCACCAAACCGCATAAACCGCCCACACTGCACCGCATAATGCAGTTTTGATACTCCGCGGCGCGGTTTGCAGTTCGTAATTTTGGTAAACCGCACTATGCGGTGCGTATATATATATATATATATATATATATATATATATATATATATATATATATATATATATATATATATATATATATATATATATATATATATATATATATATATATATATATGATAGCGTGCCATCTGGAAACCGCTAAGCACACCCTCCGGCACGCTCCTTGGGGATGCTAAACTCACCAACCGCTAGAAGTTCCTCGCCAGGAAATCTCTATTCCAGCCAATAGAGGCGCCTCGCTGGAGAAGCCTCTCCGGGAGAACTACATTCCAGCTCACTAACGACACGCTCGCTGGAGCGACCAGCGTGAACCGTACTTGGCGTTACACTCCCCAACCTACACGTGGCGTCCGTATCTGACACAGATCGTGCACGCCCCATCCAGCCGGTCTGAACCAATAGGGGCACGGCAAAGGACAAAGGTCGTACGGCCAACGGACGGCCTAGTCCCCTCCTGCCACAGCAAGGATCTTGTCGGCCACCGCCAGACAGGCAAGATACATAAAAACCCTTGTAGAGCATCCGGTAAGGGGATCGGAAACCCATTACTCTCTTAATACACACACGATACATTCACTAAACCCCGCCGGAGATCTAACTTAGGCATCGGAGCGTTTTCCCGGGACCTTCTCCCGGAGAACAGCTAATGTTGCCATTCTTTTGTGATTGTGGTCGCAGGTCTAGCCCAGGGCGACCAGAATCACCCGTGAAGTGAGAACCAGACAAATCGAGGACTGATATCGCATCAATATATATATATATATATATATATATATATATATATATATATATATATATATATATATATATATATATATATATATATATATATATATATACACACACACACACACACACACATATATATATATATATATATATATATATATATATATATATATATATATATATATATATAATACAAGATTAGCGTATTAAACTGCATTCAAACCGCCAGCATCAAATCGCACCGCATAATGCGGTTTAGGACCTTTGTGGTGCGGTCTGCGGTTTCCAATAAACTCAAACCACATATGTGGTGCGGTGTACGGTTTTTCCTCTAAATAACACCGCCTCGCACCGCGAATACCCCTAATGTTACCTTTCTAGATGACTCCACACAGAATGTATGGGTTTATTTTCTATTAATAAATTTAAAATCTTTAGTACCTTCAATAAGTAGAAGGTTGCTATTGAGAAGGAAACAAATCTAAAGATTAAGTGCTTAAAATCTGGTAATGGGTTGAATGCAGCAATAAGATCTGTTGATTATAGTGCTGAGAATGGGATCAGAATGTTGAAAATTGTTCCAGAAACACCTCAACATGATAAAGTTGCAGAAAGGATTAACAGAATGTTGAATGAAAGGTCGAAAACATGAGATTATATGTAGAACTGTCGAAGACGTTCAATGTAGATGCTATCAACGCAGTAACCTAACTAATGAAATTAGGACCTTCAATCTCCATGGATTTAAAAAAAATTCTAAAAGACGAATGGCAAAATCGAGAGATATCCCTTTCTCATTTGAGGTTTTTGGATACGTCTCTTACATCAGAGTTAAGGATGCAAATAGAGATAAAGTAGAGGTGAAAGCAAATAACTGAGTATTTAGGGTCAATGATGAGATTTATGGAAGTGAGATGTACAAGGCCGGATGGTGGTAAACGTTTCCAATAGAAAGCAGGAATTAATTGCAATGAAATATTCTCGATTGTGAAGATCACCTAATCAGAACGATTCTTGGAATTGTCGTTGCAAATGATTTACATCAAGAGAAGCTAGATGTGAATATGACTTTCTTGTATGGATACCTTGGTGAAGATATGTGCATGACACAACCGGAAGGTTTTTCAAATAACTAGAAAGGAATACTTAGTGTGCAAGTTAAAAAAACATGTATGGATTAAAGCACGATCAAAGGCAATGGTACTTGAAGTTTGATGACAACAAGGATAGGTATTTGAGATGTGAGAGTGGTCATTTATTGCTCCTTAAAGAAGTTGAATTACTCTTACATCATCATCTTATTATATGTTGGTGAAATGTTGGTGGTTGGATCCGACATGCATGGGATTAGGAAGTTGAAGGAACAATTTTCTATAGAGTTTAAGAGGAAGGACTTAGGAGCCACTAAGTAGATTCTTGGCATGATCATAGTTAGAGATAGGGTTTGGTTACTCTTAAACTTTCCCAACATAAGTACATCCATAAAGTATTAAAGAAGTTTAACATGACAGATGTTAAGCCCAAAGTACACCTTTTGGGAGTCTCTTGAAACTCTCCAAGAAAACAATCCTCGAATACTGAATAAGACAAAGCAGAAATGACCAAGGTTCCCTACGAATCAACAGTTAGGAGTTTAATGTTGCAATAGTATGCACTCGACCAGATATTGCTCATGTAGTGGGAGTTGTAAGTAGGTTCATGTCAAATTCGGGAAAGGTTCATTAGGAACGAGTTAAGTGGTTGCTACGCTACTTGAAAGGAACTTCGAGCGTTGCCTTATGTTTCAAAAGGCAAAAGGACGTCTGAGATGCTTCGCTGATGCAGACTTGGGGGGTTATACGGACTCGAGGAAAAGCACAACAGGTTATATGTTCACAATTGAGGGAACAACCACCAGTTGGATGTCCAGATTACTTAATCTGGAGAGGGTTTCTCTTTAAACCATCGAAGCATGAGATATGACTATATTAGAAGCCAGAAAGCGGCTCATTTGATTGAAGAAGTTCATATAAGATTTGGATAGGAAACAAGAAGACCGTGTCCTACATTGTGATAACCAAAGCGCAATTCACATTGGTGAATAATCTAGTGTTTCACTGTAGAACGAAACGCATTTAGATGATATACCATTGTATTAGGGAGTTGATGAGCAATGGTACTCTAAATCTAAGAATATCCTTGGTATGAAAAATCTAGCAGACATGTTCACTAAGATGGTGACAATAGAGAAGTTGAAGTTATATATGGCTTCAACCGTCCTTTCGAAGATTTGAAGCGGGGGCGTATGCTGGATAGAAAGATGGGATTACATAAATTGGATGGCAACGTCGGTCAATCAGTTACCAAGTGGAAGATTGTTGATTAGTAGAGTCTGATCTCAAAGATGAAGTTGCTAGAGTAAAGCTTCCACAGAGTGCAAAGCCTTAGTCTCGACCAAGAAAGTGAAGTCTATAATGATGAGTGAAGCAACTTGGAGAATATCACTAAGTGTTGCTTCTAAGCAAAGCTTTGGAGGCGAGGCAGTAAGCGAGGACTAGTGCAACCTGGAAATAGAGCTTTGAGGCGAAGTTTGGCAGCGAAGCTGAACACCCCGAAGCGAAGCCTTGCCTTCAGTGTATTCATACATAGACCTTTGGCGTTTAAAAGCAGACACACTGTGAACTTCAATCTGGTCTCTTAACTTGGAGTGCAAATCTACTATCACGAGTCATTTTATGTCGAACATGTCATAGACTTATGAGCCCCACTCCAGGAAGAAATTAGGTCAGACGTGTGTTATAAATAGATCCTCATTGTATGATTGTAACCCAATGCAAAAAAGTGTGCATTGAAATCATCAATAAAAACCTCTCTCAAGTTTTGTCGATGGATCTAGCTTGATTACTATGATCAAGTTGTTAGGATCGGGTTACACACACGACACTAATCACACGCACTCAGCTCTCTCTCTCTCTCTCTCTCTCTCTCTCTCTCAAGAACACAAAGATGAACACGAGGGATTTAACGTGGTTCGGTCTAATCTGACCTACGTCCACCAGGTAACTAGGAATGTATATTTCTTGGTGCTACTCTGCACTCTCTCTGTTACATGTGGTGTGTTTTACAAATTACAGATGATCTCTTAAATAGAGATTAGAAGAGAGAATTGTCAAAGAATGGAATAAGAAAAGGAATTTCTGCAGCCTACTTCTTTTGACATGAAATTTCTTCAGCCGCTTTCTTCAGCCACTTCTTTTGACAGATCACAAGAGTGGCTTCACACTCAACACAAGTGAACCACGTTAAATCATATTTTCTTATTATTCTTCGCATCTCTGTTATTGAGTTTGTTTTAGTCGAGGTGTTCTTAATCCTAACATGTATTTTGTCACATGAATCATCTTCGACATGTGCTTAACAAGAACCTGAGAAGGAGGCAAAACAATAAGAGAGTATGTGTGAGGAGTAACCCATATACATAAAATAATAAATACAAATGAATAAATCCAAGTACATGCAACAAAAGATAAACAGAGACACAGGCTATATACGTATATCGCAAATTGCATGCAAATGATACTACTTCCACTTGATTTTCATTTAAATTAATAACACATGCTCTCAAATCAATATTTTCAAATTTATATATTTGAAAATTCACATTTTAGTATTTCAAAAGAAGCGGTTGTATGATTGTATCGCACCCTAAAGTTTTAACCAAACAAAGCCATACTCTATTTGTAGGTTTTGTGTGGACACGTTGATAATATATTCTCGCCTATTTTTATTCTAATTATTGGATTTTATTTCATGTAAATGACTCAGATTTCACTTGGTTTTTATTTAATGTAGAACGGTACCTTAAAAACATATATTTTACTTAATATTGCCATCCTATGAGTAATCTGGTCTACTAGACACTAAAATTGTGTCTTTATTAAGAATATATTGGAAAATTGTGTTTTTTTAATATATATACATCCAGAATGTCACCAACATGAAATTAAAGTGAGAGTATATTAGATTTATGCAATTTACCCAAATACAGATGTGGAAAGAGTTGTTAGTTATTTCCTAAATAAACGGTTTTACGAATTGCCATGCCCGGCAACAAAAAGGCCTCTAAAAGTGTGAGATTTTATTAGAATGGATAGTGTGATTTTATGACTTTTTTGGTATTCAACAAAAAAGGGTTTATAAATTGCATACGTTTATTTTCACGAAAATATTAAATTCAGCCACATTCACCTGACACACATGAATTGTTTATCGTTTTGATGAGTGGGATATCACTCAGTGACTCACTAACCAATCAATCCATTATAGTTTTATTTTTCTCATTCCTTCTCATATCCGTTTCATTAGTAGTTGCAACTCCTTCCTTCTTTTCAATGTTAGACTAGCTATTTTGTCATTGTTATCTCTCCGCTAAACTTATTGTTTCTTTATTCGCTTCTAGGTGAACTTTTTGGTAAAAGAAATTGTGGAGTTTTAGGCTGTGGGGTATGCCGCACGCGGCCCCCCACGCGTCCTCCACCTCAGCAGGAAAGACGCGGCAAACACCGCGCCCCCCCCCCCCCCGCGTCCTCGATGTGCTGCGTCCCCAGGTCGTCGTGCTTTGAACGCATGAAGACGGACGAATTTGAAAAATATATCCGTTGGTCGACCGTTGGGATTTAAAAAAAAAAAATTAATTTTTTTTACATATTATAAATACATACCCACACATCTTATATTTTACACACATACAAACACACATTTTGATCTCACATATGGATTTCCATTCGGATTCTGAAGACTCGGGTGATGATTTGGTATTCACGGCAATGATGGAAGTCGCGACTATTTACGTGAACCGAGCAGAAACTCCGGAAAAAAGGCGGCGATTAGCGGCGAAAAATAGAAACCGCGAAGAAGGACACGAAAAATTTAAGCGCGACTATTTTTCCGAAGATTGCGTGTATGGCGACAAGGATTTCAAAAGCCGGTTTCGTTTGACCCGATCGATGTTTCTACGGATCGTGCACGATTTGGAAGCCAACTACGAACTTTTCCAATTGCGATACGACGGACGAGGCAAAAGGGGTTTTACGCCACACCAATAATGTGGAGCGGCTCTTCGTCTTTTGGGTTATGGATACACTTTTGACGCCGTTGACGAATATTTGCGGATGTCGGCAAAAACCGCTCGGCAAAGTATGTATGCTTTTTGTGAATATATTTATGAGTTATACGGTCCTATTTATTTGCGAAAACCTACACGAAACGATGTTGAAGAACTATATGCGGCACATCACCAGTCACATGGTCTACCGGGTATGCTCGGGAGCATAGATTGTACGCATTGGGATTGGGCAAATTGTCCAAACGCGTGGAAAGGACAATACATCGGGGGTCATCACGGCACACCTTCCCTAATACTAGAAGCGGTGACGTCACAAGATTTATGGATTTGGCATGCGTACTTCGGGGTTCCGGGGGCGAACAACGACCTAAACGTTCTAGATTCATCGCCGATATTCAACGATATCCTACTAGACAAATCGGCCGACGTTCTGTTTAAAGTGAACGACTCCGAATACCCACGTGGATATTTACTCACCGACGGTATATATCCAAATTATTCCACATTTGTAAAAGCATACCAACACCCGATTGACGAGAAACGGGTACTATTCACGCAACGTCAAGAGTCCGCACGCAAAGATGTGGAACGTGCATTCGGTGTCCTAAAAAAGAGATGGACTATAGTGCAAAACCCGTCACGAGCATGGCACCTCGACAACATACGCAAAGTAATGTACGGTGTTATCATATTACACAATATGATAATTGAAGAAAAATGTCGGAATATTTGCATCTATCAACCTCATCATGTGACACAGGAGCCGACACAATTTGTTCCAGGTAGCGAGGCATACTTTACTCGTGTACTAGAAATACACAATGCGGAAATGAATGCCAATCTCCGACACGATTTGACGGAGTACGTGTACGCGACTCGCAACGACGCAACCGATGACGACGACGACTAGGAAATGCTTTTTATTTTAAAATAATTTAGGAGATGTTTATTTTTTTTTATGTCTTTTTTAATTTAATGTAATGTTTTTTTTATTTTAATATTATGGTTTTAATTAATATAATGTTTTTATTTAAATTTAATTTAATGTTTGGTCTTAATTAAAAAAATGGAAAATAAAAATGTGATGTGGAAATTAAAATGGTAGTCATGGGAGTCTTGCACACCCCTAGTGGAAGTCTTGGAAGTCTTTGTGACGTGGCGATGACGTGGCGGGAGTCTTGGGTTGTCATGGGTGTCTTGCACACCCTTCAGCCTTAGTTTTACTCGAATGTCTTCGTGTTTGGCCTTTGGACTATTATCAAACACACCCCTTTCGAAAAATGTGTTAGAGATCGACAATCGCGTTTTGAATGTACTGTACGAAAAAAAATAAGTCCTAAATATACTTTTTCATATATAAGAAAATTTTATTAATACTATGAAGAGTAAAAAAGGCCCCTAAATTTTTAACGACAGAATTTGTGAAGGATTAGCGACAAAATTTTGTGAGGTAGTAATGACAGAATTTGCAACAGATTAGTAACGGATTACCAGCGGAGTTTTCCATCGCTAATATACTAAATGTAAATTTTTTTCGGGACCACTAGAAGACATGGGTCATGTGCGATCGCACACCCTCAGGGCGGTCCATGAAGATTAAGTATTTCAGCAAACACATATAAACACAACTATTTAAACAATTAGATATGTAAAGACAAAATAAAAGGACAATGAATTAAGTGGTTCACCGATTAAAGTAATCGACTACGTCCACTGCAGTATTAAAGAGATATTTTATTGATAAAATTCAATGTACAACTTTTTACACACGTATTACGGTTACAATCAATGAGAGTATTTAAGGAGCGACTGACCTAAATTCTTCTGGGACTAAGGCGTATAGACTTTGGCATCATCGACATAGACCGGCTTATGATTGTATCAAACTCGTCCTCCAAGTTACTAAGTGAGACAGAAGATCACCACCAAACTGCTTTTGTCATACTGAAGGCCAACGTGGAGGTGCATCGAAGCCAAAACTTCGCTTTGGTCATTGTTGTTGACATTTTGTTACTCGGGGCTTCGTTATAGTTGCATCTCGAGGTTACACTCCAGTCTTTACTCACTGCCTGACCACATAAGCTTTATGTCGAATCTTTGCTTTCTTAGCGGAACCAAGATTTCAGTCCCTGACAATATTGAGGCTTAGCCTTTATCTTCAACTGAGACTTCACTTCCCACTAAAGCTTTTCCTCAGCAACTTCATTCTTTATATTAGACTCCACATATCAGCAATCTCTCACTTAGAGACTAATCGTCCAACGTTCTACCATCCAAGTTGTTAACCCTATTTCCATGTCTCTCTCTCTTTCTCTATCCCGTACCTTCGCCTTACTTTTACGGAAGGCCGGTTGAAGCCATAACAATTATAGCTTCTCCATTGTTGCTGTCTTCGTAAACATGTTTATTGGATTCTTCGTACCAAGGATCTTCTTCAAGTTGAACATACGTTCGCTTATCAATTCTCTAATAAAGTGATACATCATCTTGATGTGTTTCGTTCTACAGTGAAACACTAGATTCATCACCAGGTGAACTACGTTATCGTTGTCACAATGTAGGACACGTTCTTATTGATTCAAGCCTAACTCTAAAAACATATTCAACCAGATAAGCTCCTTTCTAGCTTCTTCTATATCCATATACTCAGCTTTGATAGTTGAAAGAGCAACACTCTTTTGTAGTCTTGCATCCAACTGATGGACATTCCTCTAATTATGAACACATACCTTGTAGTGCTTTTCCCTGAATCCACACAACTCCAAGGTCACCATCAACGAAACCTTCTAAGATGATCTTTTGCCTTTTGAAACATAATGCAACATATGAGGGTTCTTTTCAAGTAACAAAGCATCCACTTGAATCCTTCCCAATGCCCCTTTCTCTGATTTGATATGAATATGCTAACGACACTCATTACATGGGTAATGTCTGGCTAAATGCAAACCATTACATACATCAAGCTGCCAACTGTTGATGCATATGAAACCTTCGTCGTTTTTGCTTTGTCTTCATCCGTCTTTCGAGATTGACTCTTGGATAGTTTCAAGTAACTCCCACGAGATGTAATTATGGCCTTAGAATCTACCATGCTAAACTTCTATAACACTTTTCAAATATAGTTATCCTTAGAAAGATTTAAAATACCAGCAACTTTATCTGTGATGGAAACAAGACATACAAGGCCAAATTAGTGGCAAAGGTGGTCCAACAGAAAGTGGGAATTGATTATAATGAAATATTATCTTCTATTGTGAAGAGAATATTTTCCTTGAACCTTATTCATCAATGACCTGATTATGGTGGAACGCTCACGACTTCTAATACTGTATTTTTTATAATTCTTAAATTATTATACACTTACTAGGTGACATGAAGTAGGATGTTATATGTAAATGTGAATCCATTTATTATCTACAACATATATTGATAGATTTAGCAGTCCTAAGCTTCAATAAACCATAATCTAAGACATTATGATGTATCAAAATATGATAATGCATCATATCAACCCCAATGTAACCTAGTAGTTTCATAATTTTATTTAACTCTAGCACTAAGAACTCATCAATATTCAATAAGTCCACAAAGTTACACTTACCGATAATATACTTCCTACTAGGGAACTTAGTGAACTCACCACCATGGTGAATCTTAAAAGAAAATAAAAACATAATACCCATTTTCAAGAACCATTAATAAACTAGAAAAATAAATTTCGAACAGAAGATGTTGAATTCAAATTTTAAGATGTATGTAAGGTTGTTTTTTTACCTTTGTCTCTTAATTATTTTTTTTACATTCTCATATGTTTCAACACCTTAAATCTTTTTAAATCTTGAGGACTTGACCATTTAAGACCATTTTTCTGCAAATTATTTTCTTAAATACTTTTAAACTTTAATTTCAAATTAATATTCCAAATAACTCATAAGGTTTACAATAATCACATGGATGGTGTATGTAGCTTTATTCTTAAGTATTTTATGTGGTCATTCGTAGTTGATTAATATTTATTTATAAAGCTATTTGTGTCTTTTTATGTTAATTGTCTATTATATAAAATACTTCTGTGAGTTCTAAAAGAATGGTGAATATTTTCTGTTCACCATTTAATATTGATCATTAATTTTATAAATTTAGCATTAAGAAGATTATTCTGTTATGAACGTAATTATATTGTTTTGATTGCGTTGATCATTCTAATTGAGTGGTAATTTCTAATGTGATTTGTTGCATATTGTCCGAGTGGAGTATGGAAGGATAAAGAGCAATCCTCCAATGGAATAGTAATTATAATGTGATTTGTTGTGCATATTGCAGTGAAATGAACGAAAGAGTGTTTACAAACGAAAATAAGCACATACACTTGAAGAGTTCAGTTCTTCACCAAGATGAACAAATGCTATGAAATCCTAAACTACTCTCAAACTTTTTCTCATTTATTTCTTGTACGAAAGCTAAGAATTAAATTCATTCTGATCCAGATGAACGAAAGCTAAAGAAATCCTAAAATGACTTGATGAATTTAATTCAACTAAATTATAATATTGAATTAGCAATTATTTATCAGTCCTTTTGCTATCCTTTTTTACACATAACCCCTCAACTTCTCAGCAGTTTACAACTTCAGCGCACTAAATGAATAAATAACAATCAACTTTGACGTGTCAACATTAAGACTGATATGTGAAATAGACCAATATTTCAAGAATTTGCTACAAAAGTATATTAGTAATTACCATATGTACAAACGAAAAAGACATACGAATTTGGCGTTTATAATTACAATTTGGGACTTAAAAGCATCTTCTAAATGTTGTTGTTGACCAAAAATGTATCAATCACCTCATCATAATACAAAAAGCGAGAAAATGCCATTTTAATATGAAGTGTGCACGTAAAACCGAGACAAAAACAAGGCTTTTGTCTTAAAAGAATATTTATATTTTTATATATGAGTTTCAAAACTCAAATTAATCACACAAAAACTCCCTGCCTTGACATACGCAATCACCCCCACCCCACCCCACCCCACCCTATTAGATCTAACCAACCCCCTCTACTCTAGTAATACAACCCCACCCTGAACTCCATCCTCTCCATCCCCACTGGCCACTTCCATCGTCCAACCCCCAAATACCAAACAGATCCCTAAAGATTATCCCAATCCTCCATTTTTCACTCAACATCTATACTCCACCATTCACCATTAACCAATCAAATGTCACACCAGACCACCAAACGACGCAACTTTTCAGCTCCTAACCCAGAAACACTCATGGATCCCACCAGTCATCCTAAACCCACCGCCTCCGCCACTCACCCCTCAGATCCCTCCGTCACCACCGTCCAAAACATATCAAATCACTTCTCAAGATTGTATTTGAATCATAAAGCTCGTTCTTCTTTGAGAACGTCCACTCAACCTCCTCCTGTTGATACCCATTTGCAAGCTCTTTCCACCGTCTCCGACGGCTCAACCACCGCATCTTTGACCAAATCACAGAGTCAAAAGAACAGAATACCCCAGAAAAGAGGAAAACCCCATTATTATTATTATCACCATAACGATAAACCAGTTAAGGAACAGCCACTTGACGAAGAACAAGAAGACAACATCAAGAGAGCCATTGTCGTCAGCAGCAAAATACCCACCAAGAAAGCAGACGATTACGTCAACTTGAAGTCAATGAATCAAGAAAAGAGCGGAGATGAAATGAAAAAATTACAACAAGGGTATGATATTCCGAAGCAAGCTTTATCATCGTTAGGTATGGGTAAGGGCAGGAGGAGGTCATTTGGTAGTAGCTCACAAGCTGAGTTGGCTGATTTCTTTGCGTGTAATGGCGTGAAAGTGGTTTCTGCTGACATGCCTCCCTATATGCAAATCCATGTTGTTGATGTAACACGAAAAACCTACGATAGCTTGGAAAAGTTCACTGCCAAAGCCCTTGCTTTGACTCTCAAAAAGGTACAGTTTTTTCTTTAATTTTCTGCAACTTTTGCATTCATTGGTGATTTTAAAAGCTTTCCTAATTATTGCGCCACTGCATTTATGGTAAACTGGTACTGGGATGTTGAATCTCTATGCATATCTTTGACTAATGATTTATAATTTGCGTCTTGGGGAATCAATTTATGTTTATCTGATTCCAAAACTACCAACTATATCATATTTTCAAGTTTAGCAACGAATTTCTCTAATTTACCAACTAAGGGATTTTGTTGCTAATTTCCATATACCGTTGCCTTGCTAATTGTTGCTAATTCAGTTGGAAACATCATGTAACCAAAATTTTCGCCTACATCTCAAAGGATAAATTTAAAAGGATGGTAATTAATGGTTTTTGAGGTGGAATTGATTGCTGGTGTACAGAAAAGGTAGGTCAAAGTTAATGGGGACTAGGGTTGGTGCGTGGTTTAATTACTTAATATTTGAAGGATTGTTGATGTTTGATGTAATAATTAGAGGTGTGGTGGGTCTGATAAGATTGACAACATAGATGCATGATGTATTTCCACTATAATCTATATCCTCCTCTTAAATTTATATGAATTTGCTAATTTGAGACAAAAGGGTCCCGTGAGTATGTTCAAAACCTTATTCCTTATTGTCTTTCTTTATTAAGCACTTTCTAGAGACACACATAATTTATACATACAACACTTAATGGTTTTTATCTGATATATAGATTACACATGGGATTCGATGCTAACGCTCTAATAGATCGATTGCATGTACCCACATAAACTATACCCTACTTGCATATGGTGTTGTAAAGGGTAGAGACAGCATAAAAACATCATGTCTTAGGAGGGACCCTAAAGCATAAAGTGATCAAGTACAATTCTTGATTAAAAGTCATGTCATTAGGCATGACATGGGGATAAGTAGCACATTAACATCTCTTGCACTTAATAGTAGATGCCTCACTTTATTTATTGGATGGGATAAAAAAATTGTAAATTTTGTTTTATTAAAATAAATGGCAATCAAAATGGACGCAAACGGTGTTTTGTCGTGTCATGTCATTTGTAACAAAAGATCCTAACACGAAACGCTTTTTTGTATTTGTCGCAGGAGTTTGATGGGGTTTATGGACCAGCATGGCATTGTATTGTAGGGTCAAGTTTTGGGTCATTTGTGACACATTCAGTGGGTGGATTCTTGTATTTCTCAATGGATCAGAAGCTTTATGTTCTTCTTTTCAAGACTGCTGTTCAAAGAGCACATTGAAATTGATGATGGAAACGTTTTCTTCATAGAAATAGTGTAAAATTTTGGCGATCCTACCTCATGCATAGATAGGTGTACTTTATGCATTGATAGTTGTACTTTATGACTCCAAAAGTAAATGAATTATAGTTTCTTTCTGCATGCTCACAAATTTTGAAAATTTCCTCATCCCGTTCGCAATCAGTGCCATAATTTGACTTTTAAGGTCACAATTGGCTTATTTTGGCATAGTTTAATGTAGCCCTGACTTTTCTAACAAACATCATTTGGATGACTGAATTCTTTCCTATATTTGAACCGAAAGGTCTTCCCTTTGACTATTGTAGTCAAGTCAAATTAAGACACTCGTAAGAAATTTATGCAACCAACCTAATTTGCAATAAAAGTCATAAATGGTAACTGTAACACTCCAATAACAAACTATTTTAATAATTTTTGAATCTCCTAACAAGCATTGAAAGTGCGGTCCCTCCCTCTTTTGGGAAGGAAGGGGAGGCAACCGTTTTCTGACTTGGGGAGGACATAACTATGATGAAAGTTATTGTTAGGCATAAGCCACTTTAAAACTATAATGAAAGCTATTGATATACCACAACTTACAACTTTTAAACTATAAAATTATCAAAATTCTTACAAGCTTCTACCTAACTCTTTTATTCATATGAGAAGAGAGATTACAATAATAGTAACCATGTTACCAAGAATTAGCATGTTCAACTGAATACAACAAAATTGCACACCCATCAAGAATCAAAGTTGACAGTTTAAAAAAGACATCATCAAGAAGTCCCAAATGGTAAAGCAAACCAACAACCTCATAATGTGTAAGAACACATATAAACAATGTTCTTAAATTGTCAAAACGCATGATTCTTGTATAAGAATTAGGGCAAAGGTGATGGCACTATGAGGTCAAAGTAATGTCTGAATGACAAATCTCTTGAGCAACCGGGCTAATTGGGGTGAAACCCGAAGGTGATATAAGAGCATCTATAAAAACATCACTTGGGGTGACTGGTATAACGCCTTCTTCTACTATTTGCACTGAATAAGATAGTGCAACTGCAAAAAGAGGACCAAAAATTTATTAGTAATGTCGCTATGAGGGTATTTACGTCTTTTTGTACACAAGAGAGATCTTGGTTTTCTTAAGAAAAACTTACTTAGAATAGGCTGTTTCCAGTTTTGTTGTCTTGCAAGTTCTTGGTACTTTGAGAGGAACGTGTCATAGTAACTACATGACGAGAAAATATGAAAAGGTAAAGCAAAGACGAACAAATTTATAAAAAGTAATGACAAAATGGGGAAAGTTTCATTTCTGTGACTTTCAATACCCTCCACCACGGCCCAATCGCCTTCCGGTTTTATCAAAGGCAAGTCCTTGAAAGAAATTCAAGAAAAATAATCAGATCTATATATTTGGAAAGTGAATCATTAAATCTTACTTGAAATTACCAGGCAACAGGAGCAGGTCAACAGGCTCATTTGCTAGCATCACTGCAATGGTTCAAAGCTTTTAGAATTCATTTTATAAATATATTTGACTCCGCTTTGATGATTTAAGTAATCAAGACATATCAGATTATAAAATTTTTGATATAGAAAACTAAAAATAATCTTCCTATAAAATTTTTTTATATCTAACAAGT
The DNA here is from genome assembly GCA_023525715.1 of Cichorium intybus. Taxonomy (NCBI): domain Eukaryota; kingdom Viridiplantae; phylum Streptophyta; class Magnoliopsida; order Asterales; family Asteraceae; genus Cichorium; species Cichorium intybus. Next base: position 6,691,308 of record CM042013.1, read on the forward strand.
ACTAACCATCTTCACGATCATTCCCATCAGCGTCAACTGGAGCTGGCTCTAAAATATTCATGGAATTTGCAATTAAATCATCCATACCAGATATGTTTAGCATTCGCATATGGCAATTCTTGTCCTCCACCCGTGGAACATAAAGTCTCTTTCTACCATCTTCATTAAACATAAATATTTTAATTTAGAATTTCTTTTATAGAAACAACCATGAAAAGGAATGGAGTTGAATTCCATTTCATTTTCTAGTGCACTACAGATTACAATTCGCATTTATCGACAGATTTCATTCCTTCAAACACAATATTCTACGTTTTTTGAGAATCTCAAAACATGAAGAGAATAAAATCCTTACCAAAAAGAAAACACTTACACACCTTTCGTTGGATTTTGTAAGACATGTTGCAACACCTTTGATGTATCAACTTCTCTCAATGCGCTACAGCTTATATAAGCACATAATCCCTTACAAGACTTGAACCATGGAGATTCCAATATCAAATTCTGGATTGCATCATCTGGAAACAAAAACACCAACTACTCATTGACTACCAAAACAAATGGATATACTTTGACTTCTGAGGTCAAACATACTACTTTACTAATCCAGAATTCATATACAATATGTTGCAAATTTGACTTCATTGAAGTACCAACGAGCACTCAACTATATACGGCCTTTTCTTTTTACTTAACAAAAGCGTTATGTTTGATTTCAAATCGGAAATTGATCTATCTGCCAATAAACAATCCATAAAAACACACACAAAAACCATTATAATCGAAATTCCAAATTTGAAGAAGAAAACCCTAGCTCAGCAAACTCTTACTAAGTCTTTGACTTAAATCCATCATTTTCGACATACACATACAGATCAAGAAATATACCTTCTTGAGATCTAAGGGCGGGGTCCATTGACCTGAGATCCTTCTTTATTTTGGATCGGAGAACCCGTTTCTGGGTGAATATGGCTTCGAGGTGATTGTCCTGGGTGGTCATGGTGGCTGAGACGGTGGAGCGAGGAAGAGTGTAGGAGGAAGGAGGTGGTTGTGGGCGTGTGATAGGAGAGCAGGTGAAGAAGAGCGGGCGCGGAAATGCGGGTCTTGCTATTGTGCACTGGTGGGTCATGATCACTGCCACCAATTCTCGAGCACTTTGTACAACGACCCCATGTGACCTCAGTTTTCTGAGCATTTTCTTATTGCAGGCATTTTTGGGTCTGAATAAACCTTTTTATATATTTTGAAAATACCTTTTATGTACTTCAAATATAATTTTGACAGTTATTTCATCGAAAAATAAAGAGCAAAATACAAAATGAAACCTACCTATTATTAGAGTATATACAGAAAAAACCCACCAAAAAATTTGTGTTTAGAAAAACCTCATATTTTATTGTTTACTTTTAAAATAGCCCAAAAAATAGATTTTAACACTCGGTTAAATTAGTGACCTGAATAATTCTTTGTATCCGTTTTTGCCTTTTTGGAATCGGACGCCGGTTCCGGTTCCTAAAATAATGGAACCGGTTCCGGTTCTCATCTTTTTGTAACGGGTACCCGCTATATATATATATATATATATATATATATATATATATATATATATATATATTAGATTAGGTGACCATAATATAATATTTATTATAGGATCAAAATCAATCTACCCTTTGTCGTTTATAATTTATATTGTAACGAACTATATTTACTTTATCATGTGTAACTTTTTATAACAATTATTGAACTACGTTTACCTTCTAATTTGTAACTTGTATTGTAATGAACTAGTTCTAGTAGTTAGCTTTTGTTTCTATAGATAATATTTCTTTTTGTAACGACGAAACTAAAAGAATGGTGTAACCGGGTACCCGGTCTTGGAACTAGAATCGCAGGTTCCGGTTCCTAAAATTTAAGAATCGCTTAGACCAGTTCCGGTTCCGGTTTTATAGGAACCGCCGATTCCGGTTCCAACCAAATTAGGCGGGTACCCGTTTATGCTCGCCCCTAGACACAGACACACGCGAGTCGATCATGGATGTATCGAGTACGAATACTTAAACTAATTGATGAAGGGTAATATCGCATTAGGTAATGGGTTATTGCTTCAGATCCATGCTCGAGAAGTCGAATCCAACAACATGGTCGACAAAAGGAAGGTAAAATATTTTGATTCTTGCAAAGTATGGCCACAGGCACCCTACCTGATTTATCTGCTGGATTTTACCCCTCCTCTAACCTATTCACCACACAGCCCGTTATATTTTACAAATCGATTTATTGTTGCCCATGAGGTGTCTGAATGCAACACGATAATGAATTATAATGTATGTATGTTAAACATTGTGTGTATATGTTTCTTTACAGGTCCAAAGATCTTTCCCTATAAATATCCTCTTTTTATTGTCAATTAATGTACTTGTGTTGATAGATAGGTTAAATTATTAAATCAGAAGGTTATTTTAATCACCAACCACGATGGTATTAGGTTTTATAATGATCAAATTCTTTTGGGCTTCTGATTCTAGTATATGATTCGAACTTGGAATCGCAAGGAAAATGTTCAATTTCTGATTCCGAGCATTTTCTACAGGGTTTCTGATTCCCAATTTCCGATTCCAGTTTCTGTTTAGGTTTCATAATGATCAAATTCTAAGAATGATTCCCAATTTCTGATTCTAGTTTCAGAATCAGCATACCAACTTTAAACCCAATTTCTGATTCCAGTTTCTGAACATATAGGTTTTTTAGAAACCAATCCTCATTCTTAATTTCTCATTGCTATTTGTTGTAGTGATCTTAGCCAAGCACCTCTGAAGTATTAGGTTCATGAACTTGGTCAAAATTGGTGATCTTGAAAGTATTTAAGGGTGATGAGGTTGAATCGAAGGAAAGGAAGGCAAAGTTTGAAGAGTCGGAATTAGCAACATACTTTGTAATAGAGGTTGTTACTAGCAACATACTTTATAATAGAGGCTTATATTAGCAACCTACTTTGTGTTTTTTTATATGATGTGAAACAGTATTCGACGGTATATAATAGGGTCATGGTGTTATGACCAACCTACTTTTGAAAAACAAATATAGAAGTCGCCAAATTTACGGATCAATTAGTATAACATTGGTGTTATTACTAACCTACTTTGTAAAAGAGGTTATAATTAGCAACGTACTTTGTAATTAAGTGTTGTAGTGGGTTCCAATTAACACAAAACCACATTTCCGGACCAATTAGCAACAAACTGTTAATTATAGACCACTGTTAATTATATATTTAGCAACATAGTCTGTAAAAAATGGTATTTTTAGCAACATACTATTCAAAATGGTGAAAAAAAATGTCATTTGGAGTGGTTTGAAAATTCCCAGTTCCCAAGAGTATAACAATCATGATATTTCTAGTATCCCATACAACCACTCATCTCTTAATGTTAAGGCACGAAAAAAAAAAATGCTATTTTGACTTAATTGACTTGATGAATTCAGAGTATCCTGTTTACATAAATTTTGCAAAAATGGTACCTGTTTGCATAATTTAATCAAAAATGGTCCCTGTTAGAATTTTTTTAACAAAAATGGTCCCTGTTTGCTTATTTTAAAAAAATCAGTAATCCCTGTTTGAATACTTTTAACAAAATGGTCCCTGTTAGCATTTATTTAAGAAAAAGGCTCCTTGTTATCATTTTTTTAACAATATTTTTAAGATTAATGGTCCATGCTTGCATTTAATTAACAAATATTTGTCCCTGTTTGCATTTTTTTTAACAAACATGGTACGCTGACATAACCCCAATTTGTTTTTTAAAGAATTGGTACCAAACGAATGACAGAAAAGGTCCTTTAAATCTAGCAACCTGCTTTCAGAACATATAGGTTTTTGAGCAACATATTTTGTAACAATGGTTCCCTGAAATGAGTACTATTCCAGCCCTTTTTTTATTTTTCAGAAATGGAACCAAATAAAATGACGGAAAAGGTCCTTAAAATATAGCAACTTACTTTCTGAACATGTAGGGTTTTTAGCAACCAACTTTCAAAGAATGGTTTTATGCAGAAATGATAGAAATGGTTCCAAAAATAAATAACATTACAGGTTTATTAGCAACCTACTTTCTGACAAATTTGGAATCTAAAAAAGGACAGAAATGGTACCAAATAAATGTCAATAATGGTACCCTGAAATGATTAAGATTCCAGTACCTTTTGTTTATATATTTTTTTTACAGTTACATGACGAGTGCACAGAAAGAATTCACTTGTCCTTGTCACTGCAACTGGAGGAAGTGCTTCCATCATCATCCGTTTCTGCTGATCGAACAAACAAAAAATGAAAAGATCAATACAAATGCGGAAGACAAATCACGTGCAATGATATCTCATTCAAATACATGAGTAAACAAATTCAATATCTTTATAAACAAACCTTGTTCAGATTCCTCATGAATGTTCTGATTATTACGTTGCAGCTCAACATCATCGTCATCGTCCTCGTAAACGTAAAGAGCTTCGTGCGAATGCTTTTGTGCTGGCATTGACTCTACTCGCCGCCAACAGATATAATTGAAGGGTTTTCTTTGAATATACCATAATAAAAAGTTGGGCTTTCTGTATTTTGCCCAAAAATAAAACAAAACCAACTTTAGACACCAATAACACAATAACATTTGAACCAAAACATTATTCAAAATTGGTTTGAAGCTTAACAATTAAGCTTCCTAAGATGTTCAGCTATTTCCGTCAGAATTTTAGTTCCTTCATCGCCTTTTTCAAGTGTCATCGCGGTTTGCTTCAAGAATCCACTCTCGGCTTCAATGGCCGCCAATTTCTCCCTCATCAGATTCACCTCTTTCATAAACGAGGCGTTATTACCTGTATGTAAATCAATCCGTATCATTCATGTGTTTAAGCAAAAATAAAATTAAGAAACAACATAAAATCTTAGTTTTTACCTGTATCTTTATCTTTATGTTGATGATCCTCTCGTTGCGAAGATGAACGAAGATGATTTTCAAAATCCTTCAACATCCCAAAAAGATGCATTCTGTCGGTTTCAAAATCTACGGATGTTTCCTCATGGTTCCCCTTTCGGTTTCCATCTACACTTTGATCATCTTCAATGCTCTCGAAGTCTGATCGATCACCATGAGATCGAGGTTGTAACTCGTCATCATATTCATCGTATTCATCATTATCAGTCTTCTTAAGTTCTCCATATCGCTCTCGATAGACATCGAGTTCGGCTTCTAGAGCTTTCACATCTTCCTCTTTCTTAAGATACAAATCTCTAAGGATTTGAATGGCTTCTTCATCATACTCCGCTTGTTCATCCATCATTCTCTGGTACTGCAACGCCTCCATGTGAACTGCCGCCTTCTCAGCCTGTAATCGTGTGATCATCGCCATGGCGTTGTTGGCGGCAACTGCGGCGGCGCAACGTTCTTCGTCGAGTTCCAGGTACAATGTGACTAGGGCTTTTCGATTGTCAGTGACTTGTTTCTTTAGTTGTTGGAGAATTGAACCGCCATCGGCTGGTGGCTCTTCGGTGGTTTCCGAGAATAATTCGGATTTCTCTAATGGAGCCTTTTTGGGAGGCTTAAGAGCCCATCTAGGACTTCCAACTGATTCTGCCAATGATAAACCAAAGAACCTGTTTCCTTTGATATGACTAGGGGTTTTCATAGTGTCTTCGTTCATTTCTTCATAATCTGGTAAGAATAGTTGTATAACTAGGTTACTCGATTAAGCTAATAAATAAAATCACTGGGAATGAAAGATGCAAATTTGCTAAATTACAAACTACATTGCTATTTTGGAATCGATGCCTTAAATGGTGATTAAATTGATGTGAAGGGGTATTTTGGTCAATTGGGCATTATTTCTACGTTTGTAATCATGTTGCTAATTTACACACTTAGCAAACGGTTTCTCTAGTAATGATACAATTTTGTTCCTATAATGTTCATCTTATCTATATATAAATTAGCAGATAGTAAAGAGAAGGCAGTTATAGTAAACTCACGTCTGGCATTTGTGTTCATTCCATAGTCATATTCAGCAATGTCTAGTTCGTTATCAGATACAAACCTAAGCTCTGTATACCGGTATTCTGGATTTCTACCGGCCTCCTCGATTCTCCATGCTGCCCTAGGAGAAGCCATTGGTGCTAGTGAAGAAAATGCTCTAGGAGAAGAAGTTGGAAAAAAGGAAGACGAAGCTCTAGG